>OY365778.1:11200000-11650100 GCA_959347405.1 Napeogenes sylphis
AATGTAAAGACTGCAATGACAATACAGCATATTTTAATTAATAATCCCTGGTTTTATATTAAACTATTATAAGAATACGATAAACAAACATTAACCCAAACATTTTTATGAAAGCATTAAGCTTATTTCTATTATAATAATGGCCACTGGCGTGAACTATTTAGCTACTTATAAGTTAACCTACTTTGTATGTTATAATTTTAAATTAAATATTCGCTGTGTTGGCTGTGAAGTTATAGTTTTTGAAAAAAAATATTGTAAGAAATAATAAAGTTTAAAGACATAATTGTGAGATATAATAAAGTTTAGAATATAGTACGTATTTTGAAGTGGATTGAACAATTGTATGTCCAAGAAAATATTGTAAGTCGATTGTCGTGAGTCCTCGGAAACACGCACTTGAGTTGTTGACGAAAGTGGATACACTATAATATTAATATGAAAAATAGATTCATACGGAGAAACATTTATTTATGTAATTTATAATAATACTCACGCTCTTTATCCTTTCAATAGCCATTTGGTTATTTTAAAAGGAGGCTATACAATTTTAATATATTTTTACTATTTCAATGGTGTAACATATCTTACCTCTAGCCACGTAGGTTCAATGCTGTATATTGTATAAAAGTAGTTATTACCTCATTCTAAGAGTTATTGGCATAGTGCCTCAATTTTGTTATTAGGTTTGCCACTTTTTTAAAAAGTAATATTATTTTTTTTAAACAGTCATAAAAATATCGTATACTTTTCTGGGAAATTCTGAAAGGCATTAGCTTACCTGAAAAAAAACTATTGTATTTAATACAATTTGTGGCTTTGGCTATCAAAGTTTTATTTTTAAAATAATTATAAGAATCAAAAAAATTACGATTAGTATTCTTACAAATTTACAAATATTTTGTAATAAATTAACGAATATTCTATTTTATGCGACAGTTGAATTAACGATGAAAATATACTATTTTTCCCACTATATTGCTTACTATAATATATAGTAGAATTTATTAAAATATAGTAAGATACTATACTATATAAAACGGGTGACAACCCTATTTGTTACATTTTCTTTGCGGTCATAAGTTTAAGATTCTAACGGTCAGGGCCATGGCGCAGAGCGTCGACTATAAACTACATATTTTACTAATTAACAGATTTCATGTCAACTCATTCAAATATTTTACAAAAAATAGCTAGTTAAATTATTTTATGAAAAAAAAAAACATATTGTTGAAGTAAAGACATATTATCCAAAATTATTTTAAAGCAGATAAATAAATTAAGCGACAAAAGCTTAAAATACAAAAATTATATTATAAGGTAAATCGTTCCTGAGACAAAAATATAACCAGAGATTGTTAGGCGTTCTCGGCTAGAGAGTATTTGAGTTTGTATTTGATAATAATGATTGTGACAAATGTTACAAAACTAAGTTATTATACTTATATACATTAAGGAGTACAATTTATATGTACATATGGACATCGAAGTTGAATTTTTTCCTTTGCAAGAAGTAATCCAAATTTCGAAAAAAATGATAAACTGTTGGTTCAAGGTTCGGGGAGAACTGTGGATGTCTTAGATATTTTAATTGAAGCTCTTCTAATTTGGTAGTCGTCTGTTGTGCAGAGTGTCTTGTAGCGTTGTCGTAATGCAGCAGTGGTGTGGAGCGATTAAGCAGCCTAAGTTGTTTAGCAGCTAGCTTTTCCATCTTTTCCATGGCTTACAATTGCTAGCAAAAGATTTTAAAATGTATAAAACTAGTAAAGTAATATAGGTATACGTACTCCTAAAAATAGTTTAACATCAATTCTAAAACTGTATGTAAATTGAGTTGAGCGTTGTTGACAAACCGGTACATCAATAAATATTGCGCAATGAAATACGTTGAAATATTAAAGTGGTAACAAAATAAACTTGTAAAAAATCATACAACGAAGTTATTGCAATGAGCGTAGTAGGTCTGTGCCTTAATAATGCCTCTGATATGCTCGAGATGACCTGTAATTACGTTACGTCAGAACTCGTATGACTGTAATTACGTACTCTCTTCAAGTTAAACTTGCCAAAGTAAAATAACTGAGGCATTTTTATGTATGTCTTCGACGTATTTTTTTATATTAATCTAAAACTTTTTCAGTCTACAACTTTAAAAACTAGATGTACTCATTACGTATACATTAGTATGGATTGATCAAAATTAAGCAAAGTTATAGTAACAAATAGTAGTATTCAAGTATAATAGTTTTATCGAGCACAGACTATTATGCATTATTAGAGTACGATAAAAGAGGTTTTGCTTTGCTTCAAACATCTATTCGAATATTAATTGAATAAAGCCAAGTTGTAAGAACGTTGCGTTGGTAAAGTAGGTATTTCTAATGTATCATTGTTTCAAGCCATGAAGCTTCAAAAGAAATCTTAATATTGGAATTTTCTTAAGCGTTTCGTGTCTGTTAAACTATTTGTGAATATTGTTTAATTGAATTGATGATATAAATCTTACTGAAATAAAAGAAATAGGTACGTATAAACAAAGACTAATTCAAAATTGTAGAAAAAATTATCACACAGAGAGAGATATATAAATGAGATTTTAAATATTAAATTCTTTTTCCACATCATTGTGTCCCTGGCTTTAGAAAGACTCTCGAAGATCAGCAAATATAGATATAACATTTTAACTATAAGCTTCGTGGCAACTTTCAAATCAAACTCTAATCCGTAGATTTAAATAATATATCACCATTTATTTAATTAAAGTGCTTCGAATAATTCCTTATATTGTTTTGACGAGTGAGATATTCATCCAATGATATTAGATACATGACCAATTAAAGTATGTTTTTCGTTTCTATTGGAGTCCCCTTTGTAGTCGTTGCTCAAATTGTTCAATTAAGTTTCAACGAATTAATTTAGATAGCAAGAATGTTAATTCACGCTTAATGGTGAAACTTAGTTGTGTTAAATTCTTTGATTCAGCCGCACTATGCCGGGTCAACGACCGTAACATTTAAAGATCGTTGGTACTTCTCAAATATATTGATTTGTATTTTATGATTAATAACCATCTTAATATAATAATAATACAGGACAAGTAACACACATTGATGTAACCCCTAAGTAAGCAAATTATTTGCTCGTGTTAAGGGTGTTAGACAACAATACAAATACATAGAAAAAAACGTTATAAATACTGAGAATATATTTAATAAACAACCAAACCCAGAAATACAGACATATATGTTCATCACATACACGCCTATCCCTGTCGGGGATCGAACCCGAGCCTCATTGCGTCGCTAGACGTTAGGCGTCTGTGCTACCCACTCGACCAACGGGGCGGTTAAATAGAATATGTGTGTTATATGTAAAGGCTGGTTATCAATTATTGACTAAGAATGAAATAGCAGAAACTTCAAGAGTTTAATGTTTCTGGATTTCTGCGGAAAGATTTATATTTATCTACGTAAGAGTTCCGCACCTATATCCTAGTTATTATAGATATAAATAAGTAGGAACCCCAAAAAAAACAACAAAAAAAAAATATTAAGTAAAATTAATAACAGAATCAATCACTTCCGAATAAGAAGAATTCTTGGATTAGAGAATATTCTCTTTTTTGGGGTCCATAGCCGAAGGGTAAAAACGGAACCTTATGATTAATACTCCGCTGTTCGTCTTTAGGCTGTATCTAATGCTGTCGCAGGCTGTATCTTATGAACCGTGATAATTAAATAGATCAAATTATTACAATAGATGAATTTATGTTGAACTTCGAACAACAAATACTAAATCAACATAAAATAAATATTTGAGGGGAACTCCACTACAACGAACGTGATTTTTTTTGTTTGATATTAATAACAGCAATATATAGACACTTAAAGTATTCGCAGAATATTAAGTTATATATTCACTTCATAAATAAATAAATGAATTGAAATAAATTTAACACGTGATTTTTTTTGACCATTTTTTAAATACAGATCAAATACAGAATTTATTTTATATACAGAACCCTTCGCGCGCCAGTCTAACTAGCACATGGCTGGTTTTATTGTGTTTACTTAATATATTTTTTGGAATAACTTGTTTTTTCTTACGTTTACAAAGAAATAAATATGTATAATAATACATTTTCAATTGTGACCAACACATAATAAAAGTTATGACGAAATAATGTTCTAGAATCTAGAGAATTGTACTTTAAAGAAGACTTACACGAAATTTCATTGTGACGGAGTCAGTCGACCTGAAAATAATAATAGGCTACATATATGGCTTCAAACAACTTTCTTTCTAAAGGATGTTTTCTTTCTTTCTGATGGATATTAAACATTTTCTATTTTATTGCTAAATTGCTAAATAAAATAGAAAATGATTAATAAGGACCTTAATGGTGTTACTTTAGAAAAAAGCATTCGTGAGAAGTTGGAGGAGTTGTTAGTACATAATAAATATAGCAAGGAATAAAAAATCTCACTGATAAAAAACATTAGTCATGACTGTATAGTATAATAATAATAAGGTTTATATTGATCATTAAAGTGATTAAACTTAATAAACAATATATAAATTTCAAGATATATCTACAAGAATGATATTGTTTTACTGTATTAGTTTATCTTTATTTACATGTATGTATAATTTATCTTGTGTCTCTCTTCACCTGTCTCTTACAGTTGTTGATACTATTACTATAGTAACTAATTATTAAATTGCTTGATAGTAGTTACTGGAGGTAGCAGATGTGACAAGATATTAATTAATTATATACTAATAACGTGGTTTAGGATATATGTCATATTGGTCTCGGACTTACGCTGATATATGATGTAGACAGACGGATTTTACTCTTTTTATATATACAAGGTTATTTGTAATTAGTTGACCACCTCTTGCAGGCAGTCTTTTTACATCAATCTCAACAACATTTGTTCTACAACTTTTTAAAATAAATAGTTTTTAAAATTTAAACTTTCCGATACAAAATTTATTTGTTGTCTCTGAACTGGCATTAACTCTGTGCGTCGGTATGGCGAACGGGCGTAGACCTTTTAAGTACTTCTTACAAAATACAGAATAATAAGAAAAAGGGGAAGCAAAATTTTTTTTTTCTTTTTTTTGTGTTGTTTACTGTGAGAGGCTGCCTGCAAGAGGTGGTCAACTAATTACAAATAACCCTGTATATGTATTTACTGTTGTTAGAAGAATTATATTTAATTTTATGGTTCTTAATATATTTATTAAGAACCGGTTTCAGTTTATATAAAATAGACAACTGTAACTGGAGCGTGTCAGAGGTAATTTATATTAGTATTCATATAACTTCTTTCTCTAACAAGTTATTAATTGTCTAATTACTTAAATATACATATCAAACGATGTTTATTTATTAACACAATTATTTAAATAATTGATTAGCCAATGACATTTTGTATCGACAAACAAATTAGAAACTGTTTTAAGAGACAATTTCATTTCATAATATTGAATATTCATTGTTTTAAAAATGTCAATCCAATATTTATTTGGTTGTAATTGCTTTATCTATATCCAGGACACTGCGGCTGGCTAGCGGCCAGCTGGCCTGGGCATTGGAGAGATCAGAAAACTACCAATATACAGTTTATTAGATGGGTAAATAAAAACAAAATAAAAACTATGTCATAAAAAATAAATTATCTATACCTATAATATAATTGTCAATGATCCATTTCTGTATATGGAACATATTAAAAAAAAAACATCACAGAGGGGCTTTTATAAGAGCAAGAGTATAAAACAATGGTTTTTCAGTTTGTCTGTATGTCTGTATGTTTGTGCACGGTAATTTTAGAAACGGCTAAACCATTTTGAATGCGGTTTTCAGGAATATATTATAACATCGTCTTCTTTAACTTTTTTATATTTCATCCTGCAAAGCTCTTTTCAAAGTAAGGATGATATTTTACATATATATATATATATATATATATATATATATATATATATATATATATATATATATATATATGTGAATTAGTCACCTTCTAATAATAAATTGGTATATATAATACGATATATGTGTGCGTGTAAGTCACCATGTCAATGCCACTGATATATATACAATACCGTATATGTCAAGGAACTCACACTTATGGACAAACAATACCCGTGAAATTCTATACCACTATTAATATCGTCCATTTTATAAAAGCTCTATTGTCTGTGTCAGATAGTTTACTAAACTCTATGGCTTTTTTATTCTACATTGATATAAAATGGTACTGTGTTATCGTTATATAAAGGATATTTCTTCTCTACCTGATTTTATAATTGTTTTTAAAGAAATTTACGGTCTTATAATTAGCTGATACTCGTTCTTGAAGTTATAGAACTTTATTCAAGTAAAAGAGGAATAGAAATAGATAAGGGGTAGCAGACGACTAAATTAATAACTAACGTAACAGTGACACGAACTCTACATACTTTGACTACATGAGTTTCTCACTAAAAAATATTATATCGGAGATGAAAATAATTATGGTTTAACACAATTCTAGTACTTTTTATCTTATTAAGGTACACAAATTTTCAATTATAATATAAGTGGGATATTATATTTTAATTTATTTCTGACAACCCTGTTTGTTTAAGTTTATGTCGAGTTAAGTTTCGTGACTAACAATAGTCTAATAATAGTCCGTGTTCAATATTAGTGATAGGTAATGGATGGAAATGGATAACTGTATCTATAACAAGTATCACCTTTTTTATATATTCATTCAATAATTATATTTATTATTTTATATATTAAACTAATCTCAAGGTAAGTTTAAAATACGTTACGAAGTTTTTATTATAAATAAGACTAGTTCTCTTTATCGTAGCAAATGCTACATACGTTTCCCAATTTTTGCGCTGTAGCACTGAGCATCCTACTTACATATGCTACGCTGCTACGTTCAATTCTACGAGCAAAAACATGAAAATAGTTACAAAGATTTCTCATAACTGTATTTAAAGTTTTTGTAAACATTGAGGATTGAAGAGGTTAAGAAAAATATAAATAATTACATGATAAAATTAGAAAGTTTTGTATGAATAAAACATTAAAGAATATATTCATATTTTGTAACGATTTAATAATAGTTTATGGTTTAAATACCATTTGATTTTAATGTTCAACAATGAATTAACTTTTTAAGACACGTTAGGCGTCTGCGCTAACCACTCGACCAACGGGGCGGCAAAAGTTTTTCTTACTTTTTATACTACTATTCTCCATATAAGAGTCATATTAAGTTAGATATAATATACGTTTAGTGACTGCATGCATAATATGAATTCAAGTACACAAAGTAACAAAGAATAGAAACTATGTGTTTTAGTGTAACCAACATTATATACGTTCTATGGAACCTAAAATCGCTTTGAAATATATCTTTCTTTTATATCAGTTCCATTTGTGATAGGATTTTATATTGGATAACAACACTTATTTTTTTTTTACTTCATTAGATTTCCTGTTGAATTAATGGAGATAAAATATTTAAAACATTGTTATAAAATATCTTATAAGGGGTTGAGGAAAGGTTTAGGTTTAATTCTCCCAATTAACCCACGAAACTAGTAGCAAAAGTTACCTTACGTCTATCTTCAGTAAAAGGGTAATACCATCCAGTCAAGCCAGTTTGTATACAAGCTGTAATCAAATAAAGCTTATCGCTATTAAATAATAATCATAAATATATGCATTTTGCAATATATAAGACACGAAACCTGTTAATTATTTGTATCAATAAATAAACCCAGTTGTGCTATTAATAATACTAACACACTTCATGGACAGTTAATCATTATCGTTAGATCAGCTTGGACAGTAACGAGAGAACGAGCTGATAAGATTAATAGACGACATCACTCTCATAGACGTGAGGAATTGTTTTACTGTCTGAGGTTGAATAGTTGGGTAAAAAGGGGTTTTTAATACGAATTATTAGTTTAAACGGCTACACTATTTATAACCCACAAACAAACAAAAAAATATACGCAATAATATCACTGAAATATTTATAATGGACTACTGTTAAAGAATAAGTTAAAGTATTTATTATAAGCAAGATTCAGTGTGAGATGGTGTAAAAGAGCTCAGCTTCGAATTATGCTCCTAGATCTTTATATATAAATTCGTGGTTTATAGAATTATTCACTTTTTATTTTTAGACAGAATTACACTATTCCTTGCACTATTACTTACATACATTACGCCTCCATACTAACATCAAAATAAATAAATATATAAATACAATAATCTTACTACTATTATAAAGGCGAAAGTTTGTAAGTATGGATGTATGGATGTTTGTTACTCTTTCACGTAAAAACTACTGAATGGATTTGAATGAAACTTTACCAGAATATAGCTTATACATCAGAATAACATATAGGCTATAGCTTATACATCAGAATAACACATAGGCTAAAATTTTTGAGGTTTTTAATGTGAGGTCGTAAAAAAAACACTGACTGAATCCTACAAGATAGATCAAAACAATTTACTACAGTATTGTACAACTTAAAAAGGTTTACAAAAAAGTCCGTGATGTTTATCTCTTAGGAATAATCCACAATAACCATTTTTTATCCTTCACTTTGTACGAGAAATAATGGCTTATTTACGAAGCGATTTTAAACAATACAGTATTAATCCTTATCCAATTAAGTATGTTAAATACATTGTGCATTTAATAAAGATCAATATGGCTTTTTACAGCATGTAAATTAAATAAATATTTTCGAAGATATCACAGATTTAAAATGCAGAGTCATAGCAATTTCGGCGATAAATACCGTTTCGGTGATAGACGTGTTATATTTCGGTTATGACTAGACGGGACGAACCTGAAGTCCACGCGAACGAAGTCGCGGGCAAAAGCTAGTAAATACTATTAATACTTGATTTTGGTAAAAATATTACTATTACGCAAAATTCAATTACTATGATCTGCCAGGACGGAGTTGAAGAGAACATCTAGTTTATAATTACCTTTTAATAGTGTTGTCTTTTCAGGATTGGTCGATTATCGTTTGCACAAACATCATACACATATAGGACATCATCAACATAAATAAATAAAAGTATTCAACGTACAAATATTGCAATATTATTAGAAAACAAAAACAGCACATTTAAAATTAAACACAGACGTTTCATGCCGATACGGACGACGTACCCTCTTCTATTCAGGATAAAAAAAACAATAAATAAGTAATTTATTCTATGAAGAATAATGAAAGAACTAACGATTCTCAATATTATTACAATTATCAAACTATTATGTCCTAAATATTATTCTGATCGTATACAGTAACAAGAACCTTGCCTGCCAGTCGCGCCAGTCTGTCTGTCTGTCTGCTGTGGGAGTGAGTGTGTTCCTGATTCAAATTACATAACTTGAGTATATTATTGACATTCCTTTGTATTCAATGTATTTCTTGACTTTTATGATTGAAGTGATATATTGTTATTTATTAAAAGACTGCCAAATTGATAACAGCCTTTTTTTATGATACGTCGTGGTCTGTGAGGTCTGAATATGAGAGAAGTAGTAAATGTTGTGGTAGTCTTGACTAAAAGGAGAGGATTTTGGTAGATTTGAAAATATATAGGTGGACTTTTCTTAATATTTTTATGCTTCTGTATAAATAGTTGTATTTAAGATAAAGGTATTATTAATATTTAGCAACAGTTGATATCATGCTAGGATAAAATCTGTATCCTGTTTACAAAATTTTCCTTAAATTTTATCCAGTTATTAGTTGTTCATTCATGACCTTCGAAGACCTCAGTTATATTCCAAGCATAGTCTTATGTTAGTTGAATAATAAATGTATACTCAGAACAGGGTAACCCTTATTATAAGGTTTTGGTAGAACTGTTCGGGAGAGATTGTATGATGTTTTTACTATGTACTATCCTTTGCTCATGGCTAAGGGAACGTACCCAAACTACGTGGCCTATTTTTGGGGGGGGGGGGGGTTCCTTAAAATATTACGCTGTGTCACAGAAGCGAGGGGGGGGTTTAGATTATTGTCACGTAGTCGAATTCTAGAGAAGGCAATGTAAGCTAATAACATTTAATGAAGTCTGCTTTTCAGGGTTCTTTGAAGTCGTGTGATACATTTTTGTGCAATAAATGCCGTCCCAATAGTAACAAAAATTAAACATTATTTTTATTTCTTTCATTTTCTGCGTTTGGAATGATAAAAATTTACCTTTGCTATACTACGTAACATTTGGGACGGGGGGGGGGGGGGGGGTCTTATCACATACTACGGATGGTCACCGGGGGGGGGGGAAGGTGTCGAAAAATTGAAAAATATAGGTCACGTAGTTTGGGTACGTTCCCTAAGCTCAGATAAAACAGTCTATTTTGTTCTTCATTAAAAAAAGTATTTAATCTCTTTATCTTTGTTTTTATTCAGTTAAATGATATATGTCGGAAAATTTAAGTCAAGTCATATTAGAAATTATTTTTTAATAATTTCTCTTTATAAATTGTTTCAAATTATTTTTTAACATATTGAATAATAATAAATATTTAAGGTATAGTAAAAGAAAATAAGTAGAAATCTCTTCTATGCATATATTTACTATTTATATTATTAGGACTGGAAATATTTTTACTGTGAGCATAATGTCTGCCTACAAAATTCCATTTTTAACCGACTTCTTCAAAAAGGAAGAAGTTCTCAATTCAGCCGGTATTTTTTATTGTTTTTTTTTTATTAAATTGCTAATATATCGGTCATAGAAGCAAAATAGTTAACTTAGTTTAGAGCCTATTTTTCGTACACAAAGGCGTTTGGGTGAAATCCAACAATTTGTTGACATCGATAAACTTTTGAGGTAAGAAAAGTGAAATATTAGACTATAATACTACTGTATTCAGAATCTGTCTCGAGATTACTTTAGTTAGTCCTAATTATTTATATAAAAAGAAAGAACTCTGTCTTATACGTGTTTTATTATAATTATTAATATGTTTAGAAAGAGGAAACTTGGAATCTCTTATGGTCTTTTTTTGACTGATCTTAAATAAAATGGCCCGATCAGCTATAAAAATCGGGTCAAATAATTCAAAGATAAGTATCAAGAGTCTTGTCTAATATTAGTTCTTATGATAGAGTAGTTAAAATATAATCTAGTACACTCAAATTACTTAAATACTTTATATAATGAAAATATAGATATAAGTGCTGCACAGTTTGTTTATTTAATTTCCATTTTCCAAGTTTTATCTGCTACCAGCTTCCACTAAGTTGACTTCATTGAGTGCTTCAGATATCACACTTATATTTTATGTTAAAAGTTTTTTGTAGGCAAATATAGTTTTTAGGATACTATATTTTATAACGTTAATAATATATTTAGGCCTGTATGTTTAGTTTTTTTTTTTTTTTTTTTTTTTTTTTTCTTTTATGATCTAGGGCAATGCTTGACTACATTCCACCTGATGGTAAGTGGAATGTAGTCTTAGATGGTAAGGCGCATTGCCCTAGCAACCTATTCACTCTTCTCTTGAAGACACCCACATTATATTTGGCCGGAAATACCGACGCAGGCAAATTGTTCCAGTCCTTCGCTGTACGCACTAAAAATGAGGAAGCAAAGCGCTTCGTTCGGACAGGTGGAATATCCACAACAAAAGGATGGATACCTGCCGTGCGTCGGGACGTCCGGTGATGGAAGGGGGACGGGGGAATTAACTCGTGTAATTCCTGCGCACACTCACCAAAATGTATCCTATAGAATACTGAGAGGCTAGCAATTTTACGCCTGTGTTCAAGGCTTTGGAGGTCGGCTTCGACCAATTCGGGATCGTCTATAAGCCTCATTGCTCGCCTCTCAATTGAGTCCAGAACCGCAAGATGAGACTTTGCGGCACCAGCAAATATGTGTCCACAGTACTCTACACACGACCGGATCTGTGCTTTGTATAAAACAAGAAGCTGTCCCGGTGTAAAGTACTGCCGAACCTTCGCAAGAACGGCAAGCTTTGCTGCTGCTGCTCTTGCTCTGGACTCAATGAACCGACCAAAGTGGAGGTTCGAGGAAATCTCTAAGCCTAACAACTGAAGCCGGTCACTGTATTCCAAGGATACATTCTGGAAAGTAGGAGCCAAGGTGAAAGGGCTCCTTTTGGCGGTGAGTAGACACGTCTGCGTTTTGGTGGCGTTGAACTTGACAAGATTGGCATTGCTCCATGCGGAGACTGCCTGAAGTTTGTCATTCAAACGTTGCACCATGGCTTCTCTTTCAGACTGTACTTGATCTCGACTAGCCCGAGTACTCGGCAGATATCTTTCTACAACTGTGCTGTCGTCTGCGTACCCATAGATACCGGGCTTCAATAGATCATTAATGTGCAGCAGAAACAGAGTTGCAGAAAGAACGGACCCCTGAGGCACTCCGGCATTTATTGTCAAGGGTTCCGAGGAACACCCGTCGACAACTACTCGGAGAGATCTGTGGCTCAGAAAGTCCGTTACCCAGCCGATCAGACCAGGAGATATACCGTACGCTGAAAGCTTGCATATAAGGCTCGCATGCCAGACCCTGTCAAATGCCCTCGAGACGTCCAGAGAGACGGCGACCGCTTCTCCGTTCTTCTCGATGGCCTCGTCTAAAATGTGAGTAGCATACACTAGGAGGTCCCCAGTAGACCTATTACGGCGAAACCCGTACTGTCGGTCACTGAGGAGATCGTTACCTTCTAGGTATGCTAGTAGTAGTAGTTTTGTTTATATTATTGATTAAGGTTGGATTACAATTGTAACTTTATTAAAAATATCTGTTTTAAAATCTTTATACACATGTAAAGCCATGTTAGGCTTATTTTAGTTTTAAAGATACGAGTAAGATACCCGCAATCTCAGGTTTATATCGATATAATTTTGGTTCTATAAACATTTATGTAAGGTCTTTAATAATTTGCAAATATCAATATAACCTTATATGGTAGTAACTATAAGGATAGTTTATATATATTTTATAGTTGTTATTATATTTTATATATATTTGATAGTTTATACTACCAAGGGGTAGTTTGTATATTTATTTATTTATTTAAACTTTATTGTACAAAATTATACAAATGTAAAGCATTCTCTACCAGTCAACCGAAACATTATACAGAAAAATAAGAACTACAATATATATATATATATATATATATATATATATATATATATATATATATATATACATATATATATATATATATTTTGCCGAACCTAGTCATTGACCTAGATGAATTATTATGACTCATATGTATAATCTATATTAAATATTAAATGATAATTCTTATTATTGTGATTGAACTTAGAAAACATCATGAATTAATAATGTTAGAATCTAAATGTAAATTGGAAAAGATGAAATAGGTTAATTATTTTATAGAGCTGCATGTATCCTTAATACTATTAGAATGTTTGTTTGTTTGACCTTCTTTTAAACTTTATAAATGTCAACCTTCTTGGGACTTTAAAATACCAACGCAAGTCACGAACAAAAGCTAGTGAATAAAATTACTCGTATCTAATTCCACTTAGTGTAAACTAATTCCAGCATCTGAAAATGTTCTCACGAATATTGCTTCAACTCGTTTTATTCAGTATCAGTTGTGTCCAGCGACTTCGTCTGCTTCTTCTATCTTCATATCTATTATTAAAAATATATATATTTTTTTGGGTTTTACATTTTATTAATAGTTCTAAAACTATTTTGTGTTTATTTGAGGTTTTTATGGTCAACTAGATGAGTATTTTGATGTTACGCTAATTTCAACAAAATCTGTCCAATATGGTTTTGTTATTTTGTTATTACAGCCGAAATAAGAATTTGTGTTTTTTGTTCTATATCATGTACTTAAATAATTGTTTAAAGTAATTTAAGAACATAGGACTATTATGGCGCTGTTTTATTATAAGTGTTAGTAATTTTCTTGAGATTTAATATATTTGTAAATAATGTAGTTTATATTATTACAATATTTCAAATCAGAAAAACAATTGAAAAAGACCACTACCATACTTAGCAGTTTTAGTAAATGGAAATTGCATGCAAATTTAATTTAATTTAAGTGTTTTATGCCAAGAAATGTTACTGGAAGTTAAAAACACTTTTAAGTTGCTGTTAATATATACATATAATAAAATATTTACGAAGCAAAACTAATTATAAAAAAAATTGTGGAATTTAATTTAGTCCGAGATTGTATTCTTAGTTCAAATTTTTAACACTATTTCTTAATGAAAAACTGATTTTGCGGTAAAAATATTAATAAATAGTTTTAATGATATTTGTAATCGATATGTAATATTTAGGTTTATCGTATGTTTTATTTATTACTACTACTCCTACTTTAATATTGCGAACTATATTATATTTTTATTTGAAATTATGAATTTGTTTGTATTTTTAAATACTAGTATTGAAATGTGTATCATATACGGTTGAGTATTTAAAATTTATTTACCTGGATTTTGTGTTCAGCTTTTCCACTAAAGTAATTGGCAACATGTGAGTATTTTTTTTCAGAAGGCAATCCGTTTCATTTAAATATTAGTTCTACAATGTTATGGCAAATATATAATATGTTCAAGCAAAATTAGTATTAGATCTTAGTTTAAAAGTTCATTAGTAGTCAGTGGTTTGACCGGATTTAGGTAGTTTGTTCGCGTCTAGTTGATCTAAAATCTAGATTAAGAGTGACCTACATTTAAAGGCCTCATATTTGCCAAATGACCTATTCGACCTCTATAATCCCTAAGGTGAACTCTTATTATTATTATAACATGTTAGTTCTTTAATATTT
This sequence comes from Napeogenes sylphis, assembly GCA_959347405.1. NCBI lineage: Eukaryota > Metazoa > Arthropoda > Insecta > Lepidoptera > Nymphalidae > Napeogenes > Napeogenes sylphis. Next base: position 11,214,868 of record OY365778.1, read on the forward strand.
CAATTGATAATTCGATAAAATTGGGTCTAGTTACTGTTGACATGTACTCAGGTCATAAAACATTTTAGTACTTACTAGACTTTCAAATAAGACCCCTAGCTGTTACGGTTATTGGTTATTTTTATTTATTTATTATTAGATATATTTTATTACAGAGACACTTGTGTACGTCAAATGAAAGGAGGGTCTATTTTAATACAATAATTATCGAAATAAGTCCTGTAACTGTGACAAGCTACGAGGCTTATAAACGCACCTTGGTCTAAGAAGAACCACACTACAAACTCAGCCGGTTATTTTTTATTGTGACCATCGTTACACGGAACAAAGATTCAAATATTTTACAAAGACATTCTCTAATATACAACTATAGCTAAAAGGAGATTCTAAACACACCCTAAGAGGAGATTCTAAGAAGAATCACACACCTAAATCGGTATTTGATTATAGTGATCATAGTTTTACTAACTATTAACTATTATAGAATTATGACATGATATCAAAAGTTGGTTCCATACTCTTATAATAATATCAAATGATACCTGTCCTCTACTGTGTACGCATGATGTTGGGACATGGGTTATATGTAACTTGTATATAAAGTGACGTTGGTTTGACACTTGGACATGTAGTTACGTTTGTTTTTAGATGATAGTAACACCGACATTTGATAATCAACGTCATTCAAAATTTAAACTACAGTGCTCATAAAAGATAGTTTTAATATTATAATTACAACTTAATAAATAACCTTATCTAAGATGTTTGCTGTATGTTATTTAAAAACCCCACCTCTAAAGGAAGATTGTTAGTTTTCCATTTACTAGTCTTAGGATTTGATGACTTTGTATTTGTTGTTTTTTTTTTATAAGAGGTTGGTTAAAAATATAGATTAATTACGGATTGGGATAGTGCAACTCTTATCGTGATAAAATGTAGATTTAGATATGAATACAAATAATTTGTACTTCTGAATGTATATAAGTATGATTTAGTTTTGTAACACTTATGGCAATCATTATTATTAAATACAAACTCAAATACTCGCTAGCTGAGATTGCCTAACAATCTTTCGTTATTTTCTCTCTAGAGAACGAAGTCGTCACATTTATCTTATAATATAATTATTATATTTTATTGTATCTTATAACAATGGCAATTTCCAAGCTTTTGTTGTTTAATTTATTTGAAATGAAAAGGGGCCTAAAATTATCCTTGAACTAATTATTTAGTTTATTAATTGTGCCTATAGTAAATAAACATTAATTCTAGTTTTGAAAAAAGTATGAATTGAAGTACAGTATTAAGAAAAAAACATAAATGTTTAACGGTTTTTAACTAAAATACATTAATTAACACAATTTTCATCTTTCTGATTTTATTAAAATAACTGCATCTCTTTTATGAGGTCTATTTAGAGCCAAAATTACAAAAAAAAGTTAGAAGAAATGACATAGTTAACTCTGTTATAAATATATAGATAGTTAATAATATAACTAATATAAATTAAAAACCAAAGTGTAAACAAAATCTGTTTTTTTTTAATTTCATAGTAAGAAGATATTCATTTCTCCAGGACTTCGTAACTTTATATATACGACATTAAGGAGCTCGCAATAGCATTCAGCGAAGTAGGTCTGTGCCTTAATAATGCCTGTGATATGCTCGAAATGGCCTGTGTGTATATGCTTTTTCAGCCTCTTTGTGTGCTCTGAAAAGGTAAAAAAATCAGATGTATTATGTCTGTAGGTCAAAATGTTGTATTTCTACGCTTAGGGAAGTCCTTTATTTGGGTTAAAAGGTACCCTTAACATTAAAGCCTGAAAGACTGTGTTGAATAAAAGTCAATCAATTCAGGATGCGATTATCCTTATTTAGTCATTTCTCTTTCACATACGATTAAGAAATAATGAAGATCTAATTCATAAATAAATTTATTAAATATTTACATCAGCGTTTGCTAAGTTAGTTGAAAAATTCATTAAAATTCTTGCAGCAGTTATATACACTTTTTTAATATATAATAGTGTATAATTGTATTCTATAGTATATATCTATATACACAAACAGATATATACCTTAAACCTAGATAATATGACCATTTACTAATTCATGATTTAAAATAAATAAATAATAGTACATATTCAATTGTTTGTCTTACGTTCACTAAAACATACTACAACTACGAGATGCAACAAAATAAAGTTCTAGAGAATTGTAGGTCTTAAGAAGGCTTACATGAAAGTCCGCTGTAGTGAGTCAGTCGACCTTAAGATAATAATAGATATATGACTGCAAAATGACTTTTATTTTACAAGGTTATATTTTTTGTGAATACAACAGAAGTTAGTTAATGTTGATTTTAAACTTAAGAAAATTGCATCCGTGGGAAGTAGAGGAGTTGAGAGATGAGAATTTTGGTAATACATATTAATACTTAGTTTGGCCACAAATACTGTTAATTAAAAAAATATAATGTATATAAATTAAAATAATAATAAATGAAGAAGAAAGTTTGACTCATCAAAAGCCGGTACTAAGCTGTGAAGCCAAATAATGAAATAGTTTTGATAGAATAGACATCGCTTCTGAGAAGGGCTTTAGCTGAAATTCAGAAGCTTTTGAATGCTGAAGTTGTGACCAATGGCTATAGTTGTTGTAAGACTTGTTTGATTTGTTTAATACTGGTTTTGAAGTCGAGATATTATTTATCCAATATATATATATTTAGAAAATATTAGTCACATCACAAAAGAAGAAAGAAATATTTTTTTTTTACTTATAAATATGAAGTAAGATGTATTTATTATATCTACTTCAGGTTGAGTTTTGAATGTTATAGGTTAATATTTATTAGGTTCGTTATTATAATAATGTATACCCTTAGCTTTATAAGTATACACCAACTAATCTGATGTGTTGAGTAATATGGCTCCATGAAGGAAGCGTCTGCTGCAGTGGTGCATTATACTTTGAATATTTCCGCATTTTTATTTACTTCTCAGGTAATGTTATAATTTGTAAAAAAATATAAATTATAATTAAGGTTTTATAATTTGGAATCGGCATCCAAAATTATGAAATAATCTCGTAAATAAAGAGTATTTTAGTGTTTATCTGTGTTTTAAATGTTGTCACTAATAAGGTTACTATATATACTAAAAATAATAAAAAAAAATATTAATAATATTTATTACAGCTAGAACACAAAGAGTAAAATAACTTGGTAATACCAATCAATAGAAGTGGGGGTGGTTAGATATTATTTTACGAAATTCCTTTTTGTTATGGCTTCGTTCTTCCGAAATATTTATCGATTTTTAACGTGATGGAGGTTAATGACCTCACATTCATTAGTACATAATACATACTTTGTAATTTGGACTTATATAGGCTCTGACAATAGAAATACGAAATATGAAGTTTTGTGATAAATAAAATAATTTTACCTGTAAATTAACGTAAGTTCAACAACAAAATAAAGCAATTAAACCCAGGATTACTTCTTCCGGAAAAGTCTTAAGAAACCATAATGACTTGATTCCTCTTAAGCAGAATTAACTGATAAAACATAATGGTTTATTGTTTCAGGATTTACTGTGAAATTTAAATCGAATATGTTTATAACAAACAATAGCATTTAATTATTTATTTAAAAATTAATAACAACTAATAATTTGATATTTATTGGAAATTTATATTATTCTGAGACTCCTTTTAAGTCACGTCAATATTATTTGCCAATATATTTAATACTAGCTGTTGCCCGCGACTCCGTCCACGTGTTTATTGACAAACAATGTTTTTATCTTTATAAATGATTTTAACAGCCCGCTAAAAAAATATAGACATTGTTACATGTCAAGGGTATATCTCAGTAATTAGTAGGGGTCTATTTCTATAAATTTGTACACAAGTGTAAAGTTTAGAAATTATTGTGCAGGACTTTGAATTTGACTGGAAATTTTGATCTTTGAGTATCTACTTTGAGTAGCTTGTGACAAGCTGCTTGTCTAGCCTTTTATTACTGTGCTGATTGGTCGTTTTGTTTCTTAGTTTTGTTACTAAATCAGTTTAAACATTGTAAAACCTTATAATGAAACAAATCAAACATACCCTAATTTTTTATTTTTTTTTGTGTGCCATTTTATTTCGAAAAAGCACAAATCACAGAACAGATCACACCGACATAGCTATTCGCGTGATAGTCTACTAAACGTTCGCAAAAAATATCTTGCGGAAACGTTCTATTAACGTAAACGATTACAGTGAAAATAATTCCTTGGTTTGTATACTAAATAAAGGTAAAACGTGTTGAAATCTTGTAAAATGAGAGTTTTGGTGAGCACGTTCCAAACTTTTTATAATAGTGAACGGAAAGTTTTTTGTCACATTAATTTCTTATTATTTTCGGTAGTTACAACAAAATGACCCGCTTATTTTCTAATTACCATTTTTAACTAAATGAAATAGTAGCCAGTTTCTAATGAAATCGCAATTTGCTTTCCAGTAAACGTGATACAGGTTGCAAATAAAGCTACCTTTCTTTTAATATTCTAACTTTAAGAATTGCAACTTATTCTAGAAGGACTGCTATCATTGGAAGAACAACACCAGCCGTCTTGACCTTGAGATAAGAACGCCGCCGCTATAAGGTCAACGGAACCTACAGCTTCAAAGGGTGCTGAGCGTCGAGACAGGAATCGAGGGCCTTAAAGACTGGTTTGACATCGCCGCATGCTCTGAGTTGATTCTTGCGGAAGAACGGCCTATGATGGGCCTTGACAGGGACTCCTTGATCGAGGCAGTCCTTGTAGTGGCTTGAGGTTTCCGCAGCGACGCCTCGCATAAATCACGCTACTCCAAGGTATACAGTCTTCTAGTGCTTTAAGGACATTTCGTAGCTACGTGTACCTATCCTGACTGTCTTTTTATCTGTTGATACAAAGAATTATACCGTTTGGAAGTCGAACCCGACATTTATTTCAACAGGCTCATTAACCACTTCACCAAGATGTCATGTCAACCACTCACAATTGAGCTAAGGTTTCCTTTTTTAATGAATATATTAATAATTTCTTTCCAACCCGCTAATGTAATGGCCCGAGCGGTCTTTTTGATTTAATATGTCGCGGGAGCACGCGAGCTTCAATAAATGGCGAGTTGTCGATACGTACCATACAGGTTACGAGCCACTAAACGTTATGTTCTATGTAATAAACTAATTAGTTTCTATTTACGTGGTGTTACGCTAATAAATTACGTAGTTTGCTTTAGTCGTTACCTCATTATTAAATTATATGTAGCGTTGGTTTGGTAAATATAGAGACAGACTGTTAAGACAATAACTTTGATAACCGAAATCTAAGAATTTTATTTAATAAAGCGCTTACACTTTTTGTGATTCCTTTCCAAGCTTATTCTCGTTCAAGAATTTTTTATAAGATTTTCTATATTTAATATTAGGATGAGTTTTGAGATATTTATATATTCTAGTTTTAAATGCCAACTTCATACAAACATATAGTGTTTAATTATATATATTAACACATTCATTATTTACCTAAGAATACTTAAGTGTATACTTAAAAACAACAACGTTTTTAAATAAGTTGGACTTTAAAGGAAGATCCTTAACTTTCATATTATTTTCAATGTCATAATAATTTTACTTAATTTTTAATACAAATATTGGAAAAGTATCTTAAGGTATAAGTTGCTTCTCAATAGAAATTAGTGTAAGATGACGCTTCTAATAAATTATATTAATATCATGAAACAGCAAAGAAATTCCATGTTTTACCTGATAATAATTCAAAAAAGATAACAAGAACTTTTCTAAATTTTGCCAACCCTAATCAACACTTTAGAAGAAATTACAGAAACGATCTAAGTTAAGACATCTCATTTAAAGGTGAACAACAAAATGTTTGTTTGGAAAGTGTTTGCTTTCCATTATATCGACATGCCAAGGCTGTCACTGACACTGTAGCTTAAAAAACTGATAACAAAATATTTCCTAAGTAAAATTAGCTTAGTAAAATATTTTCACAATAAACTAAAATGCAAATGTGAATCGCAAAATTCAACATCTAAATAAATTGTTAATTGAAGGGTTGAATACATATCTCGAGATCGTAAAATATGTTGACAGCCCTATCAGTAGAATCAGATGGATGAAGTGATAAGATTACCTCATACTTATGGACAAACAAATATCCGTGAAATTTTATACCACGTAAAAGAGGAATAGGAAAAGATAAGGATAGCAGATGACTAAATTAATAACTAAAGTAACAGTAACACTGTCTTCACGTGCTCTGACTACACGAGTTACTCACTGGAACATATTTTTCCGAGAAAAGAGTAACTATGATCTAGAAAGGTTCTAGTAGTTTTTAACTGATTAATGCACAAACATTTATATTTATTATATAAATAGGATATTTTTTTTTATTTTAATTCATTTCTGACAGCCCTATTTGTTTAAGTTATGTCGAGTTCAGTTTCGACACGGTAGATGGAGCGTCTTAGATAGAATATATCGGATTGCGGATTTATTGAAATTCCAAACAATAGTCCATATTCAATATTATGAGTAATAAGTATATAAAAAGCAATGTAAAAAATAGACAACTGTATCTGTAACGAGCATCACTATTTTACATTAGCAATGTATAATTATTACATAATAATAATTATTATATTTTATATCAAACTAATCGCAAGTTAAGTTTATAATACGTAGCAAAGCTTTGTATTACAAATAAGACTAGTTTTCTTTATTGATAATCGGAGGAAATGCTACGAACGTAGCCCACTTTATGCACTGTATCACTAAGCAGCCTACATATTCTACGCTGCTACGTTCAACTCTACGATCAAAAACGGAATACATAAAAATAGTTACAAGGAATTCTCATAATTGAAGTTAAAGATTTTTTTGTAACTATAGGGTAAGAAAAATATAAGTAATACATGAATCAAATTATTAAGCTTTAAATGAACGCACGAATTTGTTCATAGTTTGTTACGATTAAGTAATAGTTTATGCCTTATGGTTTAGTTAATAAATTTAGGTAATAATTTAGGTAATATTTTTTTTGAAGCTGCGTCATTTACATCTGTTATTTTTTAGTACAACTTTTATATATCCTGATATTTTTTAAACATTTGATATATCTTTATCACATTGATGTTTTGAAAAATAAAACTCATAGTTTTAGTCGGATACATAAAAGCTCTTTTAAGAATTTTTGTCAGTATTTTCCTTCATGAAAAATAACTCAAGTGTCGCTAAAATTAAATGTTTTTTCTTACTTTTTCTACTACTATTCTCCATATAAGAGTCCTACTAGGACAGAAACAATATACGTTTAGTAGACTGCGTGTATAAAAAGGATTTAAGAACACAAAGCAACAAATAATAGAAAATATGTGTTGTATTGCATATATAAGTATATTTTATTGAATCCAAACTGGTTTTGATATATATGTATATATTTTTTTTAGGTTTTTTTTTTCGAATGAAAGAGATTTTATATTTGATAACAATCAACAATCTCTGTAATTTATTGAAATCAAATAAAGTTTTTTATATGCATTATTATAGATATTTAGCACATTCTAATGAAATTACCTAAAAGGGGCTGAAGAAGGAGGGTCAGTTTGGGATTCCGATTCTCTCAGTCACCTCACGAAACTTAGCTGTAATACTTACTTTACGTCCATCGTCAGTAAAAGGGTAATACAATCTCGGTCGATCCAGCCCGTATACGGACAGCAATTAAATACAGCTAAGCTCTACCAAGGAAAAAGAAACAAACACAGTAAAGAATATATATGACATGGAACCTTGTAATATCAAGAAATAAACCTAGTTGTGCTATTAATAATACTAACACACTTCATGGACAGTTAATCATTATCGTTAGATCAGCTTGGACAGTAACGAGAGAACGAGCTGATAAGATTAATAGACGACATCACTCTCATAGACGTGAGGACTTGTTTTACTGTCTGAGGTTGAATAGTTGGGTAAAAAGGGGTTTTGTATACGAAATATTAGCTTAAGCGGCTACACTAACCCACAAACATACGTATTAACATGACTAGAATAATTATTTGTATATATGTATGTTAAATTTAAAATGTAAATCCACCTACACGACAGTTGGTTCTATCAAAATAGTTTTGTTTAAGATGAGGTATTATTACTATTTAGTAATAATTGATATCATCTCAGGATAAACCTATATCCTGAAAAATGTACCAAAAAACCAGCAATGTTACTCGTTTATTCATGACTTTCGAAAACCTGAATTATATTCCAAGTAGAGTCTTATGTTAGTTCAATAATAAATGTAGACTCAGAACAGGGTTAACGATTATTATAAGGTTTTGGTAGAAATGTTCGGGAGAGATTGCATGATATTTTTACTATGTACTAACGTTTGCTCGTGGCTTTGCTCAGATAATATAAGAAGAAATATATAAATATCTGCATCTTTGTTTTTTATGGAATTCAACCTAATATGTCTGAAAATATAAGTCAAGTGAAATTCGAAATACTTTTCAAAAATTTCTTATCAAGTATTATTTCAAATTTCTTTATAGCATATTGAATAAAAGCAAATATTTAAAGTATAGGAAAAGTAATTCACATGAATATAAATGTCTTATAAATATATATACTATATGTAGTATAAGAATTTTAAGTATTTTTACTTTACCATTTTAAATTGACAATATATCGGTCATAGAAGCAAAATATTACCTTAACATAGTTTAGTCTGTATTTTAGTACACAAAGGAATTTGGGTGAAATCCAATGTTTTGTATATACATAGGCATTGAAAATCAATCGGTCGAGAAAACCTTTGAAGTAAGAAAAGTGAAGTAATAAACTATACATGATCAGAATATGTCTGAAGACACCTTTAGTGCTAATTATTGAAATAAAAAGATGACACTATTTTTTAGAGGTGGCTTCATTCTTTTTATTAAAATGTGAAAAGAAAAAAAACTTGGGATCCCTTTTTTTACTGTTCTTTGTTAAAATGCTAAGATCATTTAAAAAAATTGAGTCAAGTTATGCACAGGTAGATGTCAAGCGTCTTATCCAATGGTCAACGAACCTTAGACTAACCAAGTATTGCAAATAATGATAAGCAAATGTAAAAAAATAATAATTAAATAATGATAATTGTTGTGTTTATAAAGTATAATACTTTTTGATTAGCAAATAACAGCACTACTATAGACGTACATTAGTTTTAATTAAAAATAGGTAAAATATAATTTAGTTTCCTAAACGTTCTTATATATTTCATAAAATGAAAATAAAGCTATGAATACTGTATTTTCCAAGTATTATCTGACACCAGCTTGAACTAAGTTGACTTCATTGAGTGCTTTAGATATCACACTTATATTTTATGTTAAAAGTTTTTTGTATTAAAATATACTTTTTTACTAGACTGTTAGGTTTAGTGAATTGTGGATGGGCTATTGATTAATTTTACTTTCGTAAAAGTTAAACATAAAAATATTGTATTGTATCTTTGACCACGTTTATACGAAAGATGATCGATCGGTTCAGCTGACTCTTTACCTGCGATTACAAACTCAACCACAGCTGAAGCTGTAGTTCATATGGCGAATTCAACTCAATCTGCACCCTATGGGGTTCTGATTGAGTTGAATTCGCCTTAAATATATTTAAGTGTGGAATAAAAGATTTTTTAAATATTTTATTTAGCTAAACAATTTTTAAAGATTTTTAGATACTACTTATATATATACTAGAAAGATATATTATATTTAGTAATCAAGGTGGGGAGCTAATAAAATGAAACTGTGTATATATAGGTAACATCATTATATAATATTATTTTATTACACAACATTCACATATTTAATAATTATGATCAAGAAGATGATGATAATGAAGATCGTATTTATAATTAAACTTATATGATATTCACATCAGTATTTGCTAAATTAGTAGGTATAACGCGAATAAATAATTTGTTGAAAGTTTCATTATAATTCTTGCAGCAGATATACACACTTTTTTATTCATTATTGAACATAAATAAATAATAGTACGTATTTAATTGTTTGTCTTACGTTCACCAAAACATACTAACTACGAGATGCAACAAAATAAAGTTCTAGAGAATTTTAGGTCTTAAGAAGGCTTACATGAAAGTCAGTTGAGTGTTGACCTTAAAATAATAATAGATAATATGGCTGCAAAATGACTTTTATTTTACAAGGTTATTTATATTTTTTGCATCCGTGAGAAGTTGAGATTTGAGAAGTTTGGTAATAAATATCTATACAGCAAAGAATTAAAAGCTCATAGATTAAGACATTGTTCATGTATGAAGTAATATAATAACGATTTTATGATATACCTAGAATAATAAGTTTTTTTTTTTGGATCAATTTATTTTCGTTTAACTTTATTTACATGTATGTATAGTTTATCTTGTGTCTCTCTCTTCACCTGTCTCTTACAGTTGTTGATACTATTACTATAGTAATTAATTATTAATTTGATTGTTAGTAGTAACTGGTGGTAACAGATGTGACAATATATTAATTAGTTACATACATAGTATATGCTAATAACTAGATTAGGAGATATAATATATTGGTCACCCGCTTATGTTGTCTGATATGTGATAGACACACGGACAGGTTGTATTCTGTAAAAATATTTTTGAATTCCAAAAAATATGCTATTAAATGTTTACGTTGTTGGAAATATTAAATATATTTGGAAGCGTTTTCTGTTTTCCATGAAATACACAACTTTTACTGTAGCGTGTGAGAAGTTATTCATTTTAATATTCATATAACTTCTGTTTGTAATAAGTAATTCACCATACATGTGTACATACTTATATATACATATTGAAAGTTATTTACTTATTAACACAACCCTATAAATAATTGATTAGCCAATGACATTTAGGTTCTATAAAACATAATTTAATCAACAAATAATTACAAAACCATTTAAAAAGTTGATAATTTCAATAACGCAATATTAAATATTCATGGTTTTAAAAATGTCAGTCCAATATTTATTTGGCCGTAATTGCTGTATCTACTGTCCAGGACACTGCGGCTGGCTAACGGCCAGGTGACCTGGACATTGGAAAGACCAGAAAATTATCAATATATAATTTATTAAAGAACAACTTAACATAAAAAAACAAAATAAAAACTATTTCATAAATATTAAATTATATATTATTATAATTATAAATTTCCAAAATATATTGTATCAAAACAATATCTCTTAAGTAAGTGAAGTGGAACACAATACATCACTCAATATATTATATTCATTCCTCATCTTCTCGACTCTCATTTCACAGTACACTGTAACCTTTTAACGTCAACGAGGCGTAGAACTTGAACTATTCCAATCAGAAAATTTGGAATTGAAGCGAATACGACCGAGACTTGTCATCTTGATATACAACGTATGTTGGATATTGCTGGATTAGTTCAGAATTGCTTCTTGTATACTAAAGATTTATTATATTTTATTTAATGAAGGGGTTCAAAAGGAATTTTTGTGCTAATGCCGTTCCTTCGTCGAGTCGTCTTCTTAACTTCCTGTGTCAAAAATAACAAAAGTTTTAATAATTAAAAAAGTAAAAATAATGAAAGTCTCTTAAATATAGTGTATTTTTAGTGTATACACGATTTTAAATGTTAAATATATGTTGAAAAACAAATGCAGACCTCGGTCTTAGTTTAATAGTGTGTCAATTCGATACACAGACTCGATTGTGCACCAATGAGGTAACTATATACTAAAAATAAAATAACAATATAAGTAATATTTATTACAGAATAAAGATTAAAATAACTAGGTAATAATTTAAGAAATTTCTTCGTTCTTCCAATATGATTATCGATTTTTAACGTTATAAAGGTTAATTACCTCCCTTTTACAAGTACTTAAGACATACTGAGGGTGTAATAAATAATTAGTACATTCGACTATTGTCGTGACCATAGAAATAGAAGGAAGTTTTGTTAGAAATTGAATTTCACGAAAGTCCAAATAAAACGTAATTAAACCCAGGATTACTTCTTCCGGGAAAGTCTTAAGAAGCCATAAATTACTTGACTCCTCTTAAACAGAATTAATTGATTAAACCTAATGAAAACAATATGGTTGTTGTTATAGGATTGATTGTCAAATAGAATTGGAATATATAACAAATAATGACAATTAATCGTTAATTTGATTGTTTATTTAACAATTACCGATAATTGTAATAATATTATGTTTATTTGTAATGTTATTTTGAGACTAATTCTGATGAAAAAGCATGCCAATAGAATTACTATATATAGAGTAGGGAAGCCAGCCTAAAATGTTTCCATTAAAAAAAAAAGAAACCAATGAGAACTATATGTCTCTCTTTCTTGCATGGGTGATTAGACAAAAATAGGTAATTAATTGTTCATCTTCCATCTCCCTTTATTTGTCAGACACTGACACACATAGGCCTGCCTATGACTCCGGTATTTTTTGTATAATAATTATATGCACTATTGTTTACCAGTTTATTTATTATGTATGTAAGATAAAAACAAAATTTTAATAGTTGTTTCTTTTGATTTTCATAAGTACTTATATAAATATAACTATTTTTAAGGAATAATTCGTGTATAATTGGATTTATACTTTACATAACGTCTCTAACCTTATGGCAATATTAGTGAGGTTTGAGTGCATTCTAATCTCTATGCCTGGATTCTGAGAAACTATTGGAAGTGACTAATTAACCTAATTTATACCTCGTTTTTAAATAAACACGATTGCTACAAGCCGTTTAAATGAAATTCATTTAAATATACTTAGTATATTTTAGCTTTACTTTGAAAGCTTTATATAATGGGAGTATTAGCTTTTCTTTTGAACCAATCTCTTTTTTAAATAAAAGATCAAACAATTAGTAAGTACTTACTAAAATAATCATAACTTAAGCTCTCTTGTATGTTATAAAATAAATTTGTTTATTTTAAAAGCGTATGTATATTAAGGATATGTATTTTAGAAAAACAATCATAGGTATATTATATGTATATTATGTATTCTGTCTAATCTTATAAAATTCAAGTCGATTAGTTTTTCAGCGAAAATGTGAGTCTGTTTATTTTTCCTCTTTTATTTTGATTTAATATAACTTGTCCAATTATATACATAATAAATGTCAAGTGCTCAAGTACTCTTCTTTTCAAGGTAAGCAGGGCACTGCATCTTCTAACAATACAAGTAAGTTTTAAGTCCGGAGGTAACTTTCAAACTAAACTTCGACTATTAATAGCAAATGTGAAATAAAAGATCGAAGGAAGTTTTTTCTTATAATAAATTTGTATTTTATTGACATTTATAAAAATTATCCTTGTTTCTTATACTTTCTATCATTACTCGTTATTAGGCTTTCATTTGTAATATAAAATGTTTAAATACAAATCAAACAATAACAAAGTATATAATAATATTTCAAAAGGAATGTTAGATAACGAATAATAATAATAATATATTTATATTTAATGCTCTCATAGATATTGATAAAAATCTCCTGGCTAGCATGGCATAACTTTGTTCGTGTGGTTTATTAATAAATGAAATATATAAGTAAACTATATTCATAAATCTCCTCCACAAATCTATGTATTTATCTACAAAAGGATGAATAGTATAGTACCTGCAAAGTAAATAGAAAGTTCAATGTGGCGTCGGAAATAACGTTGAATTGCCGTTTCGCAGTAAAGGCAAAGTTCATGGTTTACCCTTCTATCTCGGGCCATTAGAACAGCGAAGAACGTTCAAAATGAGATATGAATTATGAGAAGTATTATTGTTACAGTATTAATATTACGTTTGCTAAAGTATTAAAGAATTATGTTTTTAGTTCAGTCTTATTTTATGTTTCACCGAGGAAATGAGTGTGATCACAAATGTAAATCAAACCGTAATAAAGTCCATGCATACAAAAACAGTTCTTGAAGCAAATTTTGGTCTTGTTGAAGAAGAAGGAGAGTAGAAAAGATGGAGTTAAAGCGTTAGGAGTGGGTCGAAATTTCGGTGGTTTTTTAAACGTCTCTATAGTAGCTACTTAATGACAAGCTTTTTTTTTTTTTAAATTAACTGCGGCATTAGATATGGTTGATATAAACATTTAAATAACGGATAGAAAGTACACCCACAATCGGAAGAAAAATCTGTGGCTACAAAGAATTATACAGTTTGGAAAGCGAACCCGACATATAGTTCAATAGGCTCATTAACCAGTTTACCAAGATGTCAACCAATCACAATTGAGCTAAATTCTCCTTTTAAATATAGATATAGTTTATAGGAATGATTAAAAACATTATTAATGAATTATATGTATATATATATATATATATATATATATATATATATATATATATATATATATATATATATATATACCTATGATTAATAAATAATTTCTTTCTAACCCGCTAATGTAATGGCCCTTTAATAAATGGCGAGTTGTCGCTACGTTCTACATACAGGTTACGAAACACTAAACGTCATATTCTATGTAATAACCTAATTTGTTTCTATTTACGTGGTGTTACTTTAATAAATTATATAGTTAGCTTTAGTTGTTACTCCATTAATAAACTATTTGTAGCGTTGGTTTGATAAACATAGCGACAGGTTGTTAAACCAATAACTTTGATAACTCAAATCTTAGTATTTGATTAAAAACGCTTCAAGCCTATTTCTGTCCGAGCATTTTTTTTGTAAGTAGAGCATATTTAATGTACGGATGAGTTTTGAGGTAATTACAAATTCTAGTTTTTAATTCTAGCTACAAACAATCATATAGTGTTTAATTATACTTTTTTTTTTTTTTTTTTTTTTTTATATATTCTCTAGGGCAATGCTTGCCTACATTCCACCTGATGGTAAGTGGAATGTAGTCTTAGGTGGTAAGGCGCATTACCCTAGCAACCTATTCACTCTTCGCTTGAAGACACCCACATTGTATTCGGTCGGAAATACCGACGCAGGCAAGCTGTTCCAATCCTTTGCTGTACGCAGTAAAAATGAGGAAGCAAAGCGCTTCGTTCGGACAGGTGGAATGTCCACAACAAAAGGATGAAAACCTGCCGTGCGTCGGGACGTCCGGTGATGGAAGGGGGACGGGGGAATTAAATTGTGTAATTCCTGCGCACACTCACCAAAATGTATCCTATAGAATACTGAGAGGCCAGCAATTCTACGCCTGTGCTCAAGGCTTTGGAGTTTGGCTCCGACCAATTCGGGATCGCCTATAAGCCTCTTTGCTCGCCTCTCAATTGAGTCCAGAACCGCAAGATGAGACTTTGCGGCACCAGCAAATATGTGACAACAGTACTCTACAAACGACCGGATCTGCGCTTTGTATAAAACAAGAAGCTGTCCCGGTGTAAAGTACTGCCGAACCTTCGCCAGAACGGCAAGCTTTGCTGCTGCTGCTCCTGCTCTGGACTCAATGAACCGACCAAAGTTGAGGTTCGAGGAAATCTCTAAGCCTAACAACTGAAGCCGGTCACTGTATTCCAAGGATACATTCTGGAAAGTAGGAGCCAAGGTGAAAGGGCTCCTTTTGGCGGTGAATAGACACGTCTGCGTTTTGGTGGCGTTGAACTTGACAAGATTGGCATTGCTCCATACGGAGACTGCCTGAAGTTTGTCATTCAAACGTTGCACCATGGCTTCTCTTTCAGACTGTACTTGATCTCGACTAGCCCGAGTACTCGGCAGATATCTTTCTACAACTGTGCTGTCGTCTGCATACCCATAGATACCGGGCTTCAACAGATCATTAATGTGCAGCAGAAACAGAGTTGCAGAAAGAACGGACCCCTGAGGCACTCCGGCATTTATTGTCAAGGGTTCCGAGGAACACCCGTCGACAACTACTCGGAGAGATCTGTGGCTCAGAAAGTCCGTTACCCAGCCGATCAGACCAGGAGATATACCGTACGCTGAAAGCTTGCTTATAAGGCTCGCATGCCAGACCCTGTCAAATGCCCTCGAGACGTCCAGAGAGACGGCGACCGCTTCTCCGTTCTTCTCGATGGCCTCGCCTAAAATGTGAGTAGCATACACTAGGAGGTCCCCAGTAGACCTATTACGGCGAAACCCGTACTGTCGGTCACTGAGGAGATCGTTACCTTCTAGGTATGCTAGTAGGCGCGAGTTCAATACACGCTCCATAATCTTGCAGAGTATGGAGGTGATTGAAATCGGTCTGTAATTGACAGGGTCGGCACGGCTGCCTTTTTTGGGCACGGGTTGCACATTAGCAAGCTTCCAGGATTTCGGCACTATTCCAGTCATGAAAGAGAGACGATACAGACGTGTCAGTACAGGAGACAACTCAGCTGCGCATGTCTTGAGCAGAATGGCTGGTATACCATCAGGACCACTGGCTTTATTCACATCTAAACGACACAATGTTCTCCATACCTCTTTGTTAGTGATGCGGATTTCAGGCATCGAAACACCGCAGTGAGGAAGATGTGCTGGAGAAGCATTGCCAGTGTCTAGATGCGAATTATCAGCAAACAGAGAAGCAAGTACGTTCGCTTTCTCTGTTGCTGTGTGGGCCAGGGATCCATCCGGCTTCAGCAGAGCAGGCAGTGAGGGTTGGCAGAAATTTGACTCGATCGCTTTCGCAAGAGACCAGAAAGCTCGACTGCCAGTTGGTCTGCCAGAGAGCTTTTCGCCATTCTTAGCGATTCGATCGAGACGAGCCTTCCGCAATGCCTTTTTGTAGGACTTGGCAGCTTGGTTAAAGGCTCTCTTCTTCGAACTTACATCCGGAGTTTTGCGGCTTCGAGCATCAGCCCAAATGAGATATGCCGAATGTTTTCGGTCTTGAGCATGACCACATTCGGCATTAAACCATGGGCGAGCTTTGCCACCGATGGGTACGTCAGCAAAAGGAATAAAATACTCCATTGCCTGATGCACCACATCGGTTATAGCATCCGCGCAACTCGACGGATCCAAAGAAGAGAAGCAGACCTGCCGCCAAGGATAAGACGCATAAAAGTGCCGCATCTCATCCCAATCTGCTGACTTGTATTTCCATACTCGCCTAACACCATGAGGTTCGAAAGCTGGTGGGGAATATGTAAACACAGATTTCACCAGACAGTGATCGGAGGTTCCCAAGGGAGAGGTAACCTCTACCCGATACCTGTCCGGATCAGTTGTCAGCAGAAGGTCCAGGCAATTGGCTGTATGGCCTACCACATCTGGTACCCTTGTCGCTTGCTTCACCAGCTGAAAGAGGTCCAAGGACAACGCAAAGTTCCGCGCTTCTCTTCCAGCATGGTCGGTTTTCTGGTACGGGAACAGCCAGTCCTGATGACAGGCATTAAAATCCCCCAGAAAGACGAGCTGCGCTGAAGGGAACTGATGCAGAGCCATATCAGCAGCCTCACCGAGATACTCGAATAATCTAGTTGTCTCCTGGTCACCGCTGTGCGAACGGTAAACACAAGAATACAGGATTTTTTCGTTTCCTGTGTCTACTAAAACCCATAAAGAAGAAAAAGTGGGGTCTTCAAGGTGACGGAGACGCTGGATACAGAGGTCGTTCCGCGCATACACGCAGACTCCGGCACGTGAGCGAAAGTTGTGCTCTAACGTGTATCCGGGATAATCCAGGTGCGCAGCGCTTAAGGGACATTGTATCTGCGTCTCCGTCAAAAAGAACAGGTGCGGTTGTTCTGTCTCCAGGTGGTGATGGACAGGTAAGATATTAGAGTGCAAACCCCTAATATTACTGAGGTGCACTTTAAATGAGGAGGAGTGCAACTGCTGTACAAACTTTTTTCTTTTTTGGTTTTTCTTCATGGTAAAAATAAATAAAAGTGAATAGGGATGGGAAATGGCAGTTGAACGAGGCGGTACGTATCAAACCCGACTTCGAAATTGGTGATGTCTTGCCGCTGGGAGGCTAGCCTGGAGACTGCGGGGACGCCCGAACCCCCCCAGGGATCGCCATCGGGCCTCCTCGCCTGGTCGCCAACCAGCACGATGGAGCCACCCTGGGATTTTTCGCAGCTGGCGGGGCAGCCTTTCGTGGGTGGCTAACCCACTAATTGGGCCCCCAACTATCTGCGGGCGGCCAGCGGAAAGCCGTCGCTTCGGATCCCGCTACCCTCCTCGACTAGACACCCGACAAAACAAACACCAACTCGACGTCAACCGGTTCGCCAACGTACCGCAGCTGTTCAGACCCATTTCCCATAATATACGGCTTCATCGAGCAACGTGCCGGAACACGACTAGGTCGCTTTGCGGCACGACTTTGCCCGATGGGTGGTAACTTTGCCGGCGACCCGATGTTATGGTCTACCAACAAGAAATACTTATACATATTAACACATTTTTTGTAAGGCTTTTTATTTAACTATGAATACTTAAGAACTTAAAAGAAGCTCCTTAACTTTCTTATTATTTTCAATGTCATAATAATTTTATAGTAAGTATTGAAAAATTATCTAAAGGTAGCTTAAGCTTAAGCAGCTTTTCAAAAGAAATTAGTTTAAAATGACACTTCTTATAAATGATATTAATATTATGAAAAAGAATAGGTCTAAAATATAACAAAAACATTAATCGTCGCCAGCCGTTATCAACAGTGTAGGAAGAAATTAGAGAAACTATCTAAGTTCAGACATTTCGTTAAAATCAGGTTTCATCAGGTTAAAACAGCCAATTGTTTGGCTGGAAAGTGTTTGCCTTCCATTACATCGATACGCTAGGGCTGTCACTACTATTGTAGCTTAAAAAAGTATAAGGTTTCCATAACAAACTTTGATGGAAATGTCGATAGTAAAATTTAACATTTAAGTCTAACTGAAGTATTAATTCCACAGTTGCATACAAATCTCGGGATCCTAAAACATGTAGACGGCCCTATCAGTAGAATCAGCTGGATGAAGAGATAAGATTACCACTTCGTAATTGGATATTTAATTTCAGTGAACCGAAATTTACTTTTGTAATTACATGATTTGATTTTTAAATGTCATCAAGAGCTACTTTAAGAGTCGAATTACCAATATCATACACCAAGCATAATAATGTTGAGATTCATATTTTCTTTTACAAACAGTCCTCAGTAGTTTTTTCCAATATGGAGAGTTATTTGGCAACATATCAGCAACCTACTGTTATAAAACAACAACAACAAGTTCCGAATTTTTGACAGACTTTAATAAATTATAATCAAATTACTCTAAAACGGTTAATTTCATAATTATAAGAGAGAGAAATAGAGATAGAAAAGGATAGCAGATGATTAAACTAATAACTAATTTAAAAGTAACACAGTCTTCATGTTTCCTAAATACACGAGTTTTTCACTGACAAATATTATTCTAATAAACTATGTTTTAGCAGGATTCTAGTTATCTGATTAACGCACCAACATTTACCAACAATTATAATATATATGGGCTATTATAATTTAATTCATTTTTGACAGCCCTATTTGTTTAAGTTATGTCGAGTTGAATTTCGTGACCGGGACTAGATGGAGTGTCTTAAAGAATTGCCGATGTATTGAAATTTCAGACAATAGTCCGTGTTCAATATTATTAGTAAGCAATGTAATAAATAGACCATTGTATCTATAACAAGTATCACCATTTTTATTAGCAATTTATATTCATAAAAAAGTAATAATTATTGTTATATTATATATTACGTTGGGCGTTACGCTAAGAGACCGTAAAAGAGCAAAACATGTTAGAGCAGTAACAAAAGTGGAAGACATAATAATCAAAATAAGGCAGTCAAAATGGCGATTTACAAGACACATGGCAAGAGATAATAGAATGAAATGGACAAAAACGGTAAGGGAATGGCAACCACGAGACGGCAAAAGGAAAAGGGGTAGACAAGTAAAAGTAAAAGACAAGTAAAAGACGATTGGGGGTACAATTTGGTCAAGAATAGCCAGAAATAGAGAAGATTGGAAGAAGCTGGAGGTGCCTATGTGTCACAGGACATGCTGATCACTAAACCGTGTTATTCGATGTGTGATATGTAGTTTAAATTTGTATAAGTATGTATATGTTTGGTATCAGCGATAAAGGCTTATTTTTATTATTATTATTATGTATTAAACTAACCGCTAGTTTACATTAAGATACCTAGCAAAGCTGTGTCTTATGAATAAGAATAGTCCTCTTTATGCTTTATGCGCAGCCCGCTTTATGCGCTGTAGCACCAAGCAGCCTAGTTACATATGCTACGCTGCTACGTTCAACTCTACGATAAAAACGGGATACATTATCATAGTTGTATTTTATGTTTTTTGTAAAGATAGAGTACGAAAAATATACGTTACCTATGAATACAATTATTAAGTTTTATGAATAAACATGCAAGAATTTATCCATATTTTATTAAGATTCAATAATAGTTTATATTTTAAATACTAATTCGATGGTAAGGTTTTAAAACGAATGTTCTTACTAAGTCGCGTCACGTATGTCTCGTATTTTCCAGTTGATCTTTTATATATCCTGGTATCTTTTAAATATTTAGTATGTGTCTGTCATAATCATTTTAACAAAACAAAAACACTAATAAGTTAAGACGGATATACAAAAGCTCTCTCGTGTATCGCTAAAGTTAAAGTTTTTTCTTACTATACTACTATTCTCCGTGTAAGAGTCCTACTAAGATTGATACAATATACGTTTAGTGACTGCATGCATAATAAGGATTCAAATAAACTAAGCAACAAAGAATAGAAAATATGTGTTGTAGTGTATACCTACATTATGTATGTTCTATGGAATGCAAAACTTATTTTGATGTTTATCTCTCTTTGATTTCAAGTTCTATTTGTAAATGAAGGCGTTTTATATTTAAGAACTGCTCTGTCATTTATTGGAAATTAATAAGTTTCATATATTCATTATTAGAGAAAGAAATAGTATACTCAGAACATTCTAATAAAATATCCTATAAGCGGTTGAGAATAGAGGGTTTATTTGGACTTTCAGTTTTTCTTAATCAAGTCAAGAAATTTAGCTGTAATATCTATATCTTTGTATATATATACAAAGTTATTTTTAATTAATTGAACACCTCTTGCAGGCAGCCTCTCTATATCAATCCTAACAACATTTGTTCTACGACTTTTTAAAACTATAAGTTTTTAAAATTTGAGTTTTCCCATACAAAATCTGTTTGTTGTCGCTGAACTGACATTAACACTGAGCTTAGGTATGGCGCCCGGGCGTTGACCTTTTAAGCGCTTCTTATAAAATACAGAGTAATAAGTAAAAGAGGGAGCAAATGTTTTTGTGTCGTGTTTTTTGTCTTGTTTATCAAGACTTTTAAAAGTCGTAGAACAAATGTTGTTGGAATTTCTGCAGAAAGGCTGCTTGCAAGATACCACCGTATATATATACTCATATATATAAATATATATAAAACACGAAACATGTAAATTATGTTTATCAAGAAATAAATCCAGTTTTCCTGTTTGAAAATATCTATAAATATGTATAGCCATGTTAAGCTTATTTAAATGTTTATAAATATAGAATGAAAAATAAACCGATACGAGCAGGGATTTAACCCTCGACTACTGGGAAACCGTCCCGTCGCTCTACCAACTGAGCTACCATATCGTTATCCGTCTCGGTGAATTAAGCATTCTATATGTGATCGTCTTTATCGGGACGGTGGTGCAATTTATTAGCTTTCTTTCGAAAAATCTAACCAATGCTTCTATCTTTGCTAAGAGATGTTTTTAAAGAAATCGGTATTCTTACGGTCACTTCGCAATACATTTACATTCTTCTCGATGGTAAGATGGTCCGGGCATCCTCTTCGCCGGTCCTCTTCGCTGGGGTTTTGGCATTGGCAGAACATTGCTTGGTGGGGAGACGGTCCGGGACGTTGCCTGGATTGATCGTTCCCGAATGCCACGCCACGGTTGCGCTTGGTGATGGTTAGTCCGGGAATGGTTGGTTTCCAACTTGTTTGGTTTGAAGTTAAGTCCTCTGCCTTGAGCGGGCTTTTGTTCGGCCCAGCTTATGGTGCGTGGTTTGACTAGAGCCGCTGTGCCGTATCGGGAGTCTGCTCTTCTAGGGGGATTGACCAGTCGTCTCCTCTCGCGGAAACAACCGCGGCGGAGCTGGACTCGGACTTAATTCTGTCCTCAGGTCCGGGACGAGAACTCCTGCTTCTGAGTCACAGATTGGAATTCGGAGACCGCACCTGAATGGTTTCCTCTTGCCGGGCTAGACCGGTGCCATGTTTCTGGCCTGGGATGCGGGACGAGAACTCGTGCTCTACGGCTCTTTTTTGCGGGACTTGTTTCTGGATCTGAACTTGAAATCTTTTCTTGAACCGACTGGGAGGGGGTCTCGGTTCCCTTCTCACAGCAAGCAGCTTGGGGGAAGGGGATTTCTCCACAATCTATCAAGCCTGCAAAAAAGGTATGGGTGCTTCTCGTTGCGGAATGCCCTCTCCGTGAACGTCGGGGCATCGCGGTGAGTGCGAAAGCGATCCTGTAGTGTCCCATTATGAAGGCGGCGGCAACCGTCTGGTTCAGTGAGTAGGAATCGCACATAACGCATGTCATGAATACGTGCTTTATGTGCGACTCCTACTCACTATAGGTTCCAGAGGTTAAAAAAAATCCTCCATTCTTAGGTTTAAAAATAAAATTAAAAGAATGTTATTAAATAAATATTATTATAACTCGAAATATGTGGAACTTGGGTTGTTGACTCATTTTCAGGGTTGATGAATGTATAAGTCATACATTGTTAAATTTCATTTTAAAATAGCAACTGTTGAGTTTCTGGCCCGGTCTTCTCAACAGAGCAGTATTCCGAGCTAGTGGTAGCTTACTCACGGACTGACTGATACTGACCAATTTTATGTGATCATTGACGATTGAAATGTGCGTGTAAATGCCTTGAATAAAGATATTTTGAATTCGATTTTGAATTTTAGGTATTTTTACTGTAAAAATAATGTCTACGAAATTCCATTTAAAATTGACAATATATGTTGGTCATGATAGCAAAATATTACCTTAACATATTATAGTCTTGTATTGTATGTCTTGTATTGTATGTCTTGTCTTGTATTGTCTTATGTATTTTGTACACAAAGGAGTTTGGGGCAAATCCGATATTTGTATATACCAGTACATAGGCATTGAAAACCAACCAATCGAGAAAACCTTTGCAGTAAGAAGTAGTTAAGTATTAAACTATACATGTTCAGAATGTCCTGAATATACCTTTAGTTCTAATTGTTGATATAAAAAGAGGAAACTCTGTCTTAGAGTTGTTTTTATAATATTTATTAATTGTGAAAACAGAGGAAACTTGGAATCTCTTTTGGTATATTTTTCAATGATCTTAAATAAAATGGCTCGATCAGCTATAAAAATCGGGTCAAGTAATTCAAAGGTGTCAACTAATTAAAAGTGTCAAGACTGTTGTCCAACGGTCAACGACCCTAAGACTAACGAAATATTACAGACAGATAGTTAGAAAATGTAAAAAAAAAACTTTAATGATAATTATTGTAATATAATGTTGATTATAAATGGGGTCTGATTACTAAATAACAGAACTATTATTGTCATTAATTAGTTTAAATAAACTCAAATTTAAAGATACTTTCTATATTAAACCTAATATTAGCGTTTATGATAGCGTAGTTAAAATACAATCTATTGCACTCAAATTATTTTTATACCTTATATAATGAAAATGATGATATAAATACTGCATATATACCTTACAAGTAAATAGTGCTCGCCAGCGACCATTATTCTAATAAAAATAAGCTTTATGTTCTCATAAGAATGTTAGTGATAATGTTTGTTCATACATTTGTATTCTTATAATAGTTGAATCAAAAACACTGGTATTAATATTTAAAATGTTCTCTATTGTCATTGCAGTCTTTACATTTCTTATTAATAATCTTTTATTTCGGTTTTTATATGAAATTTTATATCTGATTTTACTAGAAACTAGTAAATTACGAGTTTCTACGAAGTCCTAAAATAGTTTAACATCCAATCTAAAGCTGTATGTAAATTGAGTGGAGGGTTGTTGACAAATCGGTACATCAATAATTTCATCGCAACGAAAGCTTAAAGCGACGTAGCTTAAGTATGCTCAACTGTTAGTACTGAGTATAAGGAATTTAGAGTTGATAATAAAAAGTAATGTTTGAGAAAGAGGTCACACAGATTTTATATACAATTATTTCATTTTTATCTAAGTTTACTCAGATATAGATTGAATTTAGATATTTTTGTTCATGTTAACTATGAAAACTAGTTTTTGATATGTAATGTATGTGAAAGTATATGATTGGAAATCAAACTTAGTGTGAACGTGTGTGTTTATAGTAATTGATGTATGTATGTAATATTTATATTAAACAGGCGTATGTTTCATTTTAATAATTTAATGTACACATATTGAATAATTCCACGTATTTACATATATAAATATATATTTGTATATATGTTTTTCCTCTGACATACCAAGGTTGCCTTGAGAAAATCGCTATCAGCGATAAGATCGCCTTTTGCACTTATTTATAATTTAGTTGTCTTTTTTTTTATTAAGTTACTGTATTTTTGTTATTATTATTTTTTTTTATTATTATCTTTATTTTTTAAAGGGAGCTTTTATCCACAAGGACAAGTCAGCTCCATCGTCTCTTATAACCAATAATAAAGCTAAATAAATTAAGTTACAATATTCAGACTATTTGAGAATCATATTACACAAAGAACTATAACTAAAATATTTAAAATTATGGATAAATTATCGTTACTAGTGAATTCACCACTTCAGAATTGGCCACAAAATTTTGTGGCCAATTCTGAAGTAGGATTTGATAATATAGATGATATAATACCAACATCATATAAATTTAAGTTTAACTCTATTACCAAAAGCTCTCTTTCCCTTTCGTTTTTCACACACTCCATCAGCAAATGTTGTATATCCTCAATTTTGTTACATACATCACAATTTGGCGAAGCAACTTTTCGCATTAGGAATGCAAACTTTGCTGATGGAAAGTGTCCAGATCGAAGTCTTAGCATTAGTTTTATATATTTTTTACTAAGTCTTATCCTATCAAACCAAGGAAAATGAGTAGGCTCATCCTGTATTTTCCTATACCACAGACCTTTTTCTTTGGATATGATATTGAAATATTCTTTCCATTTATTAAAACATGTTGTCTTAACTTTTGATAAATATTCCCAGTAGTCAGGCACATACAAAAACAAAATTTCCCTCCCTTCTATAACTGCTAATTTAGCAAGACGATCAGCCTCCTCATTTCCCCGTAAACCTATATGGCCTGAAATCCATTGCAAAACAATCTCATAACCATTTCTATTGAGTAAATTGATTAATCTAATAATATCGTAGGCTATCAGAAATTCTTCTACCGCTGCAGCTATGGGTTTACTTAGAGAGAATGTAGATCAATGTGTTAGCACTTTTAAGTTTGAAAAAGTTAATGCTCAAGAAGTAATCAAAGTATTTAGATCAATTAGCGTTTTCTGTTGACATACTTAAGTCCATAATTGACATTGTAGCGCCAGACTTAGCATTAATATTTAATAATTGTTTAGAATATGGTATATTACCTGATCTAATGAAACAAAGTAAAATAACTCCATTATTCAAATCCGGCTGTTCATTAGATCCTAGTAACTATAGACCTATTTCAGTCTTACCCACTTTTAGTAAGATTTTTGAGAAAATAATTCTTAATCAACTTGTGGCATATTTTAGTAAAAACAATCTCTTACACAAAAACCAGTTTGGTTTCACTGCCGGTCGCTCTACAACAGATGCTGGTGTTGAGCTATTACTAAACATATTTGAAGCCTGGGAAGGATCTCAGGATGCACTTGGCATTTTCTGTGATCTATCTAAGGCGTTTGACTGCGTTCAACATGAAATCCTTATAAAAAAGTTAGAACATTATGGAGTTAAAAATAAGTCCCTAGATTTAATTAGTTCATATCTTAATGATAGAATCCAAAAAGTTGATGTAAATGGAAAACGTTCCCCTGGTTCTTTGGTAAAAATAGGTGTGCCACAGGGCTCTATCTTAGGGCCTTTCTTGTTCCTCATTTACATAAATGACTTACCTCACCTAGTGAGGGAAAAACATGGGATAGTATTGTTTGCTGATGATACTTCTCTTACTTTTAAAGTTAATAGACGGCAATCTGTTATTGACGATGTAAACAATGCTCTCTCAGATGTTGTACAATGGTTTAACGCCAATAATTTGTTGCTCAATAAAAAAAAGACGAAATGTGTCAAATTTAGTTTACCAAATGTTAAAAATGTTAGAACCAATGTACAATTAAATAATGAGGATTTGGACTTGGTCAAATCTACTACTTTCTTGGGCATTACTCTAGATGAGAAATTGCAATGGGGTCCTCATATATTTGATTTGTCAAGCAGACTAAGTTCTGCTGCATACGCGGTTAAAAAAATACGTCTATTAACAAATATGGAAACTGCTCGATTAGTTTACTTTAGTTACTTTCATAGCTTAATGTCATACGGTATACTCTTATGGGGCAATGCGGCTGACATTGATACCATATTTACATTGCAGAAGAGAGCTGTTCGCTCAATATATAATATGAGACCAAGAGACTCTTTAAGAAACAAATTTAAAGAATTTAAAATTATGACTGTTTATAATCAATATATTTATGAAAACTTAATTTACGTTCATAAAAATATTTCAAAGTTCAAGAAAAATTGTGATTTACATAAAATTAATACAAGAAATAAAAATAAACTCGCTATGCCCGGCACTAGGCTCCATAAAATAGGTAAATCCTTTAAGGGTAATTGTATACGTTTTTATAATAAGCTCCCAAATGAAGCCTTAAACCTCTCATTAAATAAATTTAAATTATATGTTAAAAATAATTTAATAAAAAAATCCTACTATAGTGTAAAGGATTACATCGACGACGGTATGGCCTGGGAATGAATCTGTATTGTATTGCGAATAGCTAGTAATCTCCGCAATTTGTTTTTTGCTGTAAATTAATTTTGCTTTATCGACCTTCTGCATCACACCGATTCCTTAGAAGTCACTACTTGCGGTAGCATCGGGAGTCGGGTTGCCTCCCTCCCTCAAATATGTGCGAAGGGGGTGATGGCTGGCTCTTGTGTTATGCTCGTGAACGGGTGCTGCTTGCGGTGACTGGTTGTGTGGCAGGCCGAAGATTTATATATATATATATTTTTTCTGTTATTATTATTTAATTTTCGTTGCCTGAAATCATTAGGCTTCTTTTCCGATTGATTGCGACGGTTCTAGTTGTTCCAAAATTGCATTTAAGTTTGACGTTTGTGAAACAGTGATCACAATAACAAAAAATATATCCGGCTGAGTTTGTTGTGTGGTTCTTCTCAGACCAGGACGCGTTTGGAACCCTCATAGCTTTAACATTAAGATGGAAAGTGCTTTTTCAGAAGGGCTTATTACGATAAATCTAGTATCGTAATAGGCCCTCCTGACATTTCCATGTTGACGTACACAAGTGATCACTGATTATGATTCTAAGTGGAAAAGATATAAATAAAATAAAAATAAATAATAAAATATCGAAGCACCTCTGTAACCAGAGACGCATCGAGCCACGTGTTGTATAGCGCTTTTACTATCAGTAAAAATCACTATTTTATTTAAATTTGATTTGTAGGCATAATACAAAGCTTGATATATTGTAATGAGTTCCAGGGACATTATAGATACATCAACAGTGATTTTAAACATAGCACTATAATCCACGTCTTGATAATAAAAGGCAGAACCCTCCCCGCACACACTTTTTGAGCCATCGGTAAAAATTTTACACCACCCATTATAATTAGTATATAATTCTTCTACTACTTCCCTAAGAAGTACAATTTTATTATGATGATCTTTTAAATTATTTACACAAGACAAATCAAATTTACAAGTTTTCCTTATTTGTAATGCTGACAACCACATATCTAAAGTAAACATTTTAAGAACTTGGGAAGAAGCAATAGGCAATTGACTTAATTCATTGTTAGTAATAGCTAACAAAGGTTTTTTTTTATTGCTCCAATAAGTAGTGTGACATACAGAGTTTAATTCTGAAAGACTTAGTTACTACACTACTATATAATTCTTTGACATTATCTCGCATATTAACCAATGTAGTATCAGATAAATTATTGTCAGTAATATTTTCACAATTATTCCTTTGTTGGTACTTTCCCAAAAATGTCTGCAAAGCTTTTTTATATGTTATTTGTTGCTCACTCATGATGTTTCGAATTGCTTTTTCTTTTAAAATAATGGACAATTTTTATCCAGAACAAAGTGATTCCCTTTGCAATTAAGACATTTAAAATCTTTTGTGTCACAATTTTCATGGTTTTCTCCACACTTTGGACATATATTTTTTTTGTATGGACAGTACCTAATAAAATGACCAAATTGCCAGCAACCCGAACACTGAGTTACTGGGAATACATAAGATTCAACTTTGAAGCGGCAATCATAAGCGTAGATATACTGAGGCAGAACACCGCTCTTAAAACTAACTTTAACAGATTCACAATCAATCCATTTTCCTTCCGAATTTACACGCTTTAGTCTTTTTACAGACAAAATTTCTGTATCTGATTTAAAAATATCTTTCAGTTCTTCTTCGCTTAAGTCAAGGTCAACTCCTTTTACTAGTCCATATGAAATCGATAACTCATGTGTTAATTGACATCGCCACCCCATTTCTTTAAATTGTGGGTACTCTAATAATTTTAGAGCATCGTTTTTTGTCTCAAATTCAATAAAAACTCGGTTTGGGCTCTTATATTTAACTTTTAATATACCTGTAATATTCACCGACCGAAACATTTTTGCTAAAGCTATTTGCTTTGGTAATTTTTCTAGAGAAAAAATAGACACTTCATGACTTACATTCTTTTGCAATTCAGCATTATTTTCTTTATCTACCCTCATGTTATTTCTCATATCTAGCGATTCACTTCTTATAAGACGTTTAGACTTCCTTCTATTCACAGTAATAAACTCATCCTCCTCACTGTGTTCATCTTCTCTTTCTTTTCTCTTCAATCCCATCCACGTTAAATCACTATCTACCATCTCACTTTCTGACATATTCTCGTCTGTTCTACCCGCCAGATTAAAAATTGACTCACAGTTGGCTACAATTTCCACCCCACTCACATTTTCTATTTCACATTTATTGTCTACCATTTATTATACCTATTTATAAAATGTAAGGTTATACGAAAAAAAAAGGAAAAAGAAAATGATAGTCCTTTTAAAGATGTATGTCACTTTCTAAGATAGTCGAAACGCGTGCGCACTGCTTGCCATCAAGTGACGTACGTTATTATTCTTGTATTATTTCAGTTGTTATTTGAAGTGCAATAAAGAATATGATCTATCTGTCTATCTATCTATCTATTTGTCAATAATTTTAAAATTCTGTAATGACTAACTAACAGTCTAAATGTGTTACTAATTCCCGTGGTATAAGTCACAACTAATCTCGGTAGTAGGAAAGTTATGGCACGGGTCATTTGTTTCTGGTTTCGTCAATTAATTCAATAATCTTGATTCTATTATTAATAATAAATATTGTTTTGTAAACAGTATGAATTAAACATTATTAAGAAAAATCATAAATGTATAAGGTTTTTTAACTGAATCTCATTAATTGAGATAATTTATTTTTTTATGAGGTTTATTTAAAGCCAAAATTACAAAAAAAAGTTAGAAGCAATGACATATTTAACTCTGTAATAAATAAATGATTTAAAAAATTAAATTGAAAATTTAAAAAACCCCCGATACAAAAAGACGTCTAAAAAGAATAAAAATAATATTATTATGTGCTTATTGAATTCGTTGCGTCGGGGGACCAATGTACGTACGTTGACGATGATGTTTATTTTACGAAGTTATTCATTGAGGACTTAGACTATACGATACGATATCGTAATGTCTTTATTTGACTTGTTAACTTACTTGCCTTTTAATTTCTTCCTTCATTAAACGGTCCCCCGACGCAACGAATTCAATAAGTACATAATAATATTATTTTTATTCTTTTTAGACGTCTTTTTGTATCGGGGGTTTTTTAAATTTTAATTTTTTTTTTGCTACTTTTTAAAGTAATATTACTTGTTTCTGAATTGTACTAAATAAACCTACAGAAACACAAAATTTTCAATTGTTTAAGTATTTCTATTAACCTATCCTAATATTATAAAAAGGAAAGATTTGTTTGTTTATTTGAATTGAATAGTCTCCGAAACTACGGGACCGATTTAAAAAAAAAGGTGTTTAGAATTAGAATCCTACATTATGATGTACAAAGGTTAAATTTAATACGAGAAATATATATATATATTTAATAAAATAAGGATCCACGTGAAAGTTTCGACAATGTAATAAATTATAAATGTATATTAAGTAACATGATTCAAGACTTTTTCATATGGGCAGGTAGGTCATATTATATACGAATATTAATAAATATAAACATTTAGAGTTAAAATGATTTACAATCACTAATAACACTATGAATAAGGGATTTATATTATCACTAGCTGTTGCCCGTGATTCTTTATGACTACGATCATAAGCCATATAAATACATTTTTACAGTCTACGTGGACGCAGTCACGGGCAACAGCTATCCCTAATAAAGTAGTTTATCTAAATGTAAAAACCTTTTGGGATTCATAACAAGGCCTTTTTTAAGGCCAAGGAACAGCTAATTATTGCATAAGAACCTCTCTCCGCACGAATAACACGTCAATACCTTGGAGACGACTATTTTTATGTCAATCAAATATTAATAAAAAACATCTTGACGAGCATAGCTTTCGATTTAAAAAAACCACATTAAAATGATTTCACGCGTTTGGGCGCAAACAGCTAATTATTGCATAAGAACCTCTCCCCGAACGAATAAAACGTCAATATCCTGAAGACGACTATTTCTATTTCAATCAAACATGGATAAAAAATATTTCGATTAAACAAAACCAGATTCAAATCCGTCAACGCGTTTAGCCGAAACATTTAATTATTGCATAAGAACCTCTCCCCCGCACGAATAAAACGTCAATATCTTGAAGACGAATATTTCTATTTCAATTAAACATAAATAAGAACCATCTCGACGTGTATAGCTTTCGATTAAAAAAAACCGCATTCAAATCCGTCCACGCGTTTGGCCGGAAATTTTCCCAAACAGATACACAGATACACAGATCGACAGGTCAAATTTATAACACCCCTCTTTTTAGTCGGGGGTTAAAAAACAAAGAGGAATCCAAATCAGTTTTTTTTAATTTCATACTAAGAAAGTTTTCTCCAGGACTTCGTAACTTCATATATACGACATCAGGGAGCTCGCATTAGCATTCAGCGGAGTAGGTCTCTGCCTTAAATGCCTGTGATATGCTCGAAATGGCCTGTAATTACGTTTCTTCGCGACTCGTATGTCTGTAATTAGGTACTCTCCTCAAGTTAAACTACTTAAAGTAAAATAATGATGGCATTCTTATTCCTGTTTCGTCTACGTTTTTTTTTTATAATTTTAAACTCAAACTTTTTACACTTTTACAACTTTTCCTAAAAGCTGGACCTACGTCATTAGTACGGATTGTTCAAAATTAAGCAAACGTACAGTAACACAAATAGTAGAGTGCAAGTATAATGGTATTATCGAGCACAGAATATTATACAGTATTACCATATAATAAAGGAGGTTTTTCTCTGTTTGAACATTTATTTGAATATCATTTGAATAAGGCCAAGTTGAAACTTTGTATTAATAATGAAGGTATTTCTAATGTGTCATTGATTTAAGCTAGATATGAAGCTGAAATAGAGAACTGATTATTGGCATTACATATGAATAAAAGTAGTTAATATAATGGTATATCTATGAAAAAGTGTCCGGATACTTCAATATATTTAAACATAGCTTTTTCAACTTTGCTTGCTCTAAATAGGTAAAAAAAATCTGACGTATGTTTGTAGGTCGAAAAGTTGCATTTCTACATCTAGGAACAGTCCTTTACTTGGGTTAAGATGAACCCAAAATCCTTATGGCATGTGCATAAAGATTTTTAATAAATTACCTAACAATTTAAAATCCTTGCCGTTAAAATTATTTAATATGAGATTAAAATCTCACTTAAAAAAAGAGCTTTATATAATATAAATGAATACTTTTTCTAAAATAATTATGTTGAAATTAAAAGAAGTTGTTAACTGTAATTGTAAGATAGTATAAAAAAAATTATATATATATATATAATTTTTTTTATAGGCGGTAGGTAGGTGTAAAAAAGTCAAAAACGTTTTTTAAATGCTCTATAGATTTTATTACAAATTAATTAGTTTAATGTGCTTTAAATACTTTTATGACTCTTCAAATTGAAACTAGTACAAGCACTAGGTATTATTAATGTAAAATTTTAACTATACCTGCACCACCCCAATAGCCCATCTTTTAACAGTGCATCTTATTTTGGAAAGAACACTAAACCTGTTTTTGTTGTTTTTTTTGGATTCATAAACACACATTTCACTATGGTGAACATCACTGAACTGGAGTCATGCTGGAATCAACGTATGGCAGATTTTGATAAGCGTCTTGAAGCAGCCTCAACTCCATTTAATCCAACGCTGCAGCACTTAGCTGAAGAATTTAAGGCCTTCAGAGATATTGTTCGCAATATGCTCAATTTATTGCACCAGCAAACCCGCGATTGCACCATAGTGGTTGATGTCTTGGATATGCGACAGCGGCAAAAGATGCTTTTATTCAACGGAATTCCTGAGAATGTTGATAAAGATCTCGAGCCGGAGGTCCTCAATATAATCCAGAAGAAACTAGGTATTACACATATATCAGGTGATGCAATTAAACGATGCTATCGCATTGGAGTTCTTAATGGTGATCACATCAGACCTGTACTGGTACACTTCAGGCATCATTATACCAAAGCCGAGATATGGAGATCAAAAGGAAAACTTAAAAGTTCTGGATACACAGTTTCAGAGTTCCTTACAAAAATCCGGCAGGCTATTCACAGAAAATCAAGAAAGCATTTTGGAATTAAGAATGTCTGGACCTTTGAGGGGTAATACACATCAAATTACCCGATGGTGGCCATAATAAAGTGATATCAGATGAGGAACTCGAAGGGTTGATCATTAGGTACCCAGAAAGTTTATGCTCTTCAGGACCTTTAACTGCTTAAAGTGCTATTCTGCAGCAGGGCGACCGAGATCCTGAGACTCGTCGTAAGCCGACGGTTGCTGCAGTTCACAGTGAAGACCCTAAAAGGTCCCGGCGGGTGATTTCTAAGAAATAAATCATTTAAGTATGTAAGCATCCTTTTGGTCTGTTCTTCAATATTACGTACTCGCCTTCACTTTGCCTTATACTTAGCATACTATTAACTAGCCAAACTTATTTAGAAAAGTATATTTTCGTTTCTTTCGATTAATAACTAATCATACATTAATAACATGTAGATTAGATTGATTGATTTAATGGCTTTCAGTTGTGCCAGTAAAGCACGGTCGATTCCGCCAGTGTCACGTAGGGTGGAGAACACACGGAAGAGATTGATCGGTGAAGATGAGATAACAGTCTCAATTAAATTTGGAAAATAGACGAAATAGTCAGACTTTCATTGTTGCACCGTGATCTAAAACAACACAAATATATAATGTTAGACAATTAAAAAACTACACTATACAATTACACTAAAAATAACAATATACAATTACACTAGGACATTCACATGGTTACAACTTAATTTTATTAATTTCAAAATATTTCCACAGTAATGAACAGTAAGGACTAAACACTAACATTAACAAACTTTGTACATTTATAGGACGAGGGACTTCAGAAGGAAGAATGTCATATATAGGACGAAGGAGATTGGGGCATGAAAAAAGAATGTGGGAAGCTGAGCCTTCGTCAAGGCCACATTCACACAATGAGTGATCACGAACTCTGATTTTAGCCAGGTGAACAGGAGTACACGCATGACCAAGACGCAGGCGACAGATGCTAGAAGTGACCCAGCGGTTAACTTTCTTATTGAGAGAAAACCAAGGGCGTCTGGGGATGTCTGATTGCACATTTGCATAGAATTTTCCCTTAACCGATTTAGATGAACTCCAAAATGAATTCCAGGATTTGTCCATGTGGATTTTGGCTAGGGAACGGAGGTCTTGACAGGAGTTTTTGAAATAGTCAAGAACACCGGTTTGAATTGCAGCTTTGGCACAGGAATCCGCTGTCACGTTTCCAGCAATTCCAGAGTGACCTGGAATCCAGACAAGAACGATATGCAAGCCTTTTTGACTACACGAGAGTAAGGCCTCCCTGATCTTAAAAACGTTAGAAACTTTCAATCTGCTACGAAAGGGATTTTCCTTAATCGCTAAGAGACAGCTTAGTGAGTCAGTCAGAATAACTGTCGGACCTAAGTCATGGGAGAAGGCAAAAAGGATAGCTTCCAGTATAGCAATAGCCTCACCAGAAAACACAGATGTTTCAGGAGGGCATTTATATTGTAAAGAAATTTTGAATTTAGGAATCCAGCAAGCAGCACCAACACAGCCTGATGGGGAGAGTTTTGAAGCATCCGTATAGATGAGATAATGCCTTGACCAATTTTTATAAATAATTTCTTGAAATTGGAACTTAGTATCAGGATCACCTTTTATAAGACCCAAATCTGTGATGATGGGAACACTATAAGTAAGGGCTTTGAAAGGAGTAAAGTACAAAGGATTGATAAGGGAGGTTAAGAGAGGATTCGAGAGGTTGGAGAATTAATTAAAGCTGTTTAAAATATAGGGAAGTGGACAATTTGGATTGTAAAGTTGGGAGAGTTTGTTGAGCTTAGACCAGAGAGGATGGGAAGATAGTTGCAGCGATTTAATAACAAAACGATCGCTTAAAAATTGTCTTCTGATTTGTAAAGGAGGGTCAACACATTCAACCTGTAGGGCATTAGTGGGCGATGATTTCATGGCACCTAGTATAATACGTAGGCTTTTGTATTGAATTTTATCTAATTTTTGTGATAGGAATTTACTAATAGGGTCTAAAACAAACAAACAATAATCCATATGGCTACGAACAAGGGAATTATAAATTAATTTTAAGCAGTAGGGATGAGCACCCCACCAAACACCTGCAACTGCTCTTAATACATTTAGTGACTTTTCACACTTTTTGGCGATGAAATCTATATGATAAAATCCGTTCAGTTTAGAATCAAGAATAATACCAAGAAATTTTGCCTTGTCCACTAGGTTAATATGTTCACCCTCATAAATCAAATCAAAAACAGGGACTAGTCTTTTTCTAGTGAACGTTACTGCCTGGCTTTTGTTTATCGATAAGGATAAACCATTGTCAGACAGCCACTGGCCTAGATAGTGCAAAGCAGAGTTAAGTCGAAAGGATAATTTTTCAATGGATTTAGATTGGTAATATAAAACTATATCATCAGCATATTGCAGAATGTTACAAAAACTTTCAACAGACTTATCGAGATCATTTGTATAAATACTATAAAGCAAGGGACTGAGGACAGAGCCTTGAGGGAGACCCTTCCAGACAAGTTTGGGAGGAAGTACAAGTAATGGGTGTCTCACAGATATTGATCTGCAAGACAGCATGCTAAATATGAATCGAACAATTCTTGATGGAATACTCAACTGGTGCATTTTCTGCCTGAGTATAGGAAGAAGGACATTATCATATGCAGAAGCTATGTCCAGAAAAATACCTACAAGATATTCTCCCTTAGCAAAAGCTAATCGAATGTCTGTTGTTAGTAAGCTTAAACTGTCAGTTGTGCTGAAGCCCTTCCGGAAGCCAAATTGGGAGGGAGAGAGTAAATTTCTACTTTCTACTATCCATTCCAGGCGATTTTTCAGAAGGTGCTCAGTAATTTTTGCCAAAGTAGACGATAAAGCAATAGGGCGATAAGAATTACTGTCTAGAGGGTCTTTACCTTGTTTCAACACTGGGATAACTACTTGAGATTTCCATGATTGCGGAACTACTCCTGTCATGAACAAGGTGTTAATTATATGAAGGTAACGATGCTTTGCTTTATCATTTAAATTTTGAATAAGAGAGTATGGAATGCCATCTTCTCCAGGGGTCGAGTCCTTTAACCCATTCAAAGCGCATTGAAGCTCAGAAAAGGAGAAAGGAGCATTCATATCATCATTTAAATCCATTGAAGAAGATGGAGTGGAAAAAGAGATATTGTCTTTGTAAGGAACAAATGGGGGAGCGAGTCTGTCAGCAAAATCGTTAAGCCAAGTGAAAGGATCATTGGAGGATAGATTATTAGAAATTAGAGAGCGGCGAAATTTTTTTAATTGGTTCCAAACTAAGCGAGGGGGAGAGCGAGGACTAAGGGATTCACAAAAAAGTATCCAACCAGATTTTTTCTTTTTTGATACTAAACGTTTAAACTTAGCATTTACTTTTTGATACTTATTAAAGTTTTCAGAGCTCATCCTCAGAGAATATGTTTTCTCTGCTTCTAACCTTAATACAGCAAGACGTTTACAATCCTCGTCCCACCAGGGGATGGGAAGCAAATGCGTTTTAGAACTGTGCTTTTTAGGAAAATGAGAGTTTGCTGATATTAAAATAGCTTTAAGAAAAAGTTCATAACAAATTAAAATATTTCCATCATCTTGAGAGTCAGAGACAGAATCTATCATGTTGTCAACGGAGTCAGCAAAAGAGGAGTAATACGTGGATCGAATTTTAAATTTCAGTAATGAACTAGAATGAATGGGAGAAAAGGATTGATGATTCATTGATAGAATAATAGGGAAATGATCACTGCCAAAAGTGGATGGGAGAACGTTCCAAGATAATATGGAGGCAAGAGAAGGAGAGGCTAATGACAGGTCTACAGCAGATTTGGGGTTTTGACCAGGATATACCCTTCGAGTTGGAGAACCATCATTGAGGATGCAGAGATTAACATCATCAAACAGGTCCAGCAACAAGCTACCAAATCTGTCATTAGAGTGGGATCCCCAGGAAAAGTGGTGAGAGTTAAAATCACCCATGACAAGAATAGGGCTAGGAAGGGAAGAAAAGATGAGACGGAGATCAGGAATAAGAGAAGGATTGGGATGAGATATATACAGAGATAAAAAGGAGATGTTACAGGATCGTACAGCAAC
Source organism: Napeogenes sylphis (assembly GCA_959347405.1). Classification (NCBI taxonomy): domain Eukaryota; kingdom Metazoa; phylum Arthropoda; class Insecta; order Lepidoptera; family Nymphalidae; genus Napeogenes; species Napeogenes sylphis. Next base: position 11,252,291 of record OY365778.1, read on the forward strand.
AGCATTAATAAACTGGTTGTGGGAAGATAGAGGAATTTGGGAAAAAGGGATAGAGTGCCGGATAAACACGGCACTACCCGCATACCCATTACTTCTGTCATCTCTCAAACAGGAAAAACCCGGAACTCGAAAGCGAGAACCAGGGACCAACCATGATTCAGAGATGGCAAAAATGGAAGGATTGTGCAGGTTAATTAAGGATAGAATTTCATGCTTTTTTGAGCGGATACTCTTACAGTTCCATTGAAGGAAGCTGAGTGGGGCCATTTTGAATTATTTGGAAGAGACGGGAAAGTGATTCGGCAACGTGGGACGGTAGGGGTACATCACTACATGTAGTAACAATATTGAGAGCCATTTCAACGAGGTTCTCAAGTAGGTTATTATTATAGGGAGATGAGGGACTATGATGGTTGTTTAATGCACACCCATTAGGAAGGGAAGAAGGAATATTGCTGATAATGGATTGATGAGCTTGTTTGTCATACCCTTTGGTTGGATTGACTCTGGGACGAGGAGAATTTGTTACCGTTTTACGATAGGACCAATTTTGAGAAGAAGGAGCTTTTGTTAAGGATGGAGGTTGTGTTGACGAGGAAGAAATATAAGCAGGTGGAGAAAACATTTCCTTTGCAATCTCTGCATATGATCTTCGGACTGGAGGATATCGGGAGGATGCTTCTAAATAGGATATGTTATCCTGGGACATATCAGATTTTATTTTTATTTGACGAAGGTATTCCGGACAGTCCTTTTCAGTAGTAAAATGTTTACCAGAGCAATGTAAACAAGATGCATTTTCTTTTGTTACATCGCATGAATCACCTGTATGCAATTGTGAACACTTGTAGCATCTTGGTTTTGACCTGCATTGTGACTTAATGTGGCCAAAACGGCAGCAGTTGAGGCACTGGATGGTAGGTAATTTGTAGGTCTCGACTGGTAAGGAAGTATGGTAAGAATAAACTATATGTGGGAGAATTTGACCCCTAAAAGTTAACACAACTGACTGAGTTGGAACCCAAGTAATTAAACCTTCCTGAACATTTTTGCGGTTAAGTCTTCGTGCCTTCATGATTGCACCACAGCCAGTTGGAAGATCCAACGACTCCACTAATTCATCTAATGACCAGTCGACCGGTATACCCTTAACAAGACCCATTCGAGTTATGTTATAAGTTGGAATAGCAGTATTATATTTACACATTCCTAGAATTGGATTATTTAAAAAATTATTTGCAGCTTGAGCTGATACAAATTCAACAGAAATTTTGTTTCTGCCTGCATTTTTAACTCCATCCTTTAAGACTGAGCTGATTTTGTGGGAATGAAGAAATTGGCCAAATTTTAATGCGTGCATTGTAGTTCCTGAAGCTAGGTCTGGAGTTTCACGGGAGACATGGACAATGAATGGGCCTTTGTCGTCATCGGAATAACTTTTGGGGCCTTCAGAAAAGGATGGGTGGGTGTACAGTGATTGCATGGATGCACTGGCTGTGGATGGATGAGCGATGGATTTTTTGGCAAAGGATTCGCTAAAAAAGTCCGAGGCAGCACGTTTTCTCAAATTTTGTTGAACGGAAGAGGAGTTATTATTCATGACTTCGAAAGAAGAACCACCCGTGTGAGGCGGGTCAGGAGGTCGATCATGATCCATTTTAGGATCAAATACTTACTGTAAACTAAATAAAAATTACAACTAAATACTTACCTACAATGAAAAAGTTACTTAAACCACTAATCGCACAATAATCTACTATTTACACGGCAAACAATATGAAAAATTAGAAAAAAAGCACCAAGATCACTCAAACACGTATGTTCTTCCCAATTTCGATCGTCTTTTTCAACCAAATAGTAAAATACACAATCTTAATAACATGTATGTTTAAGTTTATCGTTATGTCAACTATACTCTCAGTGACATTTGTCACCTGTCAGTGTTGCAGCCCTTCACTGCATATTCGTTTTTTAGTTAATGTGCATAGATTATGTTATTGTTAGTATTTTGTTGATAATGTTATTTTTGGTGGTTGATGTAAGGCGTATTACTTTGTAGTCTTTTTAATAGTTACTTTTAGTCTTTTTAATATTTAGTTGTAAATCCATGATTTGTAATAATTTCAATGTACTGTTTAACAAATTTTTACCTTAATGTAAACAGTAAACGGCTTGGTTGGTGTTGAATATGGTATATTCTTAGTAGTTACTTTAGCAGCATTTGTTTTTTGTTTATAATTATTAAAGTTAAACTTTTATTACATCGTCTCAAACTTTTTCGTCTGTGTGTTGCATGTCGCGTGACGGTCGGCCGCGGAGTATTGATAAAGTGAAAGGCGCTCGTATCGATGCGGTTTTTACTAGATACATTGAAAAAATCGAATGTAAGTCACTGTTCAGTTCACTTATTTTAGTTACCATAAAATATTGGTTACATTTATAAACTGTGAAATTCATGATGAAGATGGAATTGATAATAGAATGATTGAAAATAATTGAAAAACGGATCAAAATGACTCAACGATTATAAAATATTGTTTTCAGTGTTTTAATATGTGTATATCATCTAAATAATTGTTAAGTATTATGTATGTCGTACTCTAAGACACATAGTTCAATAAAAATATTAGTTGGAGACCTAGTCTACTTTTATCATTTCCCATTATCATTCCCATTTTCTAAGTATAAAATTAAGATTGATGAAGCAATTTTTATACCCTTAATGGAATATTATTCCGAACATTTTTAGTTAAATGTCTATAATGTGAAAAAAAGTTTCACTTTTACGGTGGTTTCATAAAACCACACAAGTTTTATTTTTATTTATTATATTATTTATTTTACTATATTATTTAATTTATTTATAAATTACACATTATGTCTGATAATGATAACAGTGATTTCATACATTCAGGTTATGACACATTCCATTCAATGCACGACACAAGCGGATCTTTTGATACTTGTGACGACTCCTCTATTGAGAATTTAACTACATTACATGATCGGCTGGTAGAAATTTTTGAGAAATCTGGTGAGAATAATTTTTTCAACGTTTGTCACTTAAATTCTCAAAGCATTCCTAGCCACTATTCAGAGCTTAAAACCACATTTTCTCTGGAGAGTACTGTTCATGCGGTGCTTGTTTCTGAAAGCTGGTTAAAACCATCTCTGCACTCTGCACTTTATCATTTACCTGGATTTGTGTTAATTAGAAACGATCGCACAGATAAAAGAGGAGGTGGTGTAGCCATTTACTTGAAAGCTTGTTTTGCATACAAAGTAGTTTTAGCTTCTCCTTCTCAATATTCTGCCTCCTGTGAATATCTGTTTCTGGAGCTTGATTTCAAGGGTACCAAGGTATTACTGGGTGTTATTTACTGTCCCCCCTTAACCGATTATTTCGCGGACTTAGAAGCAGCCTTGGATAATTTTTCGACAAATTATACACATTTTGTTATAATGGGTGACCTTAACACTGACCTACTCAAATCTTCTGCGCGCTCTCTTAGACTTCAATCTATCTTCGAGTCGGTAAACCTCTCAATTCTGCCTTTACAGGCGACTCATCACAATATCGACTGCGAGGACTCGTGGATAGACCTTATAATAACAGGTTCGCCTGATTTTTCTAAGATCTACGGACAGCTGGAAGCTCCCGGTTTTTCACGACATGACCTCATTTACCTGTCCTATAAGTTAAAGCCACCCAAGCATAAGGCCACAGTTCTAAAAATACGCAGTTATTTACGTATTGACTTAGACCGTTTAACGATAGACGCTCTCAACTCTAACTTTTCTATGGTGAACGCAGTAGCAACAGTCGACGAGAAAGTTAGTATTTTGAATAACAGTGTTCTCACTTTGTATGACGTTCATGCCCCTTTAAAAACAGTAAAGCTGAAACGACCACCTGCTCCGTGGATGTCTCAGACTATCCGCGCTGCTATGGCAAAGCGGGATAGATTATTTAGAAATTTTAAAAAAGGACGAACGCCTCAAAACTGGTCAGCTTACAAGGTCATGAGAAATCGGTGTAACCAAATGATACGAACAGCTAAACGCCGCTTTATCCATTTTAATACAACTAATTCTTCTTCTTCTGACATATTTAAATTTCTCAATTCTATTGGTGTATGCAAAACTACCACTTCTGATTATAGCTCTTCTGTACCCATAGATGACATTAACAATTATTTTATCTCTACTTCAAAGTTGAACTGCAAAATTCTTTCTGAAACACTTTCCTTTATTGCATCAATGCACAGTCCCTTGGTCCCATTTTTTTATTTCTCAACCATCCATGAGGATGAAGTAAAGAAAACCATTTCTTCAATTAAATCTAAAGCCGTGGGCTGCGACGACATTTCAGTTCTATGATATTCAATATCTTAGATTGCCTCTTATCACCAATCACTCATATCATAAACTTTTCTCTGAGTTCTGGGGACTACCCTCAAATTTGGAAAAAAGCTTTTGTGCACCCTTTACCTAAAATTCCTCAACCTACTCTCCCTAATCATTATAGGCCCATCTCTATTTTGCCATTCATCTCTAAAATATTAGAAGCCTGTGTATATAAGCAAATCTCCTCTCACATTGCAAAACATAACCTACTTAGTACTTATCAGTCTGGGTTTCGCTCTGGCCACAGCACCAACACTGCTCTCATTAAAGTAACTGATGATATTCGGTTTGGCATGGAGAATAAAAAATTGACAGTGTTGGTGCTTGTAGACTTTTCTAATGCTTTTAACACAGTTGACCATGAAATCCTGATTGCGATCCTATCTCTCCTTAAATTCAGCCCATCGGTTATCAAATGGTTTTCATCGTATCTTCGGGGACGCCAGCAGTCAGTTCGCACGGGGGATGCCTCTTCCAAATGGACTGATATGGAAACTGGTGTTCCACAAGGCGGTATACTTTCTCTCATGCTGTTTTCTTTATTCATAAATACACTTGTTTCTAATTTCAGCTGTTCGTATCATTTGTATGCTGATGACCTCCAGATTTATGCACAATCCAAGGTCGATGACCTTACTAATGCCATTGGCTCTATCAATAACAACTTAAATAAGTTAAGTCAATGGTCACACAGATTTGGCGTATCAGTAAATCCCGATAAGTGTCAGGCTATAGTCATCGGAAGTTCTAGACTCTTAGCCAAAACAGATTTTACAAGCTTGCCAACCGTACAGTATAATGGCAACATAATACCTTTTTCCATGACTGTCAAGAATCTGGGATTATGCATGGACAATTGACTGAGTTGGCACCAGCAGGTAAAAGAGTTATCTCGTAAAGTTACCTGTACTCTACGGTCGCTATATCGGACCAAAAATTTTTTGCCCCTTTAAACCAAAATTATTTTAGTTAACGCCCTCATTTTACCTATTATCGACTACGCAGATGTTTGCTATCCAACCCTGAATAATTAACTTTTCGATAAATTAGAACGCCTCCTCAACAATTGCACTCGCTACATCTTCGGCTTGCGTAAATACGATCACGTCTCTCGATATCGGTATAAACTCAAGTGGCTTATTGGTCAGAGGCGCAGCTGTCGGATTCTTCATCTCCTCTTCTCAATAATAAATGATCCAACCTCTCCTCCATACCTAAAAGAAAAATTCCAACTCCTCCATGACACACACGACAGAATACTTCGTTCCTCTGCCTTTCTCACAACCACCATTCCTTCTCATACCAGCGACTTCTTCCACAAATCCTTCACTATCCAAGCCTCACTTCTTTGGAACCAACTTCCTGAGAAGATAAGAAGAGCTCCATCCAAAAGTACCTTTAAGAAACTTGTTAAACATCACTTTTTAAAGTCCCCATAACCCGTGCGTTAATTTGAAATGTGTACCTCATAATGTAAAACATGATGTTATAATAATAGTAATATGTATAGTATGTATGTATTTAGATATATGTATACGTTTATTCAATTTATATATCAGTATATATATGTATCAGTATGTAAGTGTATATAGATAGATGTATATATTTAATGTTTACAATGTCCTTTTTTTTTCTAATTAATTTTTTATTTTATTTTTAAACGCCTACCACAATTTTTCACCACACACAGAGGTTAACTGGGAGAGAATGCCATTAGGCATTAAGTTCGCCTTTTGTTGATTCAATAAAGTGTAAATAAATAAATATATATTAACAATTTCATTTAACTTTATTTAATAATTCATTAGATTAAATCTTTATTTGCATTGAATAAGGTTCTATACTTAAGGTTCTATACTTGTTGAATAGAGTGTTGACAATTTTATATTCCGCTCATTCTGCTAAATATATAAGCAAGCAAATGTACAAATGAAATTAACAATTTTATTTAACTTTATTTAATAATGCATTACATTAAAATATATATATATTTGCTTGCTTATATATTTAGCAGAATGAGCGGAATATAAAATTGTCAACACTCTATTCAACAAGTATAGAACCTTAAGTATAGAACCTTATTCAATGCAAATAAAGATTATTATTATTATAATTATTATTTGTGGCTACCTTTTTTGTTTCCTTGATATGAATGTATGAAAGATGATCGAGGGGTTCAGATGTTGTTTTTCAGTTGATGTATTTTTATGAAAAATTTTGTTTTATTTAAGTTTTGTTAATTTTGTTTTATTAAATTGATGATCTAAATATTTTGAAAAAAGTTTATTAGTACTTAGATAATAACTAGAAAGACATTATATTTAATAATCCAGGTCTAAAGTTAACAAAATGAAACAATGATGAATGAAACATTTTATACAACATTGTATACTTGGCTTTATGAATTTGAAAGAAGAGCAAATATAACATTTGAACGACGAAGTTCATTGCAGTTTGCTTCCAATCAAACCTCAATACGTAGATTTAAGTAATATATTACCGAAGTTATAATATATTAATGATTTAAATGAAGTACAAATAATTTCTTTTAAGTTTTTGACGATTGATATATTATATAGAGATTTAGTAAATTTTCTATTTATGATACACAAAAGATCTGCTAAAAATTATTAATTCTTGTGATCTTAACGAGGATAATGAAATAATCTTACCTAGTTATTATATTGCTAGTTATCTTTTACAATTTTTGAATGTTCCAATAGAATGTGACCACCTAAAGTAAGTCATAATCGAGTTCGAAAATTAAACTAGATATATAGCACAAAGCGTCCCACTCTTTATTCCATAATAATTTTATTATATTTTGCCCATTATTCATTCCCTATTTTTTACTTTATAGTTCAATTTATTTTAAAAGCGTGTTTTTTAGTTTTTTTAAACTATATTAATAGCAAATTTTAATACTTATCAATATTATTATACACTGCAATCTTTATTAATATATAAATCTAAACATAAAACAAAATATCATTCAAATTTAGGCTAAAATACCAATTACCTTAAACACTGCCTTTTCATACTTCTCTTTACCAAACCCTACAAAGGGCAAGCGTTCTATTAACTGACCTTGAGGTCAATGACTGTGGATGTAGGACGAAGGGCCTATGTATTTGTGTGCGTCAACAGGCTTGTGTGCGCCGCTGAATGTCTTGTTGTGAAATATTACTTTACCAACTTTTAGGTGGATTTATATTATAGTATGAGCTAATAATTGAATTATGGCTCGAAGAACTAACTATATTCTATATACTTTGATATAGTTTTCATCAATATAACTTTAGAGATAAATTAGTCAAAGAAATTATGAATAAAGTAATATCATTTTTCTTTTAAATCATAATAATTACAAAAACATAATATATATAAATCAAAATTAAAATAAATGTGGAACAAAGTTTGATTCATCAAAAGCCACTAAGCTGTGAAGCCCAATAACAAAATAGTGTTGATAGAATAGACATCGCTTCTGAGGAGGGTTTTAGGTAAAATTCAGAAGCTTTTGAATGTAGAAGTTGTGACCAATGACTACAGTTGTTGTAAAGCTTGTTTTATTTGTTTAATACTGGTTTTGGAGTCGAGATATCATTCAACCAATATAGAATTTTGGAAAATATTAGCCACATGACAGAAGAAGGCTATTTAACGCTGTGTTTTGTACGTTGGTTAATATTATTAGGTTTATTATTATAACATGTTTGTATACTCTCAGCTTTATAAGTATACACCAACTAATCTGATGTGTTGAGTAATATGGCGCCATAAAGGTAGCGTCTGCTGCAGTGGTGCTCTTGGCAGGCTGCCTATGTATATTATACTTTGAGTACTTACGAGATTTTTATTTACTTCTCAGGTAATGTTATAATTTGTTAAAGTTATGAATTGTAAAAAAGATTTCATAATATGGAATTCCAACCCGTACTATGAGCTATAATAGTCTTTTAAATAATAGTATTTTTAGTGTTTACATGTCAGACCCTAAATGCATACTCTATTTCAGTTAAATAATGTGACAATTTTTTACCATGTTGCTAAAGGCTGATGGATATTAAATTTATTCTAAGATACACAGACTTAAATATACTAAAAATAAAATAACAATATTAGTAATATTTATAACAGCTAGAACACAAAGAGTAAAATAACTTGGTAATACCAATCAATAGAAGTGGGGGTGGTTAGATATTAATTTACAAAATACCATGTCGTTATGGCTTCCTTCTTCCGAAATATTTATCGATTTTAAACGTTGAAAAGGTTAATGACCTCTCATATAGGAGTACATAATACATACTCCGGTGTAATAAATATTTAGTATATTCGACTAATACTCGAATAATACGAAATCAGAAGTATTGTTAGAAATAATATAATTTCATCTGTCAATTTACGAAAACCATACAAGAAAATAAAGTAATTATTCCCAGGATTACTTTTTCGGGGAAAGTCTTAAGAAGCCATAAATAACTTAATTCCTCTTAAACAGAATTAATTAATTAAACATGATGGAAAACAATATGGACTTATTCTTATCTTCTATCTTATTTATTTTGAAATCTAATTCGAATATGTTTATAGAAATTAAGGGCAATTAATTGATTTTTTTTTATTGTTTATTTAACAATTAATAGCTACTGTAATAACTTCAAATTTAATGGAAATTTATGTAATTCTGAGACTTTTTTCAAAGCACATTAATATTGTTTACACTTATATTAATTATATATTTAAGATAAAACAAGATTTTCGTTGATACATATTCAAATAAGACTCTTTTTAACGAATCAAACTCTCGTATAATTGATTTTATATTTTAGGTTACGTCTCTTATCTATGAGACCTTTTGATGCTGTTAGTGTTTCTGTGCATCCTAAATTATACCCGGAATTTTAGAAAATGTTGGAGGTAGATCACTATCTAACTGACTTTCTGACAGACACCCACATCTCGTCTTCCCACTACCACAGTTGTTACAATAATAATACAATAGTTTGATTTAAATAATAATATAAAGTTTGATTCAAATATTTGAATTAGAATGATGACGTCTTTGGGCGTCAAACTGAGCGTGCTATTCATATGAGCTGGTAGTAGCAATGATAAATTTAATTACAGCAACAATATATACTATGTATGCAGACTTCCATCAAAATGCGACTTGCATGGAGCGATATTGATTAATTCCAATAATTTAAATTCAATAAGACAGTACAATATGAGGACGCAGAAATGTTAAGGGCAAGGTATTTTATGTTCCACATATGCTTAATTTTTGTATTTAAACTTTAGTGACCCTTGACGACTATTATACAAGTATATACTATATATAAATATATATATATATATATATATATATATATATGTATATATATGTATATATTTACGGGTACGTATATTGTAAAAACAACTTTAGGTCTATTATATAATAACAATAATATTCTTTATTGTACATCCTCAAAAGTATACCATTTCCATGTATTATAAAATAATTCCTTGTATTATAAATATTCCCCTTTCATTTTAATATAATTCTATTATAAATATAATCTTATTGATTGTTAACGATTAGTTTGATAAATATTATTCATCAAGTTAAAAAGTTATAAAGAAATTAAACTTTAAAATAAAACTGCTCCAATTATATAAAACTATGTTTATTCTAGTACTCTTCTCTTCAAAGTAAACAGGAAACTGTATCCGGTAATAAAACAAATAAGTTTAAAGCCCGAAGGTAACTTTTAAACTAAACTTTAACTTTTAATAGCGATTGTGAAACAAAAGATCGAGGGAAGCTTCTCTTTATACTACAATTCATCGACAAGTTCTCGATGAAGAATGAATTGTGTTTTATTGACATTTCTAAAATCATCATTTATTCTTATTATTTCTGTAATTATATAACATATCTGGCTTTCAGCTGTAATGAAAATGTTTGAATACAAATTAAACAATGACAAAGTATACAATATTTTGAAAGGAATATTAGATAACGAATAATAATAATAATCTTTATTGTAAAAATCTCCTGGCTAGAATGGCATGACTTTGCTAGTAAGATTTATTAATAATTTTAATAAATATTAAAATTATATCCACAAATTAATCTATAAATTTACAGAAGGATGAATAGTATAGTAGCGGCCAAGTAAATAGAAAGTTCAGTGTGGCGTCGGAAATAACATTGGATTGCCAATTCGCATTAAGGGCGGAGTTCATGGTTTACCCTCTTCTATGTCGGGCCATTAGAAAAGCGAAGAACTTAAAAACTGAGATATATTATGGTAGTAAAAACTGAGCTATATATGGTAGTATTATTACAGTATTAATATTACTTTTGCTAAAGTATTAAAAAATGCTGTTGTCTCTACCAACTGAGCTATCGTACCGCTGTCCGTCTCGGTGAATTAAGCATTCTATATGTGATCGTCTTCTATCGGGACCGTGGTGACATCTATTAGGTTTCATTCGAAAATCCTAACCAATGTTCTAACTTTGCAGTATTCATAAACATTGATAAGATGCCACTACCGAAATTAATGTTTTGAAAATTTCTATAAACATGTATAGCTATGTTACGCTTATATTAGAAATAAGAATAGGTCTCTTTATTGGGAGGAAATGTTAGGAACGTATCCGTCTCTATGCACTGAAGCATAAAGCAGGCTAGTTACATATCCTACGCTGCTACGTTCAACTCTACGAGCAAAAACGGAATACATGAAAATAGTTATAGAGAAATCGCATAATAACTTTAAAGTTTTTTGTAATCTATGAATGTCTTATTGAGCTATATTAAGGTGTGTTTCAATATACAAACAACAATTAATTTATATCTTGTTACGATTTAGTAATAGTTGATGATTTAAATACAAGTTTGATTGTAATGTTTTACAACGAATGTTCTTTTTAAGTCGCGTCACGAATGTCTCGTATTTCCCAGTTGAACTTTTATATATCGTGGGATCTTTTAAATATTTCATATATCTATAATATTTATATTTTGAAAAATAAAACTCATAGTTTTAGTCGAATTTTGTTTCTTCGTGAGAATATAAAAATCTAATTTATGTATCAAAGTTAAATTGTTTTCTTACTATTTATACTACTATTCTTCATATAATAGTCTTACTAAGATAGATAACAAACCTTTCATAGACCGCATGCATTATAAGAATTCAAATACACAAAGCAACAAAGAATAGAAAATATGTTCTATGTTATGTCCATCACCTATGTTCTATGGAACCCAAACTCGTTTTGACATATATTTCACTTATATTTTAAATTCTATTTGTGAAGAAAGGAGTTTTTTTTGATAATAACTGTGACATTTATTGAAAACCAATTTAGGTTTCTTAGATGTATTATTAGGGATATAATATTTAAAACATTCTAATAAAGTATCCTGTAAGGTTGAAGAAGGAGGGTTTGTTTGTTCCGATTTTCTCAGTTACCTCAAGAAATTTAGCTGTAATAGCTTTACTACTTGAGTAAAAGGGTAATACCATCTCGGTTCAGCCTGCCCGTATACGGACAGCAATTAAATACAGCTAAGCTCTACCAAGAAAATAGAAACAAATATAATAAAGAATATATATGACATGAAACCTTGTAATATCAAGAAATAAACCTAGTTGTTCTATTAATAATACTAACACACTGCATGGACAGTTAATCATTATCGTTAGATCAGCTCGGACAGTAACGAGAGAACGAGCTGATAAGATTAATAGACGACATCACTCTTATATACCTGAGAAACTGTTTTACTGTCCGAAGTTGAATAAAAAGGAATTGCATACATAATATTAACTTAAAAAAGTAAGCAATAGTAATACACAAAAGCGATATATGCGGTAATATTACTAGGATAATAATAATAAACTACTGTTAAAGAATAAATTATACTACTTACTACAAGCTATATTGTGAGATGGTGTATAAGAGGTCAGCCTCGTATTATCCTTTGATATTTTTAAACATAAATTAATGGTGTCATCTGTGGTCAGAATCATTTTCTTCCAAGAGAAATCCTTTTGTAAATTGATCCTGTTATCGGAATAATTCTTAGTATTAGTTAGACCCAATAGGTGGCACTGTTGTCAAAATTAGTTTTTAAAATTACAATTAAAATATCTTACAGGCAGTCAGTTCATTATTATGTATTTTTATAAACCAAATACTTGATGAAAGCTTACAAAAAATATAGAATTATTTCCATATTATTTTTCGATAGAATTACACTATTACATGCACTAATATTTATTTATTTATTTATTTATTTATATCTTTTCCACTTAGAATCATAATCAGTGATCACTTGTGTACGTCAACATGGAAGTGTCAGGAAGGACTATTACGATACTAGATTTATCGTAATAAGCCCTTCTGAAAAAGCACTTTCCATCTTAATGTTAAAGCTGTGAGGGTTCCAAACGCGTCCTGGTCTGAGAAAAACCACACAACAAACTCAGCCGGATATATTTTTTGTTATTGTGATCACTGTTTCACAAACGTCAAACTTAAATGCAAATTTGGAACAACTAGAACCGTCGCAATCAATCGGAAAAGAAGCCTAATGATTTCAGGCAATAGTATTTGTAATAGTATAATTCTGTCTTACAAACATCACGCCTCCATAATAACATCAAAATAAATGAATTTATAATTATAATATTAGTTTGACATACATCTGACGTAACATGCATCCTTTTTAGATAGGAACTTATTTTAATAATATTATGACTTTAACAACCCGTAATAAATATTATTAATACTTGATTTTGAAATATATATCTAATTCGCAAAATTCTGTTTCTGTAATTCGCGACGATGGAATTGAAGAGACTAGCTAATTAATAATTAGCTTTTAATAGTCTTGTCTTTTCGGGATTGGCCGATTATCGTTTATACAAATATTAAAAAGAAGTCCGATCCGATGTGAACTTGTGAGGTTGTTCCTGATTCTTATTAAATAGCTTGAATATATTATTGACATTCCTTTGTATTTAATTTATTTCTTGACTCTTATGATTGAAGTGATATGTTGTTATTTATTAAAAGACAACCAAGGTGTCTTTTTACTGATACGTCGTGATCTGTGACTTTTTAGGTCTGGATATGAGAAAATAATAATCCATTAATTTTTAATGTATTTTATTACATAAAAATGTATGAAGTCGGTTTAAAATATAGTTTAATAGCAGATTGTGATAATGTAACATGATTTAGAGAATATTATAAATAGAATGTGCTTCTTAATGTAAATGTATAATTAAGATAGTATAATTTGTGATAATCATTATTATCAAATACAAACTCAAATACTCGCTAGCTGAGATTGCCTAACGATCTCTCGTTATTTTCTCTCGAGAGAGCAAACTCGTTACATTTATCTTATAATATAATTATTGTATTTTATTATAATGGCAGTTTCCAGCTTTTGTTGTTAAATTTATTTATCTGTTTTTTATTTTACTTTTGACAATATGTCTTATGTTTAACGATATAATTTTTTTTCATGAAATGAATTTGACTATTTTCAGAATTTTCTAGTTTTCAAGTATCTACATTTAATTTTACAGGTTTCATATTTATTTCTGTAGATATGATATTAATATTTCAAGATGTCATAAAACAATTATAGAATGTGTTAGAGAAATACCTATGTAATTGTTAATTGTTCGATAAAAAAGGGCCTAAAATTATTCTTAAATTAATTATTTAATTTATTAATTGTGCCTATAGCAAATATAAAGGAATTCTAACATAGTTATACAAAAAATATAGGAATATATGCCGGAATATAATTAATATTTGAAAGTTAAGTTAAGATGAATTATGTTATATACAAAGTTAATAGTTGACGTTCTGCGAGATGACGCTGACAGCTGGAGAATTAAAATAATTAAAAATAAGAAAATATAACGAATAGGGTTGTCATACCTACTTTATAATACTTTACTATATTGTAATAATAGAATATGTAGGTACGTCTACAACAACTCAGGTGCATGTTTCCGTGGAATCAAGACAAAGACTTACAATATTTTCTTAGACATCCTATTTTCCAATTCACTTCAAAATATAAAAAAATCAGAATTGTTTAATACAATATATTTAAAAATATATAACATTATATTTAATATAACTTTCAAACAGCAATACAATGAATATTCAAAATTATGACAAACAAACTAGGTTAATTTATAAGCAAACAGCAGACGCCAGCGGCTATTATTATAATAAAAATAAGCTTAATGTTCTTATAAGAATGTTAGTATTAATGTTTGTTCATACATTCGTATTCTTATATATTGTCATTGCAGTCTTTCAATGACTTATTATTAATATGTGGCCTTTATTCTCGGTTATGTACGAATATTTGTATCTGATTTTAAAATTTCAGAAACTTATAAATACCGAATATTTAAGTAATCCTGAAAATTGTTTATCATTTAATGAAAAAACCTGTCTTTAAATTATTTTGTTGTCGACAAATCAATACATTAATTAATTTGGAACAAATAATATTCAGAGCTAAGTACTTTAACTGAAGGTTAGAATTATCAAAAATACTATGTTAAAGAAACGAAGATCATCGGATACGGATATTTATTTTTATGTAGACGGTGTTAAAGACATATGACAGTTGAATTAAGATTTTTTGGCGGATTGCATTTTTTTTTATTATTATTATAACCATAAATAATAAAATATTTGGGAACATGTTAAAGATTAAACAACTTACGTTTTAAATATGTACCGTGAATGTTAGACCGAGGTTAATTAAGACAGATGAGATTTGAGATACATTAAATATGTTGAATCTTTGAACTTTAGCTACGTAACAATTAGGAAGGATGTTTTGTATTTTAGATACGCAATACTAATTAAGCGAATAAATAATACGAAATAAGCAAATATAGGTAGGTGCGGTTTTTTGGGGAAAAAAAAATGAAAAAAAAAAGATAAAAAGATTTTCATATAAAATTTTATTATACATATATCCTTACATATTATATTCGTATTATTATAATTTTATTTTTCTTATTGGCTTTTTTTAAATTTCATAGAATACTGTGTGTTTTTTTGAAATCGGTGTATGTGAAAAATTATAGCTTTGCTGAAACAACTCTTATTTTAAGTAGGTCTAGTAACAAGAATATGACAAATTACAGTAACTTATCTGAAGAATCATGTCACCATCCCGTTGACTTCTTCCACGTACACACGTTTACACGTAGATCTGTAAAAATTATTTGAAATTTCTTCTTGCCAGAATCAATTATACTATTGCCTATATATCTGTCAATACAAAAAGCCAACTGAAAAGATTCTAAGGTTAACTGTTGTGTTTACGAATACACCTACAAAGGACGACATTTTACCCACAGAAGCTAGTCGAAAGTTAAAAACTTAAACAGCATATTAAAGTGAAGATAAAAACTATTAAAGAATTAAAGTTGTTAATAAAGAAAATGATCGTGATGATTTTAACTTATCAGAAAATAACTGCTTATTTTAATAGACTTCTATTCGGCGTCAAAAGTTTGAATTTATGTTAAAACTAAAAACATTTACAGATCTATTATAAATAAATTTATTCAAATATTAAATTATAAAATGGAAACAACTTCAACTCTTATAAAACTCATACAACCAATTTTTTCCCCAAACTTTATACATAAGATATAAAGAAGCTTGCATTTGTAATCAGCAAAGTAAGTCTGTGCCCTAATAATGCCTGTGATATGCCTGTAATTACGTAGTCTCTACGGGTTAAACTAACTAAAGTAAAATAACTAAGGCATTCTTATTTATGTCGTCAACATATTTTTTGTTATATTGAACACAAACTTTTTACACTCTACAACTTTACCTAAAATCTAGACTATATCATTAGTATGGATTGTTCAAAACTGAGCAAAGGTGTAAGTAACACAAATAGTAGAATTCTAGTATAATGTTTTTATCGAGCACAGAATATCAAGCACTATAACCATATAATAAGGGAGGTTTTGCTGTGCTTCAAACTTCTATTTGAATGTCATTTGAATAAGACCAAGTTGAAACGTTGGATTGCTAATGTGTCATTGATTAAAGCCATGAAGTTTCAAATATAGTTGAATATGTGCAATATATATTAATAAAAATACTTAACATAATGTAATATGTAAGAAGTAGTGTCAGAGGAATTTGCCTGCTAAAAATGAAAATGTTTGAAAATATCTATAAACATGTATATATAATATGTTGAGCTTATTTAAATTTATATAAATATAGAATGAAATGCTATGCTTCGATCTCATGAATAGAAACCCCGAATGGGTTCGAAACTAGTCGGACAAATTCCGATTTAAATTACATCATTATAGCCGGATAAATATATATTAATATTAAACTGTTAGTAATTACAGGGAGTTAACATATTGATTGGTTTGGCACATAGTATACTGAATGGTGGTAATGTGGATTAGGAGATGTATCATGTTGGTCACCGGCCCATGTAGTCTGATATATGATTCAAACTCACGGATGGGTTTTACATTATATATGTACTATATATATCTGTCGAAGATTAGAGGCATATCAGTGGCTTGCTCGTTCTTGATGGAGTCTTCTGGTACAGGATCCGAAGCGTAGGTCTCAGGCAATTAAACCACACAGACACAATATTACAATACTTGTATTAAATGTAGGTAATTAGATATTACAAATTACTTAGTAGGTATACAATTATCAGAGTTGCGTGAACCACCGGTCCTGTTTGGGGGGTCCGGACTGTAAGGCTCACACACATTTCTTTATATATATATTTCTTGTGCGCGTGTGTATGTCACTGAACTTCTCCTAAACGACTGGACCGATTTTTATGAAATTCTTTGTGTGTGTTCAAGGGGACTTGAGAATTGTTTAGATTCACAATTTGGTCCACTGGAAAATGGTTTTTTGAATAATTTTTAATGTGTAAGTAGGTGATGATTTTAGAATGTTTTACATTGGTTCCGACGGACTGCGTTACCATGGCAACGTCAAATATTAAATAATATTATAATTTAATTATAGTCTGCCCTGAATTATGATAAATTTACATGTAATGACGTTAGACATTGTGATAACTTTTAATATATGTCGGAAGTACAGATCTTCTTGAACTTGAGTCTTGGGTATTATCCATTGAAATTAGTAACTATCTAATTATTTTTGTACAACGAAACGTGAGGCAGTTTCTAAGCACTTGTTGTCAGCTCGAGGTCCGAATTATCTGAGGGGTCTGATATCGATGTTGCTTCTCTCTCCTTCTGAGAGGGGAGACGACTTCTGGGCGAAGCCCCTCTGTCGTGGCGTCTCTCTTCGCGTGTTACAACACGCGTGGCCTTGTTGTTGAGCATTTGCCCTGTAATAATCATTAATTGGGAAGGATGGGGTAGTATCGAAGATGGGATGAGCCTTTGTGCCGTAGGGGCGGTCTGCCCAGCCGGGTGAGACACCATAGGGTGAGGCCCGGCTTAGGCGACCAGTGACCCTACGGCGGCTCGGGGTATTGGGAAGGGGGATTGAGGATATCCCGAGGCAGCCTTTTGTAGGCTGCGTCGGGAGGGCGTGTGTGCCACGGGGCGATGTCTCTTAAGTGTGGGAACTCTGAGACGTCGGCCCGGCCATACATGTTTTCGGCTAGTTTGATAATGTGATCCTGCAGGCGCTCGATGCGGAGGTCGCGCTGGATCGTGGAGCTCCTCACGAACCACGGCGCCTGCGTGACTCTTCGGAGTGCGATATTTTGTGTTGCTTGGAGTTTGCTCTGTAGATTCTCGCTCGCCAGAGCGAGCCAGGCGGGTGTCGCATACGTCAGGTGAGGCCTGACGTATGTTTTGTAGATTGCTAATTTGGTTTTAAGTGGTAATTTAGATTTAAAAATGGGATTTAAAATGTGAAGCGCTGCTTTAGCGGCGTTTCTTGCTCTCTTAACTTGGTGTGTCATTGACAGGTTCTGGTCAATGACGACCCCGCAGTAGGTGATCTTCCGTTGCCACGTCAGCTCCTTTCCCTGGATGCGTAGCCGAGGAGGGACCGCTTTACGTCTGCCAAACCTTATGGCCTGGGTTTTGCCTACGTTCAGCGTCAACCTCGACTCGGCTAGCCAGTCAGGGAGGAGGTCTATCGTGGCCTGTAGCTTCTTGGATGCGTGTATGGGTGATGTCGATGTTGTAATGAATGCTGCGTCGTCCGCGTACAGGGCCAGCATGACCCCCGGGGCGACTGGGATGTTGTCCGTGTAGGCTGCGTATAGTATAGGAGAAAGGGAGCTGCCTTGGGGGACGCCCGCCAGGGCAGGCCAGCTTGAGGAGATGGTCCCTTCCACTCTTACTCGGAAGGACCTGTTCGCCAGGAAGCTGGCTACGATGCGCAGTATGTGAAGTGAGACTCCTGCTTCTGAAATAGTCGTTAGTAGTCCGGGGTGCCAAACCCGGTCGAATGCTTTGGCTATATCGAGGAATATAGCTATGCACACCTCTTTCTTATTCAGAGCTGCTGCTGCGTGGTGTAGGACACGGGAGATCTGGAGGGAGGTGGAGTGGCCAGCGCGGAACCCAAACTGCTCTGAGCGGGGCTTCAGGTGCTCCTGTAAGAGCGGTAGAAGCATCCGCTCGAACAGCTTTGAGAGCGCGCTGAGGAGGATGATAGGACGGTAACTCGAAGGGATTTTAGGATTGGAGTGGGGTTTTAGCAGCATTATCACCAGGCCTTCCTTCCACGCCTTGGGGTAGTACCCCAGGCGAAGAATGGAGTTGAACAGCCTGGTGATTGCTGCTAGGAAGCGGTGAGGAAGGTGACGTAAGGATGCGTTGGTTATTTCGTCCTGCCCCGGAGCCTTCCTGGGCTTCAGAAGGGTTATCGCCTTTCTGACGCTCGACGGGGAGGTGAAGGGAGGAGGAGTAGAGGGATCTGGTAGTTGAGAGATTTGGGATAGGATTGTGTGTTCCACTTTGGTGTGGTGTTCCACACGAAGGGAAGGATTAGGTGTGAAAATAGAGGAAAGGTACTTAGCGAACAGCTCTGCTCCTGAGAGGTCTGACCATGATGATTACTCCTTTTATCGGAATCAAACCGACTGAGTTTAGACTCTGCCGAAGTGCGCCAACTTCACACTTGTGTTTCGATGTCATCTGATGTCCTGTACTCATGACATAACCGACACGGCCATCCTACAGGACACACGTCTCTGTGTGTTAATCTGTAACAAAATGTATCTCGCAAAGTATCACAAAACTCGGTCACTTCTTGACCAAGTCAGGTATGAGGTCTCAAGTTTTTAAAACTAAAGTAAAGAAACATGATAACAATAGACTTTCTTATAGCTATACTATTAAAATCAGAGAAATCAGAGCATGACTGACTATAAACTATTTAATCGTAAACGAAACCAGACATCAAGTTCTACATGTGATTCTCGATTATCTAGTAACCTTCAGTTACTCAGTAATCTACTTGCACATCCCCACAGGATTGCCAAGCCCTCTCCAAGGACTCTATGATTTCTTTTGAAATCCCAACTTAAACCAGAGTTGACTGCCTACCGCGTACTCACGGACTACTGTTTCCAGTAGATACCGGTTTCTATCGAGCTACGGCTACAAATCAACTTCCAAGTCAGTTCAATCACCATGTAAACTTAATTTTTATTACATTCAGTTCCATGAAGTAATTCCTCATTTAATTCATCAATTTCATCGGTAATACTCTGATTCTCTGGCACAGACACAATATGACAATTCCTGCATTAAATGTAGGTAATCAATTATCACGAATTACTTAATAGGTATTACCAGAGTTGCGTGAACTACCGATCCCGTTTGGGGGTCCGAACTGTAAGGCTCTCACTAATCAATTCCTCCTCGACTCAATGCTCCCGAATATTTAAAATGTCTCCGGTGCCCCTCCAAACGATTACGATCACGTGACGCGTTACGTCACGATGCTCACACCCCACTGTTACTATGATATCAATTGAGTTACTAATTATCGTTAAATTATCGTGATCTACGACACGGCCATACTCACAAGTCACACGCCCTCGTGTGTATGTATTACCACCATCAACTGACGATAACTATACCACCTCCATAGAGTGAAGATAACCGTGCCACCTCCATAAGTGACGATAACCTTGCCACCTCCATGGAGTGACAATAACCATGCCACCTCCATCGAGTGACGATAACATTACCACCTTTTATATACATATTTTAGATACGCAATACTAATTAAGCGAATAAATAATACGAAATAAGTAAATATAGGTAGGTGCGGTTTTTTGGGGTAAGACATATGGTGGAAAAAAAAAGATAAAAAGATTTTCATATAAAATTTTATTATACATATATCCTTACATATTATGTTCGTATTATTATAATTTTATTTTTCTTAGTGGCTTTTTTTTAAATTTCATAGAATACTGTGTGTTTTTTTTGCAATCGGCAAAATTATAACTTTTCTGAAACAACAACTTTTATTTTAAGTAGGTCTATTGACAAGAATGTGACAAATTTCAGTAACTTATCTGAAAAATCATGTTACCATCCCGTTGACTTCTTCCACGTACACACGTTTACATGTAGATCTGTAACAATTATTTGAAATTTCTTCTTGCCAGAATCAATTATACTATTGCCTATATATCTGTCAATACAAAAAGCCAACTGAAAAGATTCTAAGGTTATCTGTTGTGTTTACGAATAAACCTATAAAGGACGACATTTTACCCACAGAAGCTAGTCGAAAGTTAAAAACTTAAACAGCATATTAAAGTGAAGATAAAAACTATTAAAGAATTAAAGTTGTTAATAAAGAAAATGATTGTGATGATTTTAATTTATCAGAAAATAACTGCTTATTTTAATAGACTTCTATTCGGCGTCAAAAGTTTGAATTAATGTTAAAAATAAAAACATTTACAGATCTATTATAAATAAATTTATTCAAATATTAAATTATAAAATGGAAACAACTTCAACTCTTATAAAACTCATACAACGATTTTTTCCCCAAACTTTATACATAAGATATAAAGAAGCTTGCATTTGTAATCAGCAAAGTAAGTCTAAGCCCTAATAATGCCTGTGATATGCCTGAGATGGCCTGTAATTACGTTACGTCAGGACTCATATGTCTGTAATTACGTAGTCTCTACGGGTTAAACTAACTAAAGTAAAATAACTAAGGCATTCTTATTTATGTCGTCAACATATTTTTTGTTATATTGAACACAAACTTTTTACACTCTACAACTTTACCTAAAATCTAGACTATATCATTAGTATGGATTGTTCAAAACTGAGCAAAGGTGTAAGTAACACAAATAGTGGAATTCTAGTATAATGTTTTTATCGAGCACAGAATATCAAGCACTATAACCATATATTAAGGAAGGTTTTGCTGTGCTTCAAACTTCTATTTGAATGTCATTTGAATAAGACCAAGTTGAAACGTTGGATTGCTAATGTGTCATTGATTAAAGCCATGAAGCTTCAAATATAGTTGAATGTGTGCCATATATATTAATAAAAATACTTAACATAATGTAATATGTAAGAAGTAGTGTCAGAGGAATTTGCCTGCTAAAAATGAAAATGTTTGAAAATATCTATAAACATGTATATACATATATGTTGAGCTTATTTAAATTAATATAAATATAGAATGAAATGCTATGCTTCGATCTCATGAATAGGAACCCCGAATGGGTTCGAAACTAGTCGGACAAATTCCGATTTAAATTACATCATTATAGCCGGATAAATATATATTAATATTAAACTGTTAGTAATTACAGGGAGTTAACATATTGATTGGTTTGGCACATAGTATACTGAATGGTGGTAATGTGGATTAGGAGATGTATCATGTTGGTCACCGGCCCATGTAGTCTGATATATGATTCAAACTCACGGATGGGTTTTACATATATTTATATATATATATATATATATACACATATATATATATATCTGTCGAAGATTAGAGGCATATCAGTGGCTTGCTCGTTCTTGATGGAGTCTTCTGGTACAGGATCCGAAGCGTAGGTCTCAGGCAATTAAACCACACAGACACAATATTACAATACTTGTATTAAATGTAGGTAATTAGATATTACAAATTACTTAGTAGGTATACAATTATCAGAGTTGCGTGAACCACCGGTCCCGTTTAGGGGGTCCGGACTGTAAGGCTCACACACATATATATACATATATATCTTGTCTGTTTACACTTATTAAAGGAATTTAATTTATACGTTTTATTTTTTTTATAATACAGAGAACTGTTACCGTGTGAGAGGTAATTTATATTAATATTCATATAAATTATTAAAAAAAGAAGTTTTATGAATAATAGCATATATTAAATAATTAGAATTAATATGAATATTTTTATAAATTATAACTTTTTTCTATAATAAGTTATTGAACATACATGTTTACATATCTACATATCTACTCATATATATAAGTAGGTATATATATCCAAAGATATAAATTTATTAACAAATCCATACAAAATGATCAATAAGCAAACGAGATTTCGTTTCCACAAATCACTATTTAATTACAATATTAATCAAAAACCATTTCAAAAACCTTTTCTAAAGTTGATATAATATGCGATAGCGTAATATGATGACTTGGGCTTTGGAAAGATTTCTAATATATAATTTATAATATGGATAAATCAAATATAAAAAAATTATAAATCTTACATTATGCCTAAATATTTATTTGCTATACATTTCAGAATTTTAATAATGAATAAAATCCCGAAATATATTGTATCAAAACAATATCTCTTAAATAAGTGAAGTGGAACACAATACATCACACAATATATTATATTCGTTCCTCATCTTCTCGACTCTCATTTCACAGTACACTGTAACCTTTTAACGCCAACGAGGCGTAGAACTTGAACTATTCCAATCAGAAAATTGGGAATTGAAGCAAATACGACCAAGACTTGTCATCTTGATATATAATGTATGTTGGATATTGCTGGATTAGTTCAAAATTAGGTTTATGTACTTACTTAATTTAGTGTACCAAATTATTTACTTCTTGTATTGTAAGATAAGTTGTTTTATTATTATTTATTATATTTTATTTAAATAAGAGGTTCAAAATAATCCTTATTTCTGTGGTAACTCTGTTCTTGTGAAATCGTTTACTTATTTTTATTTACATATTTATTTATTTTCCCAAACACAAAATACAATAAATCATAGAACTATTAACAATTAAATTAATAACAGGAGTCCAAACTAATTAGGTCCTGTAATATGGATCTCCTGGTCTCTATAACAATGACAAAACAAATATTAAATAACATTGTGTTTGAGATGGAAATACACTATAAAATTATATATTATAAAGATATAAAATTACAAATTCACAATAAATAAAAATCCTCTTTTATGCAATTAGAAAGAAAAAATAAAGTATAGATCAGGTAGTGCAAGGTGTAAATGTATAAGTATGTAATGAGTGTTTTCTTTGCATCCATGATAGAATTAATCAAAGAGGAATTTGAGTGTAGGAGTTCTTCTGTTTCATCATAATTAAGACTCAAAAGCCATTTAGTTATGGATCTTTTTATTTGATGCCCCGTGTCAGACTTAATAGAAAATAGTTAAAGTAAACATTCAAAGTCAGAAAATTTAAAGCTAACTATCTAAACACAGTGTTGAACCATTTCTGAGCAGTTGAGTAGGTGATTTCCCAGGAATCACCACAAAAAATGAATGCCATATCATCAGCATAACAAACTATTCTGCAATTTACAAGGACAAGATTGCAAAGATAATTTATATAAATAAGGAATAGCGTTGGTCCTAATATGCTAACTTGTGGTACTCCGAATTGCACAGACGTTTCCTCATTGATAATTTCATCAATCTTTACTCTTTGTGAGCGATTTGTAAGGTAATCCTTAAAAAGATTCAACTGCACAATTCTAACCTCAATATTTTCTAGTTTAGTTATTAGAATGTGGTGAGAAACTGTATCAAACGCTTTGGGAAGTTCCATGAAAATACTGACAAATTCATTTTATTATTTAATTTATGAACTATATAAATAGTTAACATACACACAGCGTCATCAGCAGATTTTTCTGATCTAAATTATGCTTCGGATAGAAAATATTTTTTTCTAGATAATTCACTAATCTGGAGTTTGTAATTTTTTCTTGGATTTAGGTTTTGAGGGAATATGGAAATAGGATTATAGTTATTGATACAGTGATTTCTTAAAAGCTTCGGGAAAAATTACAACATTCAGACACCGATTTAGTAAGCTGGTCGGGGGTTGAACAATATAAGTTTTGGTTTAATTTTTTTGGCATTTTTTTTAATTTTGGTTAATTTTCCCATCCTTGGCTATTTGTTTGAATATTTATTATGATCCGTTCCATCTCAGAATAGTCTGTATCCAGTAAATCGAATGAGTAGATTGGCCTACTTTTCCTTGTATTAATTTTGGCATCCGTGAAATTGTCTCTGGGTATTTTAAGAGCAATTTTTTTTCCGATATTGGCAAAATAGTTATTTATGTTGTTAGCTGATTCTTTAGGATCACTGTCAGAATAAAGTAGTTCTCTTGCACTTTGATTATTCTTTTGTATAGGCGTAATATCATTAATAACAGACCAGAGGTTAAGCACTTCTTTTCTATCGTTTTGTACTTAATTTTAGGGTGTTCTTTAAATTTATTGTACTAAATTGGTTTCAATATACAGGGTTATTTTTAATTAGTTGAGCACCTTTTGCAGGCAGCCCCTCTACATCAATCCCAACAACATTTGTTCTACGACTTTTAAAAAATCTTGATAAATAACTCAGAATAAACGAAACAGAAAAATTTTTGCTCCCTCGATTATTTATTACTCTGTATTTTGTAAGCAGTCTAAAGTATAGGTCGCGGCAGTCTAGCGCTGCACGAAATTTGTAACGTACCACGCACCTAATACTATTATAACTTTTTTTTTGTTTTATTTCGAATAATATTGTAATAATATTGTGTCTAAGATAGTTTTATTATTTTCAATTAAACAATTTTATACCCGAATGTACAACACCTACTATAACTTCCTCGCGCTTTTTTCTTAGCCGGTCAAATTGAAATTAAATTTACTAGGAAATTAATAACATCTTACAATTTATTCAGATTGTTACATTTCACCTCAATTTATGAATTAAAAAAAGTAAATTTGCTAAGACCAAAGAACGTCGCGATACCTACTTACTACTAAATTACCTCTTAAATTAAAATCTCGCGGATGCTGTTAGACATCACGCACATACCGTTCAAAGTAGTCCCCTTAGCATCCAACACAAAGACCACACCTAAAAATTATCTGTTCACCAACCACCATCGGAATATTCAATAGCAGGCTTTGCGCACATGGTCAAAAATAATAATGTCAAATTACAATAATTTTAGAGAATTAGTGTTACCATTAATTAAAAAACATCACTGTAAAATATTAAATAACAATATTTAAAATAGCTCCATCTTTGGAGCTTGGAGCAAAAACTTCATTCAAAGTTTTAACACCATGGACTGAGCATGGTGTTATAACTTAGAAAAAATAAGCTCAAATATTAAACTTATAATTTAAATAAACTTCCTATTATTCCTCCTGGTGTTTCTTAATATTTTATTTTGTCGGATATCTGAATGAAGTTTCTGGTTGGGATCACAAGATGGAGCCATTTTAAATACTGTTACTATTTTACGGTGATGTTTTTAATTAATGGTAACACCAACAATTGGTTTCAGTACCAAGTGTTCCAACTCCAAAGTTATTGTAATTTGTAATTTGATATTATTATCTTTGTTATTTGATAATTGATATTTCATTTGTCTCGTGATATTTATGGTGATGAAAGTGTGTAGTATTACTGATATTTTATATTAACTACCTGGATTGTTTCTGTATACCGACGCCTCTATTTGTGATTGACTGCAATTTCTAGGAACTTCGTAAAGAAATTCGTAAGTAACTTATTGTTTTATTGTCATGATGTAAATATTAACAAACGAGATAAAATGATATGTATAAAGTAAGTTAAAGAGAAGTTATTGTTTTGTAAAAATAATATTTATTTGGTTTCTTATCGAATTCTCAAAGAAAATACGCTATATTAATTACTATTCAAAATAATTTTGGGATCAAACTAATTGCATACATTTTAAAGTATTCTTAAATTACTACAGTGATAGTATAGTTATGATTTTAGTGAATATAAATAAATATAAATGTAATCAAGTATTACAAATTTTCTAAACATAGAAAAGTAGTTCTTATTACTAGGTAGGAAACTTTTTAATAATAACGTAAATATTTGCAGGATCAGAAAAAGTTACAGTGCCCTTATTTCATAAACCAAATAAAAATATTGAGACATTCAACTTGTGGACAACGTCTATTGGAGATTTTG
This sequence comes from Napeogenes sylphis, assembly GCA_959347405.1. Classification (NCBI taxonomy): domain Eukaryota; kingdom Metazoa; phylum Arthropoda; class Insecta; order Lepidoptera; family Nymphalidae; genus Napeogenes; species Napeogenes sylphis. The sequence goes on from OY365778.1 coordinate 11,279,211, forward strand.
TTTTTTCATTAGATTCTTAAACAGTTAGACAATATTTCAATTAATTTATTCCTTTTTAATAGGTGTAAATATTGTAATTAGATAATAAATGCTTATTTTGTAAAAGTGATATTATACAAAAATATGTGTTTCGACTATTGTAGAAAATATTTTAATAAATAAAAGTGGAAAACGATGCTATTTTTTATTACACCTTAGAAAATGATCAAGTTCTAACGTGCATAGCCGCCGCTGCGTCAGCCGTCACCCCGCCACCCCGCGCACGTGGCCTTGGCACATATTTTGACAAGTTGCGTGGCCTCTCTTTGCTCAAGTTTAATGCACGTTTAGAGGCAATAATAAATTTTGTATGGGAAAAATTAAATTTTTAAAACTATTAATTTTAAAAAGTCGTAGAACAAATGTTGTTAGAATTGATGTAGAGGGGCTGCCTGCAAAAGGTGCTCAACTAATTACAAATAACCCTGTATATAACAGCAGTCCATTATAATCTGTGACCGTTGAGTTTAAAATAAAGATTTATGAATTTACTGTAGTTTTTATTGTAATATGGTCTAAACTAGTATTGCCTCTTGTTGAAAAAACATGAGTTTGGATTAATCCATAGTATGCGTTAGTATCAAGATAGTTATTTGTCGCACAATCTGAGCCAAGAATATATTAATATTAATATTACCCACAATAATAATATTTCTATAATTAGAAATACTGGCAAGTGACGTTGAAAAAGAAGAAATATATATTTTTTAAAAAGGTGGTCGGTAAATTGCCAAAGTACCATATTATATTTAGAAAACTGGATCAAAAGACAATTAGAATCGGATATCTGGGGTTCCTTAATTATACACTCTAAGCCGTCACCTACATTTACCACTACACTGTCACTTTCATTATAGTGATGTGATTTACTGTAGCTGCAATAAAGAAGCAAAGGTTTATTGGGTACAAAAGATAGCCAGCATTCAGATAACACAATAATGTTACATTGTATTTGTAATCTGTTGAGATATTAATATTGATATTGTTAGATAAACCATCGTAATTTTTATTAAAAGTACGAATATTTTGTTGGAAAATATTTAAATATATTGTTTGATCTCGAATTACATTCTTGCAATATTCCGATTTTCATAAGAGAGGCTCATAGATATTATAGTTATCTATTTATTTTATAAACATATTTACATTGGCGAATTTTAAAATAAATAAAAATGAGTTGGACTAATTAATACAAAGATCGGAAATTATATCAACACAAAATATATTCTATTGAATTGAGGAACAACAATACATCTTTGTACACCAATAAAATGTATTCCTGCAAGCAATTGAGTTGTGCGTATTGTCAAAATGTGTAGAAGTGAGTTTTTAGAATAGACCTGCGCTTCGCATAAACAAAAATAAGCTATTTTCACGAACAATAAATAAATATAATATAATAAATATAGTAAACAGTAAAAACAATAAAACATGAAGTCTTATAGAAATGATAAAAAATATAAAAGAAAAATTATATCTAGTCATTTTTTCGATTGAAGATTTTTTAAATCGTCTTCGTTTCTCAGCCGTATTACTGGATTGCAAAATTTTTGCTTTTTTTTTCTATGCCTAATTTTCTTCTCCAGCGACTGAATGTATACTTTATCTAGCCGTCTGTTTTGTGCTGATTGCGCCATAGTGTTTTTCATTTTGTCGTATTATTGTGAAATAAATTCAATGCTTAAACTTATAAATAGTGTTCTGTTTTCATATTCCGTTTACTGTCTGGGGTATTTTGTTATTTTTTAAATCTGGCGCTTCCGTCCAAGATTTGAACATTTCTTACATTTTTTGCACAAAAACTTCGAAATCATCGCTGTGCCTTCTTTTCGAGGCCGTGTCTCTACACGGCCTCGAAATCGGCATCTCTATGCCATCATGTTTCAGATCAGATAATTTAGGGTCTGAATTTGAAGACAAAAACCTTCCAGAAAGAGGCTTCAAGGTATTTGTTTTGTTTAGTGAGCGTTTGACAGACATAATAGCAGACTGATTTTACGATATGAATTAACAATAAAACAAACAAAAACTAAAACAATAATATAAAAAAAACAATAAAAATAATAACTAAGAATCATAAATCAAAAAATTATAATAATAAAGATAATAAAAAGCATATTACAAAGGTACTTAAAATCAAAAAGCATAAATAAGCATAATATTTTAATAGGTCATTATACTAACTGAATATAAAAATTTCATAGAAGGTTAGATTCAAACGAGTAACCTTAAGCTCAGCTGTTTCATACATCCCTTTACTTAATTCTTCAAAGGGCAAGTGATCGATCAGCTGACCTTGAGGTCAATGACCGTGGATGTAGGACAAAGGGCCTTTATATTTGTGTGAGTGAGCAGGCTTGTGTGCGTCGTTGAATGTCTTGTTATGAAATATTACTTTACAAACTTTGAGGTACCTTTATGTTACGGTATGAGGTAGGTAATTGAATTAACGCTTGGGAAACTATATTTTATACACTTTGATATAGTTTTTTATTATTATAACTTTAGAGATTAATTAGTGAAAGAAAAATTAATTATGGTTAAAGATTTTTCTAAAAAATCTAAATAATTACAAAAATATATTATATATAAATCCAAATTGTAATAAATGAAGAAAAAACTTTGTATCATCAAAAGCCAGTACTAAGCTATGAAGCCCAATAACGAAGTAGTTTTGGTAGAATATACAACGCTTTCTAGGATGGCTTTAGGTGAAATTCAGAAAGTTTTGAATGTTGAAGTTGTGACCAATGACTATAGTTGTTGTAAAACTTGTTTGATTTGTTTAATACTGGTTTTGGAGCCGAGATATCATTCGAAAGAAAAAAAAAAAAAATATATATATATATATATATATATATATATTAGACACATGACAAAAGAAGAAAAATCTGTTTTGTATATCACAGGTTAATATTTAATATTAATGTGGTTTGTTATTATAATATGATTGTATACAATTAGCTTGATAAGTATACAGCAACTAATCTGGGCCCTTATTCTCTATAAGCAAATAGTCGCGTTACGTACCTCGTTACGATAAATTCGTGAAATCTTCATGGGATCGTATTGTCTATGCCATTGTCAAATCTAAAAACATGTTGTCGTGCGTTATGGGATTGTTTTTAAATGTCAAAATAACATGTTGTGAAATCGCGCGTTTACAAAAAACGTGGTAAGTGTTGGCACGTTTCTATAAAAATAAATATATCGGTATTTAATTTTAAAAAGTATTATAAAGTTAAAAAATAACTTATATTCTTTATTATAATTATAATTTACATTCTTTACAATTATTTTTAATTTAATAAATACGAGCATTACCAAAACATGTATGATGGTTCTTTTGTAGCTTTATCGTTATGTAATGTATTAAAACGATCATTTAAATTGCCATTGAAAAAAGAGTTTATTTATTACCTAACTATAAATTGCCATTAAAAATACAATAAACAAGATAAAACACTCAAAACTTGTTACTTAAATTTTTTTCCTATTTTCGTTCTACAACTAATCGGTAATTTAGAAAAAAATTAAGATTATTGTAGGTTACAAACCTACAAAAACCCTAATAACATTATAAAATAAGAATTACGGTAGCTTAAAAATAAATTTAAGGTAACGCTTTATTTAAAATAAACCTACTAAAAACAAATATTAAAACCAAAAAATAAAAATATTTTTAAAACCGGTACCTTCGAATAAAAACCGATGTGAACCGATAACTCACCGTGTGGCGTGCAAAATACAATTTGTCAATTCCATATCGTGGCGCGTTAAAGTTTAGAACGCGTTATGATGTATATAAATGGACATAAATACTTGTAATGTCATCAAATATCAATGTTATGTCATTGTAATGTCTACCACATTACTTTCTTAGACAAATATCCTAAAATAAATAAATAAATAATAGAGAATAAAGTTTCAGATAGAATTTACATTGAGATTTTTATATTATTTAGTGTAATAATTGTTGCATTACAAAGTCGGTGTTGAAGAAAACTAGAAGACCTTTTATATGTCATAGACGGGAATTTGAGAAACATTTTTTTAAAGTTACAATGTTTGAGTGTTTTGTGTTATTGATTGTGTTTAATTGTTGTAATTTCATAATAAATAAAATCTCTTTTTAAGAGGTATTTTAAATTATCCCTATAACATAGAAACATAAATATAAAATAACGAAGAAACAATGACAGAGCTTTGGTAGTAGTCACATTTATTAGAATAACAACATTTATAAAGAATATAGTTTATAATTATTGTAAATAATGTACGTTATTTCTTAACTTTAATAATACTTTGTTAAATACTTTGTTAATTTGTTAACTTAATAAATTTATTTTAATAGAAAAGTACCAAAACGTACTAACGTTATTATAAACGCGCAAGCTCAAAGCACGTTATTTTGAATTTTGAAAACAAGACCATTACACACGACAACGTGTTTTAATATTTGACATTGGCATAGTGAACCGCGATTCCACGATTTTATCGTAACGCGGTGCGTATTTGGTCATAGCAAATACGTTATTGCATACAATTTTTAATTTCACATCTTGCCGCGTTTATATATCGCGTTTAGGTTGACAGCGCGTTCTGACGTCACGCGCTATTCGTAAGAAATCTCGTGTATCATACAGAATAAGGGCCCTGATGTGTTGAGTAATATGGCGCCATAAAGGTAGCGTCTGCTGCTGTGGTGCATTCCTCTTGGCAGGCTGCCTATGTATATTATACTTTGAGTACTTCTCAGATTTTTATTTACTTCTCAGGTAATGTTATAATTTGTTAAAATTTATGAATTTTAAATAAGCTTTCATAATTTTGAATCCACACCCTGAATTATGATTTATGAACTATTCTTGAGGATTATATACTTTTAATGTTAAATATATGTAAAAAATTCAGACCTCTATTTCAGATAGACATCTATTGGCTGATTGATATTAACTTTATTTCTAAAATACACAGAGCTAATTAGGGCACTAATTAGGTGACTTTACACTAAAATAGAATAACAATATCAGTAATGTTTATTACAGAACAAAGACTGAAATAGTTTGGTAATTTTATATAAATAAAGAATGAAAAATAAACCGATACGGACAGGAATTCGCACCCGCGACTACTGGGACACCGTCCCGTCGCTCTACCAACTGAGCTATCGTATCGCTGTCCGTCTCGGTAAATTAAGCATTCTATATGTAATAGATGTCTCCACCGTCCCGATAAAGACGATTACATATAGAATGCTTAATTCACCGAGACGGACAGCGATACGGTAGCTCAGTTGGTAGAGCGACGGGATGGTTTCCCAGTAGTCGCGGGTTCGAATCCCTGTCCGTATCGGTTTATTTTTCATTCTTTATTTATAAAAATTTAAAATAAGCTGAACATGGCTATACATGTTTAAAGATATTTTCAAACATTAGTTTGGTAATACCAATCAATAGAAGCGGGGCTGGTTAGATATTAATTTATGAAATTCTTTTTGTTATGGCTTCGTTCTTCCGAGATAATTATCTAAATAAAATATTTAAACCCAGGATTACTTTTGCCGCGAAAGTCTTAAGAAGCCATTAATAACTTAATTTCTCTTAAACAGAATTAATTGATTAAACATAATAAAAAACTTATATTTCCTATTACTTCTTTCTCTATATTTTTTTGTTTAAGGTTTAAATGAATATTATTTAAATATATCTAATATATATTAGCTTTACTTTGAAAGCTTAATATTATGGAAGGATTAGACTTTCGTTGTAGCACGTTTTTTTTAAATATATGATTAAAAATCATTAAGTATTAGTTGCCTGCCTTTAAGGAAAACGCTCTTTTCTTGAAGGTGTGAATGTCGTATCGGTCCGGAAATACCTCGGGAGACAATTGTTCCACAGATTAGCTGTGCGAGGTAAGCTTCTAGAGAATGTCATAGTGGTGGAGGGCCGCCGTTCTGTCGGTGGTCATAATACGAACAATTTCAGAGCACTCGCGTGGTATAACCGATAGAGGATGCAGAGGGAAGCCACATTTCAACGCAGCGTCAAAGGATCAAGCCGATCAAGGCTCTCCGCTGTATGCAGTCAAGAGGAAGAAGCTGGTACTGAGGTGCGCTTGCATAAAAAAGAGAACAGTATTCCACCTGCGGACGACTCTGCGCCTTACAAAGCTGCAGGAGATGGGCCGGAGTGAAATACGGTCTCGATCTGTCCAATACACCGAGCTTCTTTGGGGCCAATTTGGCCTTTCCCTCAATATGACTGGAACTGGACCTCGCTCGATATATCGAGACCAAGGGATTCAAATACTGGCTGCAGCAATTAGGGGTCTGCTCTCAAATGAAGGTAATACGACAAACGGTGACTTTTGCGGTGCACGCGCAAACTTGTGTCTTTGTGGGGCTAAATTGGACTAGATTAAGTCGACTCCAATCTGAAACTTTTCCTAGGGTTATTTCGATTTCAGACACAAGTTTGTTTCGGCTCTCAGTGACGTTTTCAATGACGTCAATGAATGCTGCCGCTTTGCAGCACGTTATCAGGATTTCAGCTGTAGTAAAAATGTTTGGATACGAATTCAATAACAATAATGTAAGCAATGATATTTGGAAACTAATATTAAGTTGGTTTTATTTAATGTTATCATGGATATTGATAAAATTCTCTTGGATATCACTACATAACTTTATTAGTATGGTTTATTGATAATTTATATATATAATTAAATAATATTGGTATATCTAATACAAATCTACCTACACAAATCTATCTATAAATCTACAGAAAGATGAATAGTATAGTATCTGCCAAGTAAATAGAATGTTCAATGTGGCGTCTAAAATAACGTTAGATTGCCGATTCGCAGTAAGGGCAAAGTTCATAGCTTACCCCCTTCTATGTCGGGCCATTAGAACAGCAAAGAACTTTAAAAATAAGATATAAATTCAAAATAATGAAAGAAGTAAAACATAAGATCGAATATAGCCGGTAGTGAAGTAAATAAAGGAATACAGTATTCATATTGCTTAAGTTAAGGCATTAAATGTTTTTGATCTTGGTTTAGTCTCATTTTATGTATCACCGAGTAAACAAGTTTGATCTTAAATGTTGATTAAACAAAATGTTCATGCATAGTATTCGAACAGTTCCCAATACAGTTTAGATTTTCATGAATAAGTAGGAGTGTAGAACTGAGGAAGTTAATTAATCTATATTAGCTACTTTATGCTGACCAATACGTTTCTCTGTAAAAAATTAAAACTGCTTCTATAGATATGATTTATATGAAAATGTATGACTCGGAATAACCATCTGTGGTTTTAACGATTTGTAATAAAACGAACCCAAGACATCATAAGTACTACATATATGGCAAGTCACAATTGAGCAAAGTTCTGCATTTTTATCCGTCATGTCATGGCCCGAACAGTCTTTTTGATTTGATATGTCGCGGGAGCACGCAAGCCTTCAATAAATGGCTAGTTGTCGCTACGTTATATACAGGTTACGAGTCACTAAACGATGTATTCTTAATATAATAACCTAATTAGTCTCTATTTACGTGGTGTTACGCTAATAAATTACGTAATTGGTTTTTGTTGGTAGATCATTATTAAACTTTATGTAGAGTTGTTGTTGTTGTTGTATGTTTTCAATTATATATAAATATTAATACAAGAACCTTTGCGTTTTACTTAACAGAGAATATCTATGTATATAATTTAAAATGGAACAATATATTCTAAATATATGAGTTTAACTTAAAAGATTGTTCCTTAACACTCTTATTATTTTTCACGTCATAATAATTTTATACAAAGTCTTGGGAAATTCTCTTAAGCTATTAAGTTGCTTCATAAAAGAAATTATTTTAAGAAGAGGCATCTAATTAATTATATTAATATCATGAAACAGCAAAGAAATTCTATGTTTTACCCGATAATAATTCAAAAAGATTACAAAAACGTTTCATAATGTCGCCAGCCCTAATCAACACTTGCTAATCAAATTCCTAAGAAATCATAAGTATCTAAGTTCAGACATCTTATTTAAAGGTGGACAACAGATTGTTTGACTGGAAAGTGTTTGCCTTCCATTACATCGACACGCCAGGGCTGTCACTAGAAATGTAGCTTAGAAAATAGACAACAAAGTGGTAGTTAAGTTGAATGTTTCCTTTGCAATGGTAGATGGGAATCGTAAAATTTAACATTTAAATCTAAATGGATTAGCAATTCCAGATTTGAATATAAATCTCGGAATCGGAAATATGTTGACAGCCCTATTAGTAGAATTAGCTGGATGTAGAGATAAGATTTGAACTTTGTATTAGGACATATAATTAGAGTTAAACGAAATTTCCTTTGTAATCTTGTTACAATTCAACAACAAGCAAATGTAATTAAATTATTCTTAAACGGTTAATTTAATCATTATAATATATATGTGTGACATATAACGATATATAAGTATGTAAGTTGCAATGTTCATGACATTAATAAAATAAAATAGAAATAATTTATTTCAGATTAAACAAAGTGGATTTGTGTTATTTTGTTAGTCACAAAATTTACTTATAAATTATTTTAGGAAAAAGAAGAAGTATTATTTTATTTATTATGGAAGTATTTAAAAAATCCGTTAAAGAAATCTACTTGTCTGAAATTAACTAGTTGCTTTGTTTTTTTTGTTTTTAATCTCTTGCTATTGTAGTTATTTTTTATGTATTCTTGCATTTATTAGTTTATTTTTTGTTATATATTTTATATAATGATATATATTTACTACTGGTAAGTATTTGTGTGTAGATATTAGTAAGTATGTTGTATGAGAACTACAGACCTATTAGCCATAGTACATACAAACTACTTTCCACAACTCTGACTAAAAACAAATGCTCTACTTTAAAACAAGACAACCAGTCGAACAGGCAGAGTTTAGAAAAGGCTTCTCTATCATCGATCGTATTCAAACACTCGAACTTCTCATCGAGAAATATCATGAGAGAAGTAGACCATTGTACTTTGCATATATTGACTACAAAAAGCATTCGATTCGGTGTCATACAGTTATATTCGGAAAACTCTGAAAACACAAAATGTGGAAAAGGAAGATATAAGGGTTAAATAAAAGCATATGCAGAGGGAGCAAAAGTAGAGTCAAAGTAGAAACAGCCAGTTCTTGGTTCCCTTGGTTCCCTTCTCTTCTTTCCTCCCTTGGTTGGTTCTATTTATATAGAGGTGTAAGACGGGAGGGGACCCTATAGCCTTTTTCTATTTACAGCCATACTAGAATCGATAATAAGCAAACTTAATTGGAATGAAATGGGTATAAAAGTAAAAACTAAGCATCTTAGCCACTTATGTTTAGCCGATGATTTGGTGCTGATATCAGAGAAAGGGAAAGAACTACAACACATAGTAGAGTCACTAAACACAGCTAGCACGCTCGCCTGGCTAGAAATGAACCTCTCTAAAACTATGGTAATGACCAACAGCACCAAGATACAAATATATTTCGAAAACAAGACTCTTCAATATACTGAAAAATACATTTACCTTGGTAAGCTAATAAGCTTCGACAGACTCAACAACTACCAGAAGATTGAACGCAGAGTCAGTTAACATGGAATAGTACTGGAGATTAAAAGATATATTTAAGAACAATGTGCCAGTCAAATTGAAGACTAAAGTTATGAATTCTTGCCTTATACCTAGCTTCACCTATGGTTGTCAGACCTTTACCTATGGAAATTTAACAAAAATATTAAAAATAAAATTGTAACGTGCCTACGCGGAATGGAGCGGAGTATGCTTAACAGAAAAAAAATAAGACATACAAAAATATGCAAGCACTTACATTAAAATGGAAGTAGGCTGGAGACATAGCACACTTGCAGAATCAAAGGTGGACAAAAATATTGACAGAATGGAGTTGGCCAGTGGGCAAAAGAAAGATTGGGAGACCTTGCAACAGATGGAAGGATGAAATCAAGCGCAAATTAAATCAATTAGGTAATACTTGCTCTACCTATGACTTTGTTCACGTGAAAGAGATATAGAGACAAGATACCGGATGACTAATCTTATAACTAAAGTAACAGAGAACTGCCTACACGATTGTTTCATTGGAAAATATTATTTCAGAGATAATAATAACTATGCTTTAGAATGATTCTACTAGTTTTTATCTAATTAACGCACTAACATTTACAATTATAATATAAGGGAGATAATATATTTTAATATATTTCTGACAACCCTATTTGTTTAAGTTATTTCAGATTGAGTTTCGTGACCAAGGCTAGATGGAGCGTCTTAGAGGATATCGGATTGCAAATGTATTATCATTTCAAACAATAGTCCGTGTACAATATTATTGATAGGCAATGCAATAAATAGACCATTGTATCTATAACAAGTATCACAATTTTTTATTGACAATTTATATTGATAATAAAAGTATTAATGATTATTACATTATAACTAACCGCAAGTTTACATTAAGATACGTAGCAAAGCTGTGTTTTATAAATTAGATTAGTTCTCTTTATTGAGAATCCAAAGGCTAGGAACGTAGCCCACTATATCCGCTGTAGCACTAATCAGCATAGTTACATATGCTACGTTGCTACGTTCAACTGTACGATAAAAAAGGGATTCCTAAAATAGTAACAAAGAATTCTCATAATTGCATTTTATATTTTTTGTAAAGATACAGTAAGAAAAGTATGAGTTATCTAAGAACACAATTATTAACCTTCATGAATAATCATCCAAGAATTTATCTACCTTTTGTTAAGATTCAATAATAGTTTATGTTTTAAATACTAATCTGATTTTAAGGTTTTAAAACAAATGTTCTTATTAAGTCGCGTCACGTATGTCTCGTATTTTCCAGATGAACTTTTATATATCCTGGTATCTTTTAAATATTTTGTATGTCGCTATAATATTAATACTTCAAAAAAAACAAACCAAATTTAATTTAAATTCAGAATTCTTACAAAAGCTTTTGTAAGAATTCTGATCATTACTATTCTCCGAGTATAGAAAAATAAATTGTTTTAAGCTTTCACGATTTCTATTCATATTTTTTAACAGTAAACGGGACGTAATCGCGTACTATTTTAATCGAAGTATTTACCTCAACTCTCGACGTTTCGGCCGTAATGCAACGGCCGCACGAATTACACGAAATCTGATATTAAGAAATAAACCCAGTTGTGCTCTTAATAATACTAACCCACGTCATGGACAGTAAATCATTATCGTCAGGTAATCTCTGACAGTAACGAGATAATGAGCTGATAGGATTAATAGACGACGAATGATAGTGCGGAAATAGATGGCACTGTTGTCAAGTTTTTTTTTTAATTACTTACAATTAAAATATCTTTCAGGCAGTCAATTCATTATGAAGTATTTTTTTTAAAACAGTTACTTGAGGGTGGGTTAGCTTACAAAAAATATAGAATTATTTCATTTTTAGTTTTCGATAGAATTACAATATTACAAACACTACTATTTACATACATCACGCCTCCATAATAACATCATAATAAATGAATTTATAAATATAATATTACTCTCACATACATCCGACGTGACACTCAACCTGGTGATAGGACTTTTTCCATAGAAATGTAATTTTACAATATTAAGAATTTAACAACCCAGAATAAATAGTATTAATACTTGATTTTGACAAAAATATTACTAATTCGCAAAATTAGGTTCCTGAAATTCGCGAGGATGGAAATGAAAAGAACAGCTAATTAATAATTAGCTTTTAATAGTCTTTTATTAGCTTTTAATAGTCTTGTCTTTTCGGGATTGGTCGATTATCGTATGTACAAACATTAAAGAGGAGTCCGATTTGATGTGAACCGTAGTATTAATATCTATATGAGACATATTTCATTTACATAAATTAATAAAAGTAATCAACGTATAAATGTAATAATCTTATTAGAAATCAAAAACAGCACATTTAAAATTAAATACAGACATTTCATGTCGATAAAGACGACGCACCCTCTTCTATTCAGGATAAAAAAAATCAATAAATAAATATAATTTATTCTATGAACAATAATGAAAGAACTAACGATTCTCAATACAAATACAATTATAAAACTATTATGTCCTAAATATTATCCTGAGCGTATAAAGTAACTGGAACCTTGGCTGCCAATTGCGCCAGTCTGTCTCTCGGTCTGCCGGGGGAGTGAGTGTTTTCCTGATTCTTATAACTTATTACATAACTTGAGTGTATTATTGACATTTCTTTGAATTCAATGAATTCTTGACTTTTATGAAGTGATAAATTGTTATTTAGAAAAAGACAACCAAACTGTCTTTTTGACGTGACAACGTCTTATAATTCGATGGAGCCGACTGCACGCACCAAAAACATGACGTATGCGGCATTCCATTTAAGGCTTCAAGTGCAAGCGAGAGCGCGGAACGAGTGACAAAGGGGCACAATCGCCTTCCGCTTTTGGCAGCATTCGACATCTGTCTAATATATCTATCAAACAAATAAAATTAAAATTTTCTTTTGAAAAATGCAACCATTCAGTATTTTTTTATGACGTTGTCACGTTCAACTATCATAAGTAAACCGACTTCACAGACAACTGATTTTTTGTGATACGTCGTGGTCTGTGAGGTCTGGATATGATAGAAGTAGTAAATATTGTGGCAATCTTGACTAGAAGGAGAGGATTTTGGTAGATTTGAAAATATATAGGTGGACTTTTCTTAATACTTTTATGGTTCTGTATAAATAAATATTATTATTAATACTATTTAGGAATAGTTGATATGATACCTGTATCCTGCTTACAAAATTTTCCTTTAATTTTAAACAGTAGAAATATTACATGTTCATTCAAGTCCTTCGAAAACCTCAATTATATTTCCAGTACAGTCTTATGTTAGCTGAATAAAAATGTATACTCAGAACCGGGTAACCCTTATTATAAGGTTTCATTTAAGAACATTTCTACCAAAAAGTAGAAATGTTCGGGAAAGATTATATGATATTGTTACTATGTACTAACCTTTGCTCGTGGCTATGCTCAGATAAAATAGTCTATTTTGTTCCTATATCTTTGTTTTTTATTTAATTAAATGATATGTCAGAAAATTTAAATCAAGTCATATTAGAAACAATTTTTAATAATTTCTTATTATAAATTGTTTCAAATTACTTTTATTTTGAATAAGAATAAATATTTAAGGTATAGAAAATAAAGTTACAAAGAAAAGAAATTCCTTTCTACGCATATATTTATTAGAATTGTACATATTTTAACTATAAAAATCATGTCTACAAAATTACATTTCAAATTGACAATATATCGGTCATAGAAGCACAATAGATAACAGTCCCTATTTTCGTACACAGAGGCGTTTGGGTGAAATCCAACAATTTGTTGAAATCCAACATAGGCATTGAAAACCAATCGGTTGAAAAACTTTTGAAGTAAGAAAAGTGAAATATTAGACTATAATACTACTGTATTCAGAATCTGTCTAAAGATAACTTTAGTATTAATTGTTAATATAAAAAGAGGAGACTCTGCCTTAGGGGTGTTTTTATTATATTTATTAATATGAAGAGAGGAAACTTGGAATCTCTTATGGTCTTTTTTCACTAATCTATACATATAATAAAATCGTCATTGAGCCATTCCTGTACATGGAATCAAAAAAAAAAAAAACATCATAGGGGGGCTTTATAAGAGCAAGAGAACCCAAAACAATGGTTTTTCAGTTTGTCTGTTTGTCTGTATGTCTGTATGTCTGTATGTCTGTATGTCTGTATGTCTGTATGTCTGTATGTTTGTATGTTTGTGCACGCTAATCTCAGAAACGGCTTAACCAATTTGAATGCGGTTTTCAGAAATTTATTATCACAGTCTTCACTTAACATTTAGTGTTTATTTTATCTAAATCGGTTAAGAAATAAAAAAGTTATGACTATTTATGTCAATGACGTGGTACGTACCATCAAAATCTTATTCTATACATGTAATAAATCTGTGGAGGAGTAGTATATGTTCATTAAAAATATTTAAAAAAATATACCAGGATGTAAAGTAATAACTAACAGAATCCATTTTCAGCATTTTTTAAATATTTGTCTGTTTATCTGTTTGTCATTTAGTTGTGTACACAACACGAAAAAAAAATATTTTCAAAAATTCATACAGGGGAATCTTTATACAGGGTTATTTGTAATTAGTTGACCACCTCTTGCAGGCAGCCTCTCTACATCAATCCCAACAACATTTGTTGGGATTTGTTTTAACAATTTAGTTTTTCCCATACAAAATTTATTTACTACCTCTGAACGTGCATTTAACAATCTTGCAAGTTGCAACCTTGAGCAAAAGAGAGGCCACGCACCTTGCGTAGGCAAAATACGTGCCAAGGACATGTCCAGCGTGGCGCGGGGCGGCGGGTGGCGCGGTGATGCAGCGGCGGCGGTGCACGTTTGAACTTGACCTCAGTCGTTTGTCAAGGTTGATTAATAAGCGTATGTCGCGCGACCCGCTGGCTCCCGTTAATTTCGATTAGTGAAAACAGTGCTGTGATGCCGTAACACAAATATCGAGTACACCAAGATGGTGCGAGTGCTGGCTAAGTGTGGTAAATCGAGTCACTGAACAGTTGAATTTTAGGTGTGGTCTTTGTGTTGGATATGAAGGGGACTATTTGGTACCGGTATCGACGAGATATAAATTTAAGAGGTAATTTGTAGATATTGATTCCTTTTGTAAATAACACATTGTATTATTGTAAATAATCTGATTCTACCTTGATTAATTGTTAACAATTTTATACATCATAAGTTTAAAATTTTAATACACAATGCGACGATTGGGTAATTATTATATACTGTTCGAAATAAAACAAAAAAAATATATAAGTTATAATAGTATTACGTGCGTGGTACCTTACAAATTTCTTGCAGAGCTAGCCTGCCGCGACCTATACTTTAGACTTCTTACAAAATACAGAGAATTTTTTTGTTTCCTTTGTTCTGAGTAATTTATTTAAGATTTCTGAAAAGTCGTAGAACAAATGTTGTTAGGTTTGATGTAGAGAGGCTGCCTGCAAGAGGTGGTCAACTAATTACAAATAACCCTGTATAGTCATGGAATTCACTTTATATTTTGTTTTTTTTTTTAACAATCGGTTAACAAATAAAGAAGTTAATAATCTCTTATTGTCGTACCATTGCTTTTTACCGGTTACGTACATTAGTAAGTACAAAGAGTACTTTTTATCAAAATCGAAAACTACGCGTATGAAGTATCTTTAAAATTACGCAGTTTTTTTTTTAATAGATAGAGTGATGCAATAGGAAGGTTTATATGTATTATACCATGCTTTGTATATCATAGAATCACTGATAATTTCAAGATTTCTAATGCGAAGTCGAAAACAAACACTTGTGTTTGCGAGAACTCCACTAGATAGACCAAAATAATGTTCTGAGTATTGTATACCTTAAAAAGTTCTACAAGAAAATCCGCGATGGTATATGTTTATCTCTTAGGGATAACCCACAATAGCAAATACCTATTTATCCTTTACTTTTTACGAAAAATAATAGGTAATCTACGAAGCGATTTTAAGAAATACAGCTTTAATCCTTATCTAATTAAGTAACTTAAATACAATTTACATTTAATATGAAACAATATAGCTCCTTACAGCATGTAATTTTAATGAATATTTTCGAAGATATTACAGATTTAAAATATAGGGTCTTCGCGTTTGCGGCGGTACAGTCTACCGGCGCACCTTGGTATGGAACCGAGCAAACCGTCTCAAAAATGGTTTTTGTGAATGTTCAGTATTTAAAATTTTGTAAATGCATATAGCTAATTGAATGTTTATCATTTAAAATAATTGATGGTGAAAATAAGGTCGATTGTGTAGCTCAGAATTTCTCAAGTTTACATAGTAAGATTTTGATTATGTTCAATGAAAATCTGTAAGTGTGCTATATGGTTAGAATGGTTATTAGGTACTCTTAGGTTTAAGAAGTATTTAAATGGACTTTTAAGTAAAAACAAGAGAGGTATAAAAATAATTACAGCATCTAATATTGTATCCTTATTAAAAACTTTAAATATACTTTTGACAGTGAGCGATGTCTGCCGATGTCGCAATTTTGATTGTTTTTTACTTAAAATAAGTCATATAGCACCCAATACAAAAAAAGGGAAGTGGGAATTGTTTTACTACGAATTTAAGGCGTGCGAAGCCGCGGGCAAAAGCTAGTCTTTAATAAAATGGCTCGATCAGTTGTAAAAGTCAACTAATTCAAACATAAGTATCAAGTATAAGTGTCGTGTCTATTAATTAGATGAATTATTATCACATCTATGTTAAGGTTATATGTAGTATATTAAATGATAATTCATTTTCATTTTATTGTGATTGGACGATACTTAGAGCACAAGGACCATCAGAAAACTTCATAAATCTAAAATGTTTAAATCTTAATCTAAATTGGAAAGGATAAAATAGGGTAAATATATTATGTTCCTTAATACTGTTGCAATGGTAGTTTTTACAGACTTTCTCATAAGGTTTAGACAGTCATTCTAAGATTGACCAATACTGAGACACGAGGCCTAGAAAATGTCAGCCTTCTTGGGACTTTAAAATACCAACGCAAGTCACGAACAAAAGCTAGTGAATAATATTACTGTAATCGGCTTCCACTTAGTGTAAACTAATTCCAGCATCTGAAAATGTTCTCACAAATATCGCTTCAACTCGTTTTATTCAGTACCAGTTGTGTCCAGCGACTTCGTCTGCTTCTTCTTTCTTCATATCTATTATATTTTTTTGTTTTTTTGGTTTTACATTTCATTAAAAGTTCTAAAACTATTTTTGTGTCTATTTGGGTTTTTATGTTCAATTAGATGAGTATTGTGATGTTAATCTTATTTCAAGAAAATCTGTCCAATATTATGGCTTTGTTACATTATTATTACACCCGAAATAAGAATTTGTGTTTTCTGATCTATATCATATACTTAAAAAAAGGTTTCAAGTATTTTAAATTCATACGACTATTATAGCGCTGTTTTATTATATGTATAAGTTTTTTTTTTTGAGTTTAAATATATTCGAAAATAATGTAGTTCATATTATTACAATACTAAATATCAGAAAAACAATTCATAAATACCACTACCGTACCAAATTTTAGTAAATGGAAATTGCATGCAAATTTCATTTCATTTATGTGTTTTATGCCAAATAATGTTACTGGAAGCTTTAAGTTAAGTTGAACACTCATATATATATATATATATGACATAATATTCAGCAAAACTTATTATATATTTTTTTTGTGGAATTTGGTTTGGTCCGAGAATTTTTTCTTAGTTAGCATTTTAATATTATTTCTGAATAAAAAAAGTCTGTTTTTGTGGGAAAAATATTAATAAGTAGTTTGAATGATATTTGTAATCGATATGTAATATTTAGGTTTATCGTATGTTTTATTTATTACTACTACACCTACTTTAATATTGCGAGCTATAAATTCTATTTTTATTTGAAATTATGAATTTTTTTGTACTTTTAAATACTAGTATTGAAATATATATCATATAAGGTTGAGTATTTAAAATTAATTTACCCGGATTTTGTGTTCAGTTTTTCCACTAAAACTAATTGGCAACTTGTGCGTATTTTTTTTCAGAAGGCAATCCGATTCATTTAAATATTAGTTCTACAATGTTATAGAAAATATAAAATATGTTTAAGCAAAATTACTATTAGCAATTAGTTTAAAAGTTCATTAGGAGTCAGTGGTTTGACCGGATTTAGGTAGTTTGTTCGCGTATAGTTGATCTAAAATCTAGATTAAGGGTGACCTACATTTAAAGGCTTCATATTTGCCAAATGACCTATTCGACCTCTATAATCCCTAAGGTTAACTCTTATTAGCTTTATAACATGTTGGCTCTTTAATATTTCAATTGATAATTCGATAAAATTGGGTCTAGTTACTGTTGACATGTAGGTATTCAGGTGATAAAACATTTAGGTACTTACTAGACTTTCACATAAGGGTCAGTACGACCCGTAGCTGTTACGGTTATTGGTTATTTTTATTTATTTATTATTAGATATATTTTACTCCAGAGACAGTTGTGTACGTCATGAAAGGAGGGTCTATTTTGATACTATACTTATCGAAATAAGACCTTCTGTAAAGACATTCTCTAATATAAAACTATAGATTCTAAACGAGCCCTGGTCTAAGAAGAGTCACACAACTAATGCGGTCGGGTATTTGTTTATTGTGATCAAGGTTTTACTAACTATTACAAAATGATATCGGGCATGATAACATGATATAGAATTATAATATGATATCGGGCATGATGGGGCTCGGGTTCGATTCCCGACAGAGACAGGCATGTATGTGATGAGCGTAGATGTCTGTATTTCTGGGTTTGGTTGGTCGTTTATTAAATATATTCTCAGTATTTATAATGTATATTTCTATGTATTTGTATCGTTGTCTAACATCCTTAATAGAAGCAAATAATTTGCTTACTTAGGGCTTAGTTCAATGTGTGTAATTGGTCTGGGATATTATTATTATTATTATTATTATATCAAATAATACCTCTCCTCTTCTGTGTACGCATGATGCTGGGATATGGGTTATATGTAAATTGTACATAAAGTGACGTTGGGTTGACGTCAGGTTTAGATCATTACAGTATAATGTCAAACGGCGAGTTATTACTGACGTCCACGTGACGTAGTCGCTACGACAAGTGCGTGTCATGCAATATGTAGAATTAATATTAACATCATAATTATTAATAATAATTATTATAATATAAATATTATTATGATTATTAATATTATAATTAAAAATGCAAGATATTAAACACGATCAGTTAGACAAGTTTGAAAAGCAAATCCGAAATAATATAAATTTGTAATTAGGAATACTAAAAGAGTGTTACTAAGCGGCATTTTCTTTTATATTTACTACGCTGAAATCCTTTTACCCTTAGGTGCTGTAAGGAATTGACTTCGATCGCGTATTTGTAGATGATAGAGCCGTTAGGTTTATTTAGTAATGTTAGCTTTCTTTGTATGTTACACATTTTAGAACGATAATGTGCTCAGGGTTTTTTAATATGCAAACAAAATCTCGCTTTTTACGTGGTACCGAAACGATTTTTTTAACCATTATTTTTATGCATGTGTGGCTACTATGTATATCTCTGAGAATTATCTATCCAGAAATGATTCAGATGTGAAATCATCATCCTATCTAAAATTTCTAAACATTAAAATCAAATAATTTTATTATTAATAAAATGATTTTTTTTATTATATAGATAAGTTAAAAGAGTATCCATAGAATTTCTTGCCGGTTCTTCTCCTTGAACCCTTTTGAACCGTGCAAGTAGAGTTTGACGTTTCATAAGTGCAATCCCTATTTGAATTATTATTATTAAACCACTTTGTATTTTGTATTTACTTAAATATTACTAAAAATATTACTGATTTGAAATCCCAAAAATAATATTGAAATTTTACACTTTACTGCTTTCAAATTATAAATATACCAAACTGTTATTATAAACGTTATTTAACTTAATGTCTGCGTTCTAACATCTCAGAATCGTCTTGAGTGCGAAGATTCCCGGAGGGTGTGTTGTGGTGTAAGTTATAAGACACAGCAAGAACAGCTTTTAAATATATTGTTATATGTATATTTGTCATTTTATATTATAATTTATGCCCCTTAAGTCATTTTACAACAACATTAGGTGAAAATCAACTTATGCTCAATGCAAGCCGCAAGCAATATGGCTGCTGTCTCTGGAACGTATCAATGTTCTTGAGACAGCGGCCATTTTGTTTTGGTGATGGATGTAATTTGCTTTAAAATGTCTAGTTATTTCTCTTTTTAAGGGTAGGGTGGAGTTGTAGGCGGTGGGATGCAGGGCGATATTGGGAATCGACAAAGTCACAATAGCTCAATAGTCCCTCCTCAACGAAAACGCTTTATATAGAACTGGGTCTCCGACAACCCGAGTGGATCATCGTTCGATGCGGTCAAACGGTAGAAGCTGATACGAGGAGATCAGCTGACCACAGATGAAAACAGTACTTCATGTGAGGAAAACCTGTTCTTATAAAGCGCAACCGTGTGCTTCTTTTCAATAAAGAAAGTAAGAAAACTTGGCTTCGATTATCTTTTGTCCCATACAAAGCTGTCATCTTACGCTCAAGTTTTCCAGAAACGTCGTAGGGCTCAAGAGTCTAACGTCGGTATAATTTACGACTGAAAGGTTAATTTATATCATTTAAATTAAATATTTTACCTTGAATTACGTTTTGGGAAATTAATGAGAATTTAGTAAATAATTGCTAATCATT
Organism: Napeogenes sylphis; assembly: GCA_959347405.1. NCBI lineage: Eukaryota > Metazoa > Arthropoda > Insecta > Lepidoptera > Nymphalidae > Napeogenes > Napeogenes sylphis. Next base: position 11,299,711 of record OY365778.1, read on the forward strand.
AGAAATGTGGTAAATTCTCAAAATAAATGTTCATTTATTTATATGTCTCACCACAAAAATAATCACGTTTATTACTAACTGAATAAATCACCAAAATATTACCAATGGATTACCAACTGAATAAAATATTTTATAAAAAGCATTACTTTGTCAAGTTTGTAGAGAATTTGCTAGTACATTGGAAAGTCTCGGGTTTTCTCTCGGGTACAAATAATAGATTATCTTCTGAGTATAAAACATTTAACGCTGAGGAAATATTTGTTTTTAGGTGTTTTAAATTATTCAATATAAGTACCTATTTATATTGCTCGTTTCAATTTAAATCAAATGAGTATTAATGGTCTTATTTAAATGAATACCTAACATTTTGACTACAATATTTAAAATAATATTAGTGTTTAATCTATTGTTTTTTTTAGACTTTACATATATTTATTATAAATGATAGATTTTTCACGACCTACATAGACATTTTTTATACATTAAAAGTATTGTACAATAATCCTGTATATAATAATATTAAAAATCAAAAACGTATTTTTAAAAATAGTTCGATTTATCTATAGACAATCCCTAGAAATATTTTTAAACGGAACAGGAAGTCGAGGGAAAAAAGCGTGGTTGTTGACGGGCAAAGCTGTTAGTAATACCTAGTTAACTAAATAAAGTGTTGCATAATAAAAGGCACGAAATCAGCTGAGGATCGCGTCGCGTGCCACCGCATTGCGACGAGATCGATACAACGCACGGAAACGGTTACAGTCCTCACCTTGGCTCCCGCCATTAATGACAGCTGTCAAATATCAACTGTCATTAACTTGTCACTTTCAAGTTACGTTCCGGAATGCAGAAGTTACTCTTATCTGTGAAAATTCAAAGCTAAAAAAAACTTGTTTGGTTTCTATTTTATTTCTACTTTAATAATAATAACAATACATTTATTGATATTTTAGGATATCAATGTGTAAAAACGTAACATTTATCTCAATAACAAAGCTGGTTTACTAACATAAAAATATCTGTTTCAGAAAGATGGTTAACATACAAAGTGAATCAAGGGTCACCTGTTGATCTCGTTACCCACAACACGTGTTGATTTATTTAAATATATTATATTTAAATAAAAATAAGAGGAAACAACATTTGTAAAGTTGCTAAATATTTGGAAAACTTGACTCTGTTTTAAGGGAATATACAACAAATCTTTGTACAAAATATTTGATATATTTTTTTTATTAAATAAAAAAACATATAAAACATGAAAGTGAGAGCTTAGAGTAGACTATTTTATATACTTGACGTATTTGTATAAAATTCGTGTTGAAACAGGTTCAAGAGTTCAATTCAAACCACGAGAGTTGTTGACAATATGAAAGTTTAAAACAAAATGGCGCCAATCTATATGGTTTTTGGTTATACCATGCATTTATAAATATAATTATATTTATTATAATTTTTAATGATTTATTTGAAGTAATGTATTTTATAGCAGAATCTGTTTTACGAGCGGCTTCGTCCCAACTATGTAAACACTATACTATTTAGCAGTTAGTATATTGTTTTGCTGTATGGAAAGACCATTGAAATGTTATCATACTATTAAATGTTATTTCGACTACTCTTCAGATGAATTGACTCTCGAAATGAGTATATACCCTATGATGCTGAAGTTTCATGATGATCAGTTTGGTAGTTAAGATTTAAAAACATAACAAGCGTAATAAATAAATTCTCCGTCATAATGTTAGGATAGTATCAAAAATAATATAAAATATAAAAGATTTTAAAGTTAAATATTGATCAAAGATGTATCGAAGTGTGTCTTGTTAACACCTGGCGTAACGAGCCGATGCCCCCAACTTTTTCGATTTAAGTTTTGTCATAGATAACAAAGGTAAAGGTTCAGCGGGTAGTTGTAACCAAATTACTATAAGACGCTGGCTTGTTTAATCAAAAACGAAACATACTACATAAAAGTTACACCAAACTATAATATTTTTTTTTATTATTTTGTAAACGTATTCTCCTTAACACCTAATTCCTTTTCTGATAGCTAAACGTTGTAAATAAATAATCCTCCATGTTTTTTTTGGTTTGGTTTGTTTTTTATATATGCCAGTTTCAAAGTTGTTTTAATGGATTTTTTTATCTACGTTGAATCAAAATCGATTCAGCAGTTTTTATACTGAATGTATTTTGGTGAGTCTTGATATAAAAGTTAAATGTGTCATTTAACAATACATTTCTTTAAAATTGAATATGAATAAATAAGAGATTACCATAATCAGAAGAGCATGACAGGATAGAACAGCAAAAGATCAAGCTAATATAATTCTTATTATATATTAATTTAAAGATTGAATTGCATTTTACTTTATTATCCCGCAATTAGTCTTGCATGTACACGAGATGTCTGATGAAAACGACAACAGTAAGAAATATTGATATATTTTAATTTATCGAGTTTTTTTATGTTATATTTTCCTTATAAAACTACAATAGGTCAGGATGGATAATCTTTAATATTATTAAACTCAATAATAAAGCGAAAGTTATAGAAGGAAATAAATAGAGAATAGACATTTCGATAGCATATAAAAGAATATAAATATATATATGTCGGAGAAGCATCATTTGTTGCAGTCTTTGTGGGCGTCATTGGGATAAACTGTAAGCACAAAAGACAAGATCACAATTTTACACGTTTATTTAGCAAATACTTCACTTTTAATTTTGAACCGAGCAGCGGGTTCGGGGCAGCGATCTTAGTATCGTCTTTTATTTTACAATAATCCAAATCAACCACTCCGTCTATATCTGATAATTTCAAAATACAGCGGCAACCCAAATGTTACAAGCGTTGTCGCATCTCACTTTTCAAAGATGGCGCCTCGATCCCGCTCGAGGCGCGTCCTCTACTCTGATTGGTCGTTTCGAAAAAACTTTTTAATAAACTTATAACCTTTTTTTAAAATTGTAAAATAATAAATAAATAATAGAATAATGAAACAAAACAAATTAAATTAAATAAAGAGATTTGAAAGCAATTGGATTTTCAACAAATAAAAAATAATGTTATGGTACGTTTTAATAATAATCAATTCTATGGAATTGACTCGCTTCGACATATATACAATATATATATATATATATATATATATATATATATATATATATATATATATATATATATATATATATATATATATATATATATATTCATATTCTTTTATATGCTCTATGTATAATAAATAATAAAATTGTAAATAATCGTTTGCATTTGAACTAACTTTTGAATACTGCGTTGCTCGTTAAATACATTATCGCTAATATAGACCAATCAAATCAGAAAGGACAGATAAACAATTAAACAAACATATTTTATTTATAATCTCATATAAAAATGTTTTTTGTTATTCCTTATTAATAAATGTTATGTTTTGTATTAACTCTACACAGAAAAGATAAATATGATTCATATTAATAAAATCCAAATTTGTATAGTATTTTGGGAATAATAATATTTCTATAGGAATTATTATATATTTTGACCCAGCTTCAAGTTCATTTTTCGGAATTTCCTCGACTAGTTCACACATTCGGTTATTATTCATGAGCTCGGAGATTCAAAGAATTGCTTCGAGAACTAAAACAAAAATTTGTTACTAGAATCCTATGAAAACTCAATTATGGCTTAAAAAATAAAAAATATTGAATACAATTTTTTTTTTTTTTTTAATGTAAGAAGAGGCAAGGTATTTAAGATTTTTATCATAATTTAAAAAAAATGGCAAAAAAACCCTTTTTTTTGTATAGTAGCCTCAGTATTTGTTGTAGTGGCAACAGAAATACACTATCTGTAAAAATTTCAACTCTCTAGCTTTCGCGGTTCATGATATACAGACAGACAGACGGATAGCGAAGTCTTATTAATACGGTTCCGTTTTTACCCTTTGGATGCGGTACTCTAAAAATAACTGCTAATTCAAAATTCAAAAAAGAAATTAGTTGAAAGAATGAACTCCTAATTTTAGACTCAAAATGAAAAATTGTAAGGCTTCAAGAATTTTCAGCTTACACTTGGAAAGACATCAAGTGCTGAGATATTATTAATTACTGAACAGCTAAAATGAACCACAAATGATCTTATCTAAATACATTACTCACCCAGAGTAACAATTAATTGATAGAAAACACCATAAAGAAATAACTCCCCAAGTACCATTTTATCTTCGGTTGTAAAGCCTTATAGGAAACAAAATTGGAGGCGATCCAGAATGTCTCTGTGTGTTTATATATTGAATATATCAGAAGCCTGTTTACTAAGTATAAAATGATTAAATCGATCGGAGATATATTTTATAATTATAAGATTCTTATATTTTTTTGTTTTAATAATTCCTTTGTAAAAGTTGCTCTCAAAAGTAGGTAAATAATTTGCATTAAATGTAATAATTAGTATATTATTTTCCGTTTCCTCCATGCAATTATTATAAATGAATTATTGCTCAGTGGTAGCTGAAGGGGAAGAAATTGGTCTTCCGAATTGCAAACAAAGACGCTGGTATCAGCTAGTGATAAATAAAGTTGGACTGTAGCCAATGGTGTCTGTTTGTACACTTAATGGACGATAGAAGCCTGTTATGTTATATTCATCAATTGATTTACTTAACCGGGTTTCAGAGGATAATGTTGTTACAAATTTTATATAAATATAGAATTATAGATAAATCGGTATGGGCAATAAATCGAACCCGTGGCGTCTGGAAAACCGTGCCGTCACTCTACTAAATGAGTTATAGCATCGCTACTCGCTTTGATGAATTTATCATTCAAAATACATGACATCTATTAGTCTTCTTTCAAACATCGTTAGCAAAATTTAGCAACATATATTAAGACTAAGAAGATACTGTACAAGCTCGTATAATATGTTCTTTTGTATCTTAAAACAATGTGCTAATAATTGAATATCCATTGATTATTTGATTCACAAATATGGAAATATTGAACCCGACCCGTATCGAAACATAGGGTTGAATTTTAAATATATAATAAAAACATAAATATAGTAGAGTTAGATCCTTTAAAAATAGTTTTATTTAAATGTGTACTCATTAAAATCTAAGAAATGGTTACATTAAGCTAATTTCAAAAGATAAAAGATAATACGAATGAATGGAGGAACACAGTATATAAAGCAATATCTCTGAGGTCGTAGGTTCTAGTGCTGCCATAATTATGTTTTTTAAATATTTATTATTTGAAAAATGTAACATGAACGAGATTTTTCAAAATAAAAGAAGGCTGTGATTCTATAAAAATATTCCAAAAGTCAAACATTTAATCGACTTGCTTCTGTGCCTGTGCCCGCTCGTAACTTTTGATAAATATTATTATTATTAAGCAAATATAATAGTATCTCTCCAAACAAGTAATAAGTAATGTTACAAAAACATTATAAATAGATAAATATATATAAATGTATAAAGCGATTCTTAGAAAGACGAAAAAGATCGTGGTTGAAAACAAACTCAATAGAATAAAAAGTTATACTTACAAAGCGAAGAATATTTTACGAGCCCAAGTACCTACAACAAAATGGCCGCAATACTTGGTGACAATTAGACAATGTGACTGGTAATATACTTTACTTTATAAAAGAACGAAAGAGTGAAGAATATATACATATATATATAATATTTTTGTAAGATCTAATATAACAACTTAGAATTAGATTCAAAAAGAAAGACGACTTCATTGTAACCGCTCCATTGGTCGAGTTGTTAGCGCAGATGCCTAACGTATAGGCGTCTGCGGGCTCGGGTTCGATTCCCGACAGGGACAGGCATATATTATGTGATAAGCATAGATGTCTATGCTTCTGGGTCTGGTCGTTAATTAAATATATCCTCCGTATTAATATGTATTTCTATGTGTTTGTATCGTTATCTAACACACTTAACACAAGCAAACAATTTACTTAGAGCTTAGATCAATGTGTGTAATTTATCCTGTGATATTGTTATTATTATGTTATTTAAAAATTTGTTTATTTAAATAACATAATAATACCTACTATGAATTAAGTTCAGACTATGCCTCTATTAATTCATTCATACTTTACTCAGACAAACAAAATACTTATAATAAAACTTGGGAATTTAGGAAATCTTAAAGAAAAATTCATTAAAAAAACAAACTTAAAATACAAGCTAATCTTAGTATGTAATAGTAGTAAATATATATAAAAGGTACATAGAATTTTGCAACAAAAAGTTATTTACTTTGTAAGCGTACTGTTTAAGTAGGATACATTTTGTATACAAATGGGTTACATTAGCCGGCGAGGACGGTGATACGAGATGACATGGTAAGAAATGGACTGAATGAACTTTTAGGTTTAAGTACAACTTAGTGGTGAGGAATTAATGAAAATTAATATGTAACAGTTGTTATTTTAACTTGATATTTATATCAGGAATATGTATGTATTGTAGCTTAAGAGTATAAATCCATTTATATTGATACATATACATAAATAAGAAAACTCTAAGATTGCTCAAGATTTGTTATATTAACCAATATTATCATTTTCCACAAACCTATTATAATTCCGTGAAAATTATCTGAGCAATGGCAACATTAAGAAAAAGATTTTTTATTTAATCAATAGGTACATATCGAAGTATGTAAAAAAAATAAAATCAAAATGTCCGACTTGCTTTGAGCTCATGAATAAGATCCCCGAATGGTTTCAAAACCAGTCAAGCAAATTCTAATACATTTAGCGTGATTGAAGCCGGTTATAATATAATATACAATACTAATATTTAAAAAAATAAATAAAGATAAACGATAAAAAAGAAGGCTGTGATGCATGCATGTGACCATGCATGTGAACATGCATATGCGATATTATGAATATAAAAATTCTTTGTAAGTTTTGTTTGGACTGCAACTCTACCCCTGCATATTGCGTGTGTGGTTACAAATTAAACTTAAAAAAGTGACTCACTGCCAATTACTGCATTCCCCAAAATAATTTTATATTAATTAAAAGGGTTAGATGTTGTCTTTTTAATTTAAAACAACGATAATTGTGATAATCAATGTGTATAATTATAAGAAACGAAACATACTCTATTCCTTAAAAATAATTCAATGTTACGTTTTTAGTATATTTTTTTGTTATTTTTAACGGAAACCAACCACACTTTGTTATAAATAGTTTAATTCAATAGCTAGTAATACAATTAAAATAAAACTAAAAAGTATGAATGTCTTAAGATTTTAAGAGATCATTTAGGATTTTATGATATCATAATAGGAAGCGCAGACGAAGACGTTAAAAACAGCTAGTCTTTAAAAAAAACGTTTAGTATTTTTAAAGATATAATAAATATCCATAGAATTAAGAGTAATAAATTACACACGGGTAGATTTCAAGATAATCTATTCGCATACGAAGAGAATTTCACGTGAAACGAGATACAAAATTAGGTTATATAAAAAAATGCTTTAAGATAAATAAATGTTACTTACTTAAGTATTAGGTTGTACTTAAAAACAAATATTAATTTAATATTTTTTATATGTATTTTTAACGTAAAATATTTTGTGCGTAAAAAAAATGTTACATTATAAATATAAAAATATTATATGTGTAATATAAAAAATCTTTGCATGTAAACATTTTTAGTGTTATTGTAACTAACTATTGAATTAAACTATTTTTAACCTTCGTAAAAATAATGCATTAAATTCACATAAAATACATACATTTTATAGCAGCACATTAATCAGACAGAAAAGGTATAAAGCCATCGATTCCAAGAAGACAGCGGAACGGAAGTGACGTCATCCCGACATACCACCCCTACCCCATAGTGTCCAGGGAAGCCATGGGAAATACGTCATAGGTCGATACTGTTTTTGTACGTCTGGTAACTTTGAATTATATTTTGATGCAGTAAATACTTGCACCAAGTATAAAGTTTGCTATTTCACTCAAAGCTATAAGATACGTCATAATGCGGTGTAAAACATTACTTAGATTTAATAATAAAGTTTTCTTAAAATTTAATTTAAAAAATCGGTACAAAACAACTACATAATTCTACTTAAAAAAATGGTGGTAGAATAATGAAAAAGAAAAATTAAAGAAAATCTTAATATTAGTGACCTTTTACTTATAATTCTCTTTGCATGAACCCCTTGGTTAAAATCCTCCATCAAGATAATTCGATTTAGTATACGTAAATAAACGTATCCATACTGAAACACTACTGTCATAAATAACACTGTTCATCTCAATACATCTCCAGCTTCCTGTATGACCTATAAGTCGAGGCTATTGTTGGCATATTTTATTGATTCCAGAAATAACGTGTCTACGTCATAATGCATGCAAGTCCTGAAAATACTTATTTTCACCTACAGCTTCGATGATTTCGCTTCTCTGAAATCTCGCAGAAATTACGCTGATCACAACTTTTTCAGAAGATAACTTCAGCGCGGCTCATTAGCAGCAATTCGAAGCCTTTTAGGAAAACCTTTTCGCAAGTTTTAAATGGATTTGAAATTCCTCAAATGAAGCAGAAGTTGTTAACTGAACTGTATTAGTAAGTAAGTTATTTATAGAATCGAGCTTTATTTTCGGAAAAGTTGAGGATTTTAGTAATTAAAGATATCAAAAAATGAAGTTTGTAGAATTAGAAGTTATTAATAGAATGAAGATTAAATGAAGTTCATAGAAAGAGAAGTTATAAATAGCAATTCATTTAATTATTTTTTTCTATAAATATAAAGTATGAGGTAATGAGCAAACCAATAACTCATAACCATAATAACCATAACCACAGGATTGAATTAAACCTTAACCGTCAATAGAGAGTCGGTTAATAAATAAAAATTAATGACATTTGTAACCAAGGTATATATTTATGTATTTTTATGATAATGTTTCTTACATTTTGCTATCAACGACAACAGACCATATAAGTACATTTTTATAATAATCGTTTATAAACGAATAAATAGTATTTCTTTTATAGATCTGTTTTTAAATAAAATCTAGACAATAAATATGGGATAGCTCTAACGCTTATAGTTAAAATAAAAACGTTAGTAATAATATTAAAAAAATAAAGATAAAAAGAACTATAAGGGCTACACTATTAAATTTAATTAAATTAAAATGTAGGACAATTAAATTAAAGCGTAAGCTGTCAATATATATTCATTCATAAAGATACAAATTTTATTCTATACATCTGTTTTATTTTAGATATTAAACAATAAAAACTATAAAACCTTGCCAATAAATATGGAATAACTCCAACGCTTATAAATAAAATATAAACATTAGTAACAAAAGTATTCCTTATAAAGAATTTAATGCAATTATATAATAATAATAATTAAATTCTTTATAAGGAATACTTTTATTTTATATAATAATTGAAAATAAAAGAAACCATAAGGGCTACACAATTAAATATAAATTAATTAAATTAAAATGTAATACAATTAAATCAAAGTGTAGTATTCATTTATAAAGAAAGAAATAGTATTTTACACATCTGATTCTATTACTCATTAAAAAATAAGAACTTGGTAATAAATATGAAATAAATCCAACGCTTATATTTATTTATTGTAACAAAAGTATTCCGTATAAAAAAAATAAAGATAAAAAGAACTATAAGGGCTATACTATTAAATCTGAGCGAAAAGAAATGAACCATAAATATAACGACCCTTGAACATTTCCGCTTGGCTGACTCTTAGCGGATTTAACCAAACGGTTTGTGTTGATTGTTGACACTCTATAACGTGTTTTCGATGGATTAAATTATGTCATTTTAATCAATGAGCTATTTGTTACATGTGTTTTGTTAATTTTGAGTTAATTTTGCAAGTTTTTTTTTATGTTACTGGAGGTGATGACTTATGAAGGAAATAGTATATCAATATAGTAAGACGCCAATGATGAAAATGTAACTGAAAATTTTGAATATTAATTTGGAAGGCTATGTAAAGAGAGAAAGACCAACGGAAATAAGGATTTTTATTATATGGGTTACAGTTGTAGAAGAGTTCTTCTAGTTGCCGACAAATTGGGGTTTTTAGGTAGGACGCAACTTTTATGTTACTGAAGCTGCTTCCATACTTCTAACTTATGGAAGAAGTATACCTTGTGAATAGAAATAGAATAATTCAGAAGAATGAAGAACACAGGACGAGAAAAGTTATGCGTATGAATGTGAAAGGCTATAAAAATAGAGAAAGGGTAAGATTGAGCTCTAATTTACACACTTGTGGACTTGCTCTTTTCAATAATAAAGATAAGAGTAAGAGAATGAGGGTGATTTATCTTTTATCATGGTCCATAAACCCCCAATTCTTCAAACATACATCTTTTGTTTCAGACCGATATCCTTGCCTTCGCTATCTCATTCTCTCAAGTAATGACAATCCAATAACTCTATATCAAGGAACTATCTATGATTAAAATTGCACTGGAAATATGATTGTAGTCTTATTTTTAACATAAGATATGTTGTTAAATTTATAAGTGCATAATTCATAATAATAATTTATAAATTATCTTTTATCTTCAAGTTGATAATTAAAATTATACTCAATTATCACTATTCTTATAACACTATCAATATTTTATCTACCTACATGATTAGTTTCTTTAATATTTTATCAATTATTTACCATTATATAAGGATTATTAACATTAAAAACACGTACATACGTATAATCATAATATAATCTTTTCAGAATTTATTATTATTTCTGTTTCTATTTCTGTTTCAGTCTCGTTTAATTAGCTGTTTCAAACTAAACAAACGTAAATTAATAACACCTTGAATAATATAGGCTATTTATCTTTAAATTAGTTATAGAATACTTGGAAAATATATAACATTGGAGTTAAAAATAATCTTATAAGTTCTTTTAATAAAATACCCGAAAACGGTATTCCCTTATGATTAATTGCTTAATTTTTGGGTCCCAAAAACGAAGCGATTAGTGACTTGCTAAGGAATTTTAAGTATGCTTAAGGTCCTTAATCGCCTAAAGAGCAATTTTCATCTAATAAAAATTTGGGTGAAATGTGAGGCTGTATGGTTCAGGAGAAGGGAGGGGGGGGCAACCAGGCAATAATACAAGTGCCCAGCTTTGAAATGTCCGCAAACAGAACTGTGCTACAATTATATCATTATCGATTGAACAACCTTTGGCTAACAGCTGAGCCGAGGTTATTTAGCCGGCTTGTTTAGACGCAATGCAGATCACGTGTGCGCCGACCAGCCTAGAACCTCTTCTGTATACGCCCTATGGTCTTCCAACTCTTTCTAACATACGGAGAAAGCATATAGTGGATTGAGAGAGAAAGTTGGGGTTGAACCTAGACGTCGGCGCGTCTGCGTAGCGCGCATCGGTCGATTCCAGGGCACGGCGCGCGCAAATGCTAGCACATCGGGCGTTAAAGACATTCCGAGCGGAGTTGTCGTCCGAAGCGGTTGGTTCTATTCGCTAACTCTGGGCGATCCGTCGGCAGTCGCGCCGGCGCCGCCGTCGGCGATGGACCACGACGAGGACAGGTCCCTGTCGCTGGGGACGGAGGTCTCGGCCTCCGTGCCCCCCCCGAGCCCCCTCACGGGATGCTACTTGCTTGCCGTCATCGGCGAACCCCATACTCATGAGCACAAGGAGATTATTTTGCAGCGGCTCGTCAAAGGTAGGTCCGATTTTGTTTGTTGAATCGACGCCGGTCACGCGAAAATTCCCTGATTCTTGAGCTACTTTCTCCGGTCTACGAGAAAGTTCGTATTTTTTACTAACTATTGTTATAAACATTTTGTTTACGGTGTGTTGGTATTTTCAATAGTGTTGTAATTGTTTATTTGATGAGATTTTTTACTGACCGGTGTTATTTCTGTTACGTCATCCTGGAGTCTAGGTTTTTCTTAACTTATCTAATTGAATCAATTGAATAGTTCTATTTGAATCATTTAATAGTTGAGTGAAAGAGACGAATATATTATTGTGCTCTAGAAGGTAATAATAATATTAATCTTATATAGATTTATTTTGAAAGACCGGAAAGAGTGAAAATAATCATGAAAAAAAAGTAAGATGACTCCTAATACATTACGTTATATCTTTTTCTAAAGAAAAGAGTTGTAAAAATTTTTAAATGTATTTGAGAACCGTCTTCAATTCCCACATATCTTATTTTCAACTTCATTAAAAAATAATAATTGTTTTCTCTTTACTATTTATTTAAAAAACATAAAAATACAAACAATTTAATATTCAAAGACCTTGAAAACGAATTATATAATGACAAATTTTCTTAAGTAAAGACCTAATGGCGTTCGTAAATATATTTATTATTAATAATAATAATAAATAACAATAAACATATTTATTTAAACTATGACTCTATCAGATATTATTCATCGCACATTATACACTCAATAAATATATACATTTTTATGTATATTATATATTTATGTATATGTATATCAATCAATCAATCTATACATCGAATTAACTAGTCTTTATTTACAAAATAATAAAATATGACAAAATATAGTTAAAAGACAATTAATTTATATATTTGAATCATTATATGATATAATAAACAAAAACTCTATATACATAATAATAATTCACACACAAAATCAGTCAATTAAAACAATAATAATGATAAAGACTTTTCAAAATTATTCGCAAGCAAGAAAAAAATCATCTTGCTACAAAACATTTTATATCTTTGAAAACGTAAACGTAATAAATAATGCAAATAAAAACAACTCTGCCGCCGGCAAAAAGATTTCAAACTAATATAAACAAACGATTTAATAATAAATAAAACGTCAACATTTATTATTATTATACTAAATGTAATAATTGATAATAAATGTAAATTACATATAATATATGTAAATTGTAAAGAAAATATTCGCTTCTGAATATTTTAGCAAAGGATTCAAACAAACTATGTTTACAAGCAAGCGAGTATAATGACGCGTTCGCCAAAAATAGCATTTCGTATGCACTGCTTTATCTTTTTATCTTGACTATAAAGATAAAAGAAAAATTTTGCGGGTACTGACAGAAATCATAAAATCATTTAACTTTCTTAAAACTTGAGTCATATAAAAAAAAAACTCTATAATTTTGTCATCTCATTTAAATAAACGATAAAGATAATCATAATAAACATAATCTTAAAAAAGATATATGCTTGCAAAAGATAAAATCTAAGGATATTTAAATCTTATTTGAATAATCATCCCGGATCATCTTAAGCCATAGATAATTTGAAATTAAAAAGTTTATAATCCGCAATTTCCACATGCATCACTTCGGAGGAAAAAATGATAATTACTTACTTAATTATTCAGCCTGTACTATATTGCTAAAATAAAAAGCAAATCTTTGTTGAGTTATCAATAAACAATTATTATATGATCCTGGAAAAACTAGGATCAACAAATTACGTGAAATTGTATAAAAAATATGTGCCACTTCACGAACAGTCATGAAAAAAAAACCTGATTTTACATTTTTTTTAATTAGATAACTAAAGACAAACTGTTATATACATAAACTTGATAAATGGCCCAATAAAGCATTTTATTATACAGTTTTTATTATCGAAACGAACATTAATCTTTATACCTACCATTAGGATGTCCGGTAAATTCTAAGTTATATAAATGTTATTACTTTATCTGGTAAATAAGGTTTAAAATAAACGTAGCCGGAATTAAACTTCAAATAAATATTTAATTATTCAAAATATCTAAATCATAAAATGTAGGTCAGTTAAAGTCGGTAAAAATCGTGGATATATTCATTTTATTTTTTTTTCCTGGATGAATAGGTGGATATATTCATTTTATTTTTTCAACCGGTAAAAATTGCCGGTAATTTTGACACTTCATGGAAAATTTGCGGTAATTTTGACACTTCATACATAATTACATATATAATTTTTATTTGTTTATGCTTGCTTAATATATGCCGAGTGATGAACTGTGACGACCAATGAGCCGAGGTTTATTTCCAAGAGGTGTAATAAAATAACAGTGCTCACACATATATATATATAATAAATATACTGAATAGACGAATTACCCAAAAATATTATGTAAATATATATATTTGTTTATCCAATATATTATATAGTGAAGACATAAAAATCTCAAGACTTAATTTGGAATTACAAAATCTTATCGTATCTTAAAAGATATGTCTACAAACTTCCTTCCTTTCATAAAGGAATATTCACGTACCATAACATATATGTATGTTACAAGTAATAAAATAAAACGTTTAAAAGATCCCACAATGTAAATACAAAACATATGTCAGTGTGATTTATTGCTTGTGTTATTTGAGGTTTAAAGTGCTAATATTCTCTTGAGAATTTCTTGTATTAAAAGTATTTATAATGTTAGTTACTGAAGTTTTTAAAGTCGATGATTTTGGGGCCGAGTAGTGAAAGAAACAGATACTTCAACTGATATTATACGAGTTCTGAAATCAAGAAATTCTTCACTTGAACAAAAGAGTTACTTTTCTTACAAAGACAACGGATAAATAAATAAAAATTTACTGAATTCCAATTATTTTTTCTTTTTGAAGACCCCAAAAGATGTTAAATACTGAAAAAATGTACATGTCTCATTCGCAGTCATACACCTTAGTTAGTCTTAGGCCTTAAAGAAAGTCCTAAATGAACACTAAAAGCGAAAGTTTTCTATAAACAAACCTATTGTTTAATTCGATTAAAGATACCATTGTTTTGTTTAAGAGAAAAGTCTTAGCTGGTTAGTTAATATTGTAGTTATAATTAAAAACACAAAAGTTAAAAAGAAAATAAATCTTTTATTAATTGCTCTATTAAGCACTTAAACTTAAATTATGCAATTAGAGTCCAGTTTAAATAAACGTGGGTATAATATGCTTGAACACAATTTACTGACGAATAATTTACTGAACTGGTACATCTGCTAAGCTGTTTGCTGTTTTTATACGGATTCAGTTTTCGCTTACGTTCTTTTAAACTCCATTAAATACAGATGGTTTAATCACATTAATTACTTAGGTACTTTATTCTTAATATATATATATTTAAATACATAATAAAATAATAAAAAAATATAAAAGAAAAATTATGATAACTCTCGTGATAGAAAGAAGTAACATAACGGCAATAATTTTTATTTAGTTTGTGGTCAATACTTTCCGTTGAAACCTTAAATAGCATTAAAATCTCAGGGTCCTAGAATATCCTACAATCAATATTTTACTACATTTATTTAGTAATTACATTTAAAACGCTTCATCATATATATATATATTTACATACGTCATATGAATACATCACAAAATGACTAACTTATATTATTTAACTGAGAAACGCAATTCGTCCTAACTTTGCATTCCATCCGTGCGCTATAAAAGAAAGTCTGTAATATGGATGCAATTAAGACCGTCACATACCGGCGCAATTACAATTTAGCTTGTTTCCATTTCACCACGAACTAAGATAAAATAAATTGCACAAAATTATACTTTGATAAAAATTACCAATAAATTTTGTAAAATATAATATCAACGAAGAGAGATAAAAAAGGCATAAAAAAGGTACAAAAGTTTTCCTCTTTTTAGACATAAAATTACAGAATGGGCTCAAACCAAACGGTGATAGTCTCAATTACGAATCGTCTGAGGATTACAAAGATAGATACAAAAGGACGCCTGATATAAAGATGAAAGGTCGAAGGGCCAAGGTCAAAGTGAATCGTTAGTGAAATGACGATGGACGTCAATGGAACGGAGACGAGTTGATTTCCGAGATAAATTATCTAGTTTCATCATTATTCGGAACACTCCTACACTGTTACTGGATGAATTGATTTAAAATGTGATTGTTTTGGAATGTTTGAGATTCTTATTATTCTAAATTTATTTATTATTTTTAGTTCATATCATATTAATAATTTCATTAAACAAAGATTCCAATGACTCAAAATAGATCTACTGTAATGACTTTAATTGTGGTAATTATATTACAATGCAGTATTGAATACACTGATTGCAACTAAATGCTTCTATTATTGTTATTAAGTGTCAATATCTTTATATTCTTTTCAATATTATATATGATAAATAACATTAAATCAAATATATACCCTTGTGGAATACCTTTCAAGTATCAGAATTAATTGACGATTCGGTCACGTATTAAAGAAGAAACGAGTAATAGATAACGTGTTTAATTTACCGAGATTTATTATTAATTTTATAAATAAATACTCAAAACTAAACATTCTTTTATGCAATACAATTTTTTTAGCGACTAGTAGGATGTATGCTGTAAAACTTTTTTTTATTAAAATATATTTCTAAATTAAATATTTAAGGTATACTAGACCAGATCTAGTTATTCAATCCTGGTCACTGATGATTCACCGGAAGAGAGCGATGTGTGCTTCCTTGCAGAGGAGAGGGGCACGGTGGGGGGGCTATAGGTCACTAGACCTGGGACCGTTAGAATATCGCGTGTCTTAATTACGTATGGATCATTGATATGGATTTGATAATCCAAACTGTACTTTTATTTTATATAGACTGGATGTTATTCAAATATATTGAAAGTTTGAAATATCTAGACCTTGACAGGCTTGCAATTATAGACGCAAAAAAGCGTCTCACTAGTTGTGAGCGATCAACGGAACTGCCAATTATCTCCTCCATCTGGTATTATGAGTTACTCAACTGGATAAGATTCTGTATAGATAACTTAGAGTGTTTACTCGTTGAGAAGTAATCCAAGGTTAATAAGGAAGATTTTTGCGATAGTGACACTGATGAAATTTTAAATGTAAATATTTTGTAATATTTATGTAAATAATATAAATATAGTTTAAAAAAACTAAAAAAAACACGCCAAATTAGCTTAAGATAATTATCAATCAGGATAACGAGATAATCTCATCGAATTATTAATTTACTATCTTTCCTTGATGTGTACAAAGTTTGAACAAAATCGGATGTTTGAAAATGAGACAAAATCGCATTCAAAAAAATCGTTTACAAGCAAACATACACGTGAAAAAAGCGTGTTCAAAAATACCAATTTTATATTAAAATAGTCTAATTGACATGACATGGGAAGTTTTTTTTTCTTTTTATGCACCGATTTTTATTGACGATGACACATAAAAGTATGATCCAGATACATGACGAGGGTCTTCCTTTCTTTGATCCGATACCATATCAGTCAAGATAAAAGAAAATGATGTCGCAAAACGCAAATTCACATATTATTAGAAAAAACCTTTAATGAATTTGGACTAGTCGTTGAAGTTATTGAATTGACACTGAAAGTGTATGAACTAAAATTAATAATGTTATGATCAAAATAGCTTTAACAAAATTGTATAAAGATCATTCGTGGAATCCAAATTTCTAGGAAACCTTAGGACTGTCTTAATTGGATTTGTCTGTCGAGCCGGCTTCGAGCGGATTCAGTCGACTTCAATTAGAAACTTAGTATGAGGTGAAATGGCATAAAGATGATGGCATCGAAGGTCACTTCAATATCCAAATTATACTAGAATAATTAATCCCACGCATTTCCATTACATTACATACATAATAAGCTAAGTATATCGTCATTATCCCATTGTCTTTCCATCCATTAATTTGAAGGATATCTTTGATCAAATATTACTTTCGTAAGAGTATTGTACAATGTAGTGTTTTTACCAACCTTTGTTCTGTTGGCGTTGCGAGATATTCTTCAATATCTGCATGCAAATAAAAATCTGTAAAAAATATATGGTTTAAATACTTTCTCCATTATATATTTTTGAGAGCATTTTAATTAATAATTTCCAAAGAAATTTGGTAGGATTTGTTATTTGTTAGATCTTTACATGTATTAGTTCTTACAACTAACAGCTGGACAGCATTTTGTAGATGTACGGTATACCGTATATATCCAATGGTATATAACCAATGGTATGGTTATAACCAATCCTCAATTTTTTATTTTTAATTACTCTAGTGTGAGATATCTGAATGAATAACTTTAAACAAATCGTTAGGAATTATAAATATATTTGTTATTTCTATTATCGTGCCCGTTTTAGTTCATATTAAAATAAGTTAAATTTGCAGAACAGATTGTTGCACAAAATTATAAACATAGCAGACGATTGAGACAGACACGTTAGGTAATTTTAGCATAATGCACGATTATATGCAAATTTGCATAATGATTTCATTGTTGGTTGAGATAACACAAGAAGGCCGGTGTGATCCGTTGCAAATTATGTCTTGAATTTGGTTAACAAAAATATTTTAAGTATTACAAAACTGTTCCGTGTGTTAGTTCTATATGTGCTTAGTGATTTATAACATAATATAAATAATAATAATAAATACATTTTTAATAAAAAGTATTGGTAATACAATAAGGCGGCCTTGTCGCTTAGTAGCGATGTTTTCCAAACAAGCAAGCAACATACTACAATTAATTTAATTTATTCCGTAATAATTATAATAATCACGAAAGATAAAAGTCGAGAAGGAGAGATACAAAGAACCATATGTTACAAACAAATAAAAAGAACCATTACAAAATGTTCCAACAAATGTCCTTAAGATGTCCTGTGTCCTAGAAATTCAGGACTTCCAACTCACAACTGAACCAAGTCGTCGATATTTGCGAGCGCATGCGCGGTGAGCTCATCTATTTGGCCGCGCAAGGCCGTAGGAACTAAAGTTTTGAACACATTGTTGTCTGTGAAAAATTACTATTATTTTATTATTCCGTAACTTTAAAAAATCTTTTTATTAGTATATAATTCCAAAATAAAGTAATTCTAACTCTATTATTTATAAATATTTATGAAATTGTAGCGAAAAAAAAAAATAAATATTTTTATCTTTATTCCGGATATAAGAAAAATAAATATTAGGAAATTTTCACAAAACAAAATCTAGCCAAAAACTAAGCAAATTTTGCAATATCAGTATTAGAAAAAACATACGTAAATATATTATTTTTTATACTACTATACATATAAAACGTCTAAAAATTATTTTAATATTTTTTTTTTAACAAAATATTTTCAAATTCATTGTACAGGTCAAAATTTAACCCAATTAGATGTACTCTCGTAAAACTTGTTTGAGCACTTAGATTGTGATTCATATTTAGGGTCCAAGGTTAGAGCGGTCAGCGTTAAACTATTATATTTTTAATAAAAAAATATTTTTACTGCCTTTCAAATTTCGTATCATTTATTATCAGTAAGATTATTTTACAAATACCAAATAAGGATTCGACTTAATATTAAATATAATAATTGGCTTTAATATTGAACATCATTAGAATTATTATGTTCAAATATTATATGACTTAGTATGGTTTTCTTAATATTTAAACAGTTCATAAGAACCTATAAAAACTGTAACTGTAAAGATTTTAAAGTATTCATAATACCTTTAAAAAGTGAATTTAAATATTGTTAGAGTATTATTATTATACTCTTTAACTTGCAAACAGAATGACGTAAGTGTAGATTTTTGCACACTTTACGACCAGACGGTAGACAGATACACAGGACTGACAGAAATACACTAAATATGTACAAGGTTAAAGAAATTGTCGCATCGTTAATATTTGCTTCCAATATTTGGATGTGGTAATTATTGTGATTTTAATAAAAATAAAAAACTTAAAAATTAAGAAACCATTTTGATTTATTTTATCTTAACATATATATTTTTTAATCTTATTTTTTTATTATCTTTTTAATTTACAATCAAAACCTAATTGAAAAACAATATACATACTAGGAGCTTCTAATATAAGAAACCAAAACATCTAGCTGTAATAGTTCCTGACTTCATAAAGTATGAGTAAGGATACAAATAAAACCACCAATCCCAGTGCCTTGAAAACTTCCAGAAATACAAGTATAATTTACGTAGTTTACAAATGAAAATCAAATGATGTTTAATATTCAAAATAAAAAAGCATAAGTGGGTGACATAAATCTATGCAAATCTGAAATTTAACGGCGTCAGACACTAATCTCTATGTCAGCCATTTTTGATTAGGGTTGTCCGGGCTTCAAATGTTCCTAACAGCCTGTATAATGTCTGTTTTATGGACCGGCCTGCTGCTAATGGGCCATTGGGTCTTGTTTATGGGACCTTAACGCTGTGACCTTAACGCTAAATGTATGGTCTGTCTATGGTGATAGAACATTATTATTAGAAATTGTCAATTTAAGATAAGATTTCACCGGATTTACCGGATTTTAGATAAGTCACGTTTTGCAGACATTGTTAAGTATTTAGATCAGATAGCAGGTGATTTAAGGTTTTATATTTATAATAAATTTAGGCATAAGGAAATATTTATCATAAATATTGTATACTTCTCTCAAATATTTGTTTTTTTTGAAGATTTGACTGAAGATATTGAGCAAAATTTGTATTGAGATTAATGTTGAGATGTACATTTATAAGGAAAATGTAACAAAAATTGACACAAATTGGAAGAGCAGTGTCGCCAGCCGTTTCGTCTAGACGACGCGGGTCTGCTTTCTTAAGAGATATTGCTGTTCAATTTATTAACATTTACAGAGGAATTAAATTTATTCTAACATTTTTATTAGCTTCCGGTTTTAGTTCTACTTGTATACTTTAGCAACAATATTGTGTCGATGTTAGATTAAATGATCCGAATACTTTAATTTATTTTTCCTTTATTGCACAAATTTACATAACAAGAAGTGTACAACAGGCGGGCTGAATGTTAATTGGCATATTCCTAATTAGCCTTCTTTTAATTAAAAATATTCCTGTACCAAAAGACACCCGCTCTTCCCTTTGGAAGTAATTCCCCTTTAGTAGTAGATTAATTGATTACATATGCCTTATATCATGAAAACGTGCTTAAGTATACTTAAGAGCATTTCTTATTTCTAGTTGTGTGTGCATGCGTGTGCGTATGTGAGCGTGTGGGTGTATATATTTGTTTTTAAATATTTAGAGTTATTATTTGCTTATAGTGATTGGACTCTACCTTCTTATTACGTTATAATAAATTCCTGTATACATATAATAAAATGTATACCTTTAAAGTACATAAAATAAAACCCCTAAAAAATAGGTTTCTCGTATAAATCATGATCTAAAACTCTAGACAATTCCAAGATCGATCTAGGTAGGCGCCGCAGGGATTTCTAACAATACCAGCTCTATCAGACATTTACTTACAGAAATTGATTTCAAGTCCTTTCCTTTATTTTTACAAAATATTGTTTTTTAAATGACGCTATAAAAATATCGTATGTACTTTATATATGTATTTCTTTAAACTTAAATTAAATTTACTTACCAAATACATAATTGTATATAGTGGGTTAAATTAATATAATTGGAAGAGAGATACAAGGTTCTGAGATCTGTATGTTTGTCAGCACATTACGTGAAACTGTTTTTTTAAACCAAAATGTTTTTTAAGTTACATATTCTACTACAATACCTACTGATATGAGTTAAACTCCCTTTCATTATTACCGGACGAAGATATTGATTGATTTATTGAATCTTCTGGGTATCCGATCCGATTGTACCAATAAGATTATATGAAAAAATAGTAGGTTGTGTCGTACGACAAATCGTAATAGCATCCTGTAAACAAACCCGGGGCTCATATGAGGAAATTTCACCCCATATGTTTCCTTCCTCCGGAACTTGGCAACAAAGTTCTATAGAGAGTCTCAATAGAGTTCAGAAGTAATTTAAAATAATAAATCTATGTAATAGTACTGAAATATACGAGTTGTATTATATAATAATTTATTTCTATTATTTATACATATATAGCACTTAT
Source organism: Napeogenes sylphis (assembly GCA_959347405.1). Taxonomy (NCBI): domain Eukaryota; kingdom Metazoa; phylum Arthropoda; class Insecta; order Lepidoptera; family Nymphalidae; genus Napeogenes; species Napeogenes sylphis. The sequence goes on from OY365778.1 coordinate 11,321,672, forward strand.
AAAATAATAATAATATAGAGACAAATTACACACATTGATCTAACCAAATTATTTTAAGTAAGCAAATTATTTTGCTTGTGTTAAGACAACGATACAAATACATAGAAATACACATTATAAATCCTGAGAATATATTTAATAAACAATCAAACCCATAAATACGGACATGCTCAGGAATCGAACCCGTACCCCATTACGTTTCGTTCGCATTAACGGCCGTTCGACTTTGGAATGAATTGCCAGAGTCAACGCGTAAAATTTCTTCCCGTGATGTTTTTAAACGTTGTGTAAAAGAGTTTTTCCTAAACGATAATTAGTGTCATTAGTATTATTATTATTATTTTTTTTTTTTCTTTTATATACAAATAAATATTATATATGAATTTCTTAATATTATTTATATATTATACTAAAATTATATTATATATGTATTTATATATATATATATTTGTATATGACTATGTATATGTGTGTGTGTATGTATGTATGTATATAATATGTATATATGTGTGTGTGTATGTATATATATATATATATATATATATATATATATATATATATATATATATATGGCCAGTATATATTTTGTTTCATTTGTTCGATTTGTTTTTTTTTTTTTTTGTTATGTACTGTAAGTGTAATTTGCACGCCAAGACGTTAATTCTTATACTTTTTTTTTTTTTGTTGTTTTAAGGTTGGCTGGTAGAAAATGCCAAATAGCATTAAGTCCGCCTTTTGTACACTTTCCTTTTTGTTAAATTGTGCAATAAAGAATTAATAAATAAAAAATAAATAAATTACGTTGATATACGTTAAGTGTCTGCACTAACTACTCTTCCAACTATTTATAAATATTTCTTTAATTCTACAGATATATAGAAAATGATTTGTATTTTTATTAAAAATTAATACGAACGTATATAGGCACGTAATTGTACTTACAAGTAAATATTTACTTTAGTATAGACATTGTTTATATATTGTTTGAATAGATATTGTAAATAGAAGCAGCCATTGATAATTGCTTCATAACCTGCATAACTTTTTTACAAGATGACTCAATCTTATAATTAGTTGAATATGCAGGAAAAAAAACTAATTTCCTCACTGCGATAACACATCTAACACCTTTTTATAGTGTTAAGTATAATTTACTGATTTAATGATTTATATAACTGTAATATGAATTAATATGCATTTTGTAAGAATAAAGGTTTCCCTATTATTCAAAATATAACTGTTTAGTAAAATAATAATATCATAAGACCAAATTATACACTTTGATCTAACCCCTAAGTAAGCAATTTGCTTGTGTTAAATAAGTTAGACAATGATATAAATACATAGAAACACACATTATAAATACTGCAAATTTATTTAATAAATGACCCAATCTAGAAATACAGACATCTAGCTCATCACATACATGCCTGTCTCTGTCGGGAATCGAACCCAAACCCCATTGCTCCGCTACATGTTAGGCATCTGCGTTAACCGCTCAACTGTTAATTTATAATTCTAGTATTAAATGAGTACTTTTTTATTTAAACAAGGGTTCATTTACTCGTCACTGAAGGCCAATGAGCACTGTTTATAAACAAGGTCATTTTAAACTCCAGTTTATTTTTGTATTAAAAATAATAGGGCAGTGGATTTTAGACTTCATGTAAAACTTAGTTTAATCTGTAGCTAGATTAAAACTACAATCAAAACAAAACAAATATGAACATTGTTCATTTATTATTATTGTTATTCTCAAGATAATGATATATGCACCTTATCTAAAAGAGATTTTACTAACCATTACCTTTGCTTACTTTGTATGGATGATGTAATAATAACAATATTTTATTAACAAATATGTCATGTATTTTGTGGAGTCTTCACAGAATTATATTTAGGTGTGACTGCAAGACAGGTTTTGACGGAAGATTTATTTTTTTCGTTGCATTATAATGTTCTTTGACTAATTTAGATCCACATTCAGATAAATGTAGGTTTGTTTAAATAAAAAAATCATATCTAAATTTTGACGGTTAAAAAATTTCATTAATAAAAAGATTTTGGATTAAATTATTAATCGTAAAGATCATACAGCATTTTGTCAAAGTTTCACTATTTAAAATGATATGGTTGTACCTACCTATAAAAATAAAGTTCATCCTGCGGTTTACAGGTTCTATAAAGTTATTGTATACATTAATAAAATACATTTCGTCATAACAGTGACATTAAACACACGCAACTAATCAATACAAAAAATAAATTATAATTATACAGGAAAGTTAGCAGGCGCCGCTGACTCAACACTGACTCATAGTTGTATACGACCAGAAGAACTTGATACGCCCTGCCCCCCTCTGGCTCTGACTAGTTATAGGTAAAAAGTGTCATGAATCGATTGTCAGGGTTCAGGTTTGAATGGTTAAGTCTCACGCACGTCTCGCTTTAGGTGACCTTAAATATTCGCTGCCTCATTTGCACGTTGTATGTCAAAATACTGTCCCATTTCAGTCACAGCTATCAATACTGTTGACGAAATAATAAATAGCATATTAACACGACATCACTCAAAATTAATAATCTTATGTAATATTCTATATTTATTTATTCTTTCATCTTTATTGCCCTAAATAAAAATTACAAAAGCAAACTTAATCCTAAGAGCATTTTGTACCAGTCAGATATACAACTTAAGTTAACTTAAGTTAGATTAAATCACTTAAATTATTAAAACAAAATCAAACAACATTAAAATGAAAATATGAAACTAATAACGTACATAACAAATACAATACAAATACTATATATTAATTTAAAATTTTTCAAAAAGAAAACAACTATCGTGAACCCTTCAAATTACTACATTAAAATTTAACCGGCTATATTCACGTAAATTAATAGCAATTTTGCCGGATAGCGTGATTGAATCTGTCATGCTTCGAGCTCATGAATAGGAACCCCGAATGGTTTTGAAACTATGTGGTCGGGCAAAATTCTGATTAATTTACGTGAATATATCCGGGTAAATATTTATTTAATAATAATCATCTCGTTGGTCGAGTGGTTAACGCCTAACGTATAGACGTATAGCAGACGTATAGCGGCGCAACGGAGCCCGGGTTCGTTTCCCGCCAGGGACGCTCGTATGTGATGAGCATAGATGTCTTTATTTTTAGGTTTGGTTATTTATTAAATATGTTCTCAATATCTATAATGTGTTTTTCTATGTGTTTGTATCATTGTCTAACAACCTTACCACAGACAAATAATTTGATTACATAGAGGTTAGATAAAAAAAAAAAAAAAAAAAAAAAAAAACAACAAATATTACGAATTTCCATTTTGATAAAATATTCTTGTAAATTTTGCCTTAATCTTTAAGAATGTAACTTATATTGTAATAATGACATGATTCAACCAAGTTTTTATCAGTTATAATAAACTTAATTGGAATATAAGATAGGGCTCTTACACTATATTATCAACACTAATATCAACTTATCTTTCAAGTAGTCACTTGTTATAGCATTTATTTTCATGCTCATTATGTGTAAAGATTAAAGATAGGCAAAGAGGTGGCACTTATGTTAAGTATTTTGTTTAATTAAAGGTAGTATATATATAATCCTTAAACTAATCCGATTCAATAGGTCAAAATTAAATTAAAGTCTCCGTCCTGATAAAGACCAGATCATATATAAAATGCCTAATTCATCGAATCAGGTAGCGATAATAGCTCAATTGGTAGAGCTACAAGAATATTTGCCAGAGTTCATGATTACGAATCCTGCCCGTATCAAAAAAAATCATTTGACATGATATAGAGAGGCTGCCTGCAAGAAATGGTCAACAAATTAAAAATAACCCTCTATATATTAAATTCAAATAAAAAAATTCAAGAAATAAAATTTTACTTATTGAATAACATACTATTTCCATGTATTTGTATAAATTATTTTATATATCACTGCGATGTGGTAATAACATATGTATTCAAATATTAATTAACCGCCACCATTGTCATTCCAATGTTGGAATATTACGTTTTGTGGACTCTGTTCCAGACAGCAGCGTTTCTAACAGATTTACATTTCAAAGAGCTACTAAATTTCCTAGAACAATAAATCCGTTCTGAGAACAAAACTCACTTTAGGGAAACTATTACTGAATCAAGTACCTTTCAACAATTGTTAGTATATCCGTCAACGTCAAGACCAGGCTTAATGATTGATTTAGGAAAAGATTTTGGTTTTAATATTATGAATAAAAAAATACAGAATCAAAAAATCTCACGAACGGAACTCGAATTTTCGCCCTGAGTCGTTCTCTATATTTAAATATATACATTCAAAATACATCAAAAGTACCTCTCGCAATATTACAAGTTTGTGTTAAACAGATAGGAACTATTATTTCATCTCGTTGACCTTACAATTATGGACCAATCAAATAATTGTGACGAGATATCTATTTGAATGCATTGTTCATTTGGTGTGCGTAATATTTTTTCTTGATACTTTTTGGTCGTCTTTTTATGTTCTGGTAATAAAAATCCAAGGACAATTCCTTTTACATATTCCTATTGGAAGGGTAATATTATTGTTTATGCATTATATTTTTATCTCTCAATAAAATAGAATATTGTTATTGAGAGCTATAAATTTACATACTGTTTTTCAATTGAAAATTATTTGAAGTCATTTGTATAATTCACATATTATCTAGATTTCCACTTCAGAACTCTATTCCTGTAACTATGTTTCTCATTTTGGAATTCGTTCTCATCAGATAAACTTGGTTAAACGATGACGCATGCAGATAGACGGCGTTGGATTGTCACAAATCTAATTTTAAGCATTTGCCTGGATGCAAATTGCTCCATATCTGCTCTCGACAGATTCCAAGCTGCTACTGACATTAGGATATTGTGACTTTGCAAAGCGTGCGATTATTTACATAGGTGATGTTATTTTAAGTTTTCTGAGTTTGATTATTTTTAATTGGATTAATCTTTTATCTTATTTTTATAATTTTTATTACATTTTTTATTCGTCATCTACACTAATAATATTAGTTACTTTATGAATAAGTTTAATATATATTGAAATTTAAAATTGTTTAATAAAATTTATTCCAGGGCCTGTATCCACTTCATGATATTTATCTTTGTAAATTATTCACATTAGGCCTTGCTTCGTCCTATTTTGATGATTGCGAGTGGGCTTGCCAATTTAAAATTGGGCCGTAAAATGTTCAAATTGAAACGTAGGATTGCGCTGGGATCTGATTGAACACAGTCGAATAGATTCGGTTTGTTAGTTCAAAACGAAATGGTTACTTCTGGGGTTGAGTGTGGGCGGAATTTTTATATTGCGCATTGCAGTTGAAGACAAAGTAATTGTTATAGCAGTGACTGTTATATTGTAAGAATCCATACTAAGGATTGAAAATAATTTAATAATAAATACATATGGAACTATTCCTATATGTTCCTTTTATTTAACCTACAAATTAAAATGTCTCAAACGGCTTCATCATTTCTATTGAATCAAGAAAGTTCTATTACCACTTCTATCATCCAGACTCCGGTAACTCATTAAAGTAACTTCATTCAAATAAAAAGATAAGTTCATAATGGAAAATTTAGTTTGAATAGAATTTAAAACTCAGAAAGAAGGCCGTGAAGTTGAAAAGATGCAAAGTCTTCAGTAAGGCTTTGTGATACAGTAACTTGACACGCAATAGTCTCTTAATTGACTATTGTTTTGTCTTATATGAATTGTTTTTTTGTATAAAAGATAGATCTCTCATGATATATTTTAAGGTTAATAGAATACTTATCTTAATAGTGTCATTTAAACCACCTACTGAATGAAATACATTAAAATAAGTAAACTGTTTTTAAGCCCTAAGTGTAACTCTTATTTAATTATATAGTATTCTTTATTTATTTTTGATCGCACAATCTAAATAGTATTTTTTTATTTTAGTTCTCTCACCTGAAGGTCTAACAGAGAACAAGACTGTTTGTTTATATTTTTACGATTCGATCTCCTCTTGTAGATATCATTTTCTTTATTTCAGAGATTAATAGAGTGCTTATCTATCTATCTACCTATCTATATAACTAAACATTTTTAAAATTTATCTTAAATTTTGGGTAAAGCTTTGTATAAGATTCACAAAACTTATAAGAATATTAAATGCTCTACATTGCGGCAAATTTTTCTTTCTTAGTACGTAATTATAAGCGCTGGCTTACAAGCTATTTTAAGTCTTTACAAAGTCGAGCGAGTTGTAAATTTATAACAGCCTCCAACAAAAGCACAAAAGAAATGTAGGATGTAGTTTACTATGAAACTAGAACTTAATCGCTCGGAATTTCTTTTCACCTTTTAGAACGGAATGGGAAATTGCGAATGAAAAGTTATCTTTAGTTTATATATTGAAGAAAGCTCTGTGAAACATTAATCTGTACGTCAATAGAATTTGTACATACTACTGTGAAATATGGCAATCTTCTTTGGTATATAATAATAATAATATCAGAACAAATTACACAAGTTGAACTAGCCCCTACGTAAGCAAATTATTTGCTTACTTAGAGGATACTGAGAATATATTTAATAAGCGATAAAACCCAGAAATACAGACGTCTATGCACATCACATACATGCCTGTTCCAGTCAGGAATCAAACCCAAGCTCCTTTGCGCCCCTATACGTTAGGCGCCTGTGCTAACCATTTGACCAACGGGACGAGCCGGTTGGTCATGTTTTTTAATTAAGGTAACATGGATAATTTTTGCATAGAGCCTTCAACATCGTAAACGAGCATGATTGCTGACTTCCTTGCTAATATACAGCGATTCATAACATTGTGTTGACATCTAGGATGAGGCTATTGTGATAAAATGAATGCACTTCTTGTTATCATGTTAGTTCGCTACCTTGATGAACTAACATTAATAGATATACATCTGCTTTATAGATTCAAATTCATGATTCATATTCAGATGAATGCATTCCTCAAGTTAGTTTATCTTAATGAACTATCATTAGAAATAGATATACACCTGATTCAATGATTCTGATTCATGATTCAGATTCAAATAAAAGCACTTTTTATGTCTAGTTAGTTTTGTTACCTTGATGAACTAACTTTATAAATAGTTATACATCTTTATTAATAGTTATACATCTTCATAGACTCAGATTTGTGATTAAAATTTAATACTTCACACATAATATAATGATTGAACCTTCTTGGTCGAATGGCTAGCGCAGACGCCTAACGTACCGCGGCACAAATAGGTTTCGATTCCCGACAGGGACGGATAAATATGTGTTGAGCATTGATGTATGTGTATATTTTTATGTATTAGTGTCGCTGTCAAATACCCTGAACACAAGCAAATAACTTGCCTACTTAGGGATTAGATCAATTTGTGTGATTTGTCCTGTGATATTATTATTATTATTCAAAAAATGACCCCATCAATTATTCAACACCACTGAAAAAATTAAAATAATTATAAACAAACTTAATTAAGCATCAAAATAACAAGTGAGTTAATAACAAATTAATAATAATTGCATACATAAAACAAATCCGAATATCATTTGAAAGTAGCGAGATGAAATCAATAAACCATTATCTTCCTATGCGTTTACGTTATTGTCAGATGTCGGATGCTGGCAAGACGTCCCCTTTGTTAAAAGCTTTGAAACGCGTCTACGCTTTCAGTAACTTTCATATTCTTTGCACTTATTGTGTGTTCGTCTTGTGACAGGTTTTGTCTGAGCGTGTGATTGGACAATTAGAATAAAAAGAGTTCAGCTGATATATTATTATAATATTTTATTAAGTAATAGTAATAATATATTTTCAACCAAAATCTACAGTCTGGACGCTATAACATTCAAGAATGTAATTAATTACAGCTAATTATATTTTGAAGCATTTACAATAACCATGTGCTTACTATGATAATAGAATATAAATAAATTTGGTATAAACTCAGAATATATACAGAAAAACAATTTGTTCTGACTTACTGAGACTAAAAATTTAAATTTGATGACGTAAGCTCGGTGACAGAAAAACCTAGAAAAATATACAATTATAAGAATTAATAAAACGTTTAAATAAAACACTTAATCTTCTTGTTTTAATAATTTTTATTTTTTACAGGTAAGATCCGTTTCAAACAACCTCGTAGCAGGTAAGTATTATAAGACTGGACCGGAAATAGCAAATAAAAGCCGATTAGTGATTTAACTATAATTATTATTGGTATTAGCTGGTAAGTGATTAATTTGTGAAGTTACATTAAAATCGACATGCAACTTCCAATGAACAGTAAAATACAAACAAAAATTCGTTACATTTCGTAATAAGTAAAAAATATGTACGGCTTTCCCCGTATAACAGAATCACGCTAAGTTTTTATGAGCAGCTGAGCAACGGCAGTTTTTATTAAATTTTAATTCAATTACAGCACTCTTGTTCACTAGCTAATTGTTTATTAATGAGATTAGCATTTACATTTTCTTTCAATATACCTAAGAGATAAATTTCATTATGTTCTTTTCCGTTTATATAGAATTACAATGCGTTAAATAATTTTGAGTAAAATTGTATTTTTTTTTATATTCTTTAAATATAAAAAAGTATAAAAATTATCGATAAAGACGATCATATGTAGAATGCTTAATTCAACGTGGCAATATAATAGCTCAATTAGTAGAGCGACGGGACGGTTTCCCAGAGGTCGCGGGTTCGAATTCTTGCCTGTATCGGTTTATTTTTCATTCTTAAGTTATATAAATTTTAAATAAGCCTAACATGGCTATACATGTTTAAAGATATTTTCCAACATTAAAATTGTACCTATAGTTTATTACATGTACAAGTGTTTTATCTAAAAATGGTGTTCTACCCGCACGTAGTGTCGATGACATTGATATTCGCGAGCATTGCTCCCGTGTGTGACAGAATTAGACCTCGCTTCACTGTTTTAGACGTCTAGATCTTGGCCTTAAATAACTACAGACGGTTTAACTTTAGGTATCAACTACGAGTGTGTACATGGTGTGTTAAATATACGACCAGATCGTGGCGCAGGCGCATCTAATAGATGTATTCAGAAAATAGTTTATAGTTATGGAATAGTTAATATTATATAGGTAATATAGAACCGTGTAGTTATCTAAGTTATTAAAAATCTGCATGTTCTATATTGGTGTATAGATTTTGGAATGCTTTGGAAGCACGCGAAACATGCGATTTTATTCATATAATTCTAATACTGAAGGCGTGAAACCTATTTCATGAAAAGCTGAGTCACGTGAATTCAAATAGAAATTGAAATTTTCCATACGAATAGTCTGAATACCTGACAGTATAAAAGACTCAAAGGTTTTAAAAGGAGCGCCTTGAAGTTTTCATTTGGTCTGATCTTTTCGATCACTTTATTATTATTAAGGTTATATTTGATATATTTGTGTGTGAGTGTATATATATATGTATAGCACTTACCACAGTAGCTCGTTGTATAAAGGCCGAGTGGTTTAATTATTCGCTACAAATACCTGGCAATTTCACTCAACCATTTTCTCATTATTGCTGCAACGATTCAATCAGAAATTTGGAACATATTTTCATCATATTTCAGTTGGTTTAAATCAAATTAGATGATGACATAATAGTTGTTCTATCATATTAGATGATATTAAATGATTCTTATTGAACATTTAATTTCTTGGGAAAATCGAATATATTCTGAATTACTCTGAAATAAGTTAGAAGACTCCTAAATAATATTAAAAGTTTTCATCTTGAAGTTAGTATACCTAACTAACGCTAACTTATTTCAGGAGAGGTTATTTATTTCAGTACAAGACGACCTTTATGTATAATGAAATAAGAATCTCCTTGAAACTGAAAACTTTCTGGGTCCCTTATGTGAAGTTTGTCAAATTTAATTATTCCTTTGGATAGTTCTGCTTCTATATTAATTTAGCTCCAACTTGCTCTATGTATTATTAAATTACATATACTGGACTAAAATTTACTGGAAGTTATTTTAAATTAATTATGTTTGGTTTTGAGACTTTATTCCTGCCACAAATAGTCTAGATATAGAAAATCTTTCAGCGCTAATTTAATTCCAAAACCATTTCGTTGAGTACATGACACAACTTCATTATAATATTCTCCTGAATTAAAATGATGTAAAAGACAAATAAAAAGGATACTCGAATAAAAGAATTTTATTATTATCGTCACTCTGAGGGTTTTCCAATAAATTTAATATTCTAGAAGTTGCGGTCGAACGAATACAGTAGTTGTTGAAAAGCTTTTGGGTCAAATAAAAAGCAGTGACATTACATTAGAAACCTTTTTTTTTACATTTAGTCAATGATCAATTTTCTTTATTTCTGAGAAACCGATATTACTTTATAAGAGACTATATTATAATAATGTGAAACCATTGTCCGCCTCATATCCCAGTTATTTGGATGGATTTATTCTACTTTCTTCTATCATACGTTATGTCAGTTGAGACAGACTTATTTCTTTCTTTTTCCCTCTTAGGGTGCCCTTTTCTTTTTTAACAGTCCTAGTGTGAAGTGTAATATTGAAATTAATAGTTTTATTATACAATAGATTAATACAACGAAATCACTTTCGTAGTCTACTAAGCGTTAAATTACTAGTATAATCTGACAAAAAAAATCTTTTAAAGCAGAAATAATCTAAGATCCTTCATATATTCGTTAAATTAGAAGCGTTTAAATAATTTCCAATCGAAAAATTTTCAGTGATTCATTGCTTGTAAGGAAACAGCTGAGCAAAAGAATCACGAAAAGCTGATTGTAAAAGTGAACCTGATTCCTTTTCAGGATTAAAATCAACTAGAAATTCCTTTGATTTTCAGTAATTTTGGATTACGAATTTCACAACCTAGCGAATCTTTATCTCATTTGATTTTTGATAGTTATAATGGATTGGTAAAAATCAAATTTATTTATAAATTCTTATTTAATAGATAACGCCCGCATCAGATTTTATAATATCCCTATGTCTTCACAAACATATAAATAACATACACAAAGCACATCCAGACTCGCAACAACAATCTGAATCGAACCCATAACTTTTGATTCAGCAGTCAAGGTTACTAACCACTACACTAAGAGGTCAACTTAATTCTGTTAACACATCTTTAATATGAAGATAAAATAACATCAACTCAAACAATAGAACGGCTTATTATTCGAATAAAAACAGTTTTATAGACCGATCTAGACACTTGAATAAAATACTTCAGTCCACACCCCGTCTAATAATAAGAACTCGAAGCGCTAGTTTAACCGCCACCTCCCAACCCCACTGGGGGTGGCTTGTTATATAACGATTGCTTCGGGTTGTATAACCTTTCTATAAGTGTTAGTTTCTTTGTTATTTGAAGGTTGTTTTAATTATAAGAAAATGTTTATACAAGACTAGTTGAGAACTGTGGGGTTCAGGAAGTTACTTATAACTGTTATCAAACAGTTAAAGATTATGTTATGTATGTTTAGAAATGATTTAAGAGAAAAATATAATATTCGTTTACTGCCCATCTTAATCTCGCTAGTACTGCTGACTTATCCTGTTTATTCTGAAGCAATATTATTAAATTTATATTTAATACAATTTGCTTTTTATACAATTTAGATAACTCGATCTTTGTTTGACTTTAAGTATATTTAGTTACAACAAATTCTAAAGGACAGTATTTAAATGATATTACAGTTATATAATTTTTGATTAATAGCTAATCAAAGGAACAATTTTTTAACTTGAACACATTAATTAACATAACGATACATTTATATATTGTAAAGACACAAATATTGTTGATTAATTTTATAATATTAAATCATTGAAATGTGTAAATATTTTTGTTTTGTTAACCTTTATACTATTGTAATTTATTTATTACGTTATTATAATTTACAAATATGAATAAAATGTATATAACTTGGGTTGCTCGTGTATTGGATTAATATTCACAAAACTCAAAATAATACCTTAATCTTTTTTAGACCTCAGTTAACACGCGAACCAAGACGGCTTAAAGTTATGATAGTCTTTATTACTTTCTTTTTGGCAATTTGTGGAAATTCAATTCATTCCGTGATGTTATAATCATGTTATTGTTAAAATGTTTTAAAGAAATACATATTCCGTTGTGATTATCTCTTATTTTACGTTGTAGTTCTTTGCTTCTTATCGTGATTCTATAGACAGCTGTGAGTGAGAAGTAATTGTTTATATTTTCGTTCACTCATTCATCACTCACTCGTTCGCTCATTAACTTCAGTTTAAATCCAACGGCTAGTGCTGAGAAACGAAAAACACTGCAATGAAAGTGCATTCTTTATTTGTATATATTGTTTTGTCCTAGCTATTTTGTCTATGCTAGTCTAATATAGGAATAAACCCCCTAACTATATATCTCATAATCTATCTAAGTAGAAAGTCCTAACAATGCATATTAACTTTTAAACTATCCAGACGGTCTGAATCTACCTAACATCACCTTAATGAAGAAACTTGCTTACATATATTTAATATTATAAAATAGACACAAACTACTTTGATATAACAGTATTTACATTATGTAACTTTTAGTTTAGAATATTTGTATTTGTATCTGTATTTTAATTTATCATGAGGTCAGAGAGAGAAAAGGAGAGAAAAAGAGAAAGAGATAGATAAATCTAATATAAGTTACATATCTACATCAGTATATCGTTTTAAATATACAAATATTATTTTTAAAAAAAGTTTATAACAAAGTTATATGAAAGTTGCAGTAACATATATAATTATAAGCTACATAATAAAGAAACCCAGCTGTAAGCCAAGCTAAATAAACATAATGCTCTTACAGTATAATAAAATAAACGACCCGTAGTTAAATAAAACACATTGATATTAATCTTCATAATCTGCAAAAAATATTAAATCTAAACATTTTTATAACTTTAAGATCGAAAATTCATAGAGTAATTATACACAGAGTAGAACAGCCAGCGTAAAAAGTGTCGATCGAAAGAAAAAAGAAAACAAATAAGGGTACTTATTTGTTTATCTTTCTTGCATGTGTGATTAAACAAGATAAGTATCGGTCTCTCATCTTGCTTCTTATTACTGTCAGACACTGACACTCATAGGCTCTGTCTCTGTCTATAGCTCAACTATTCTATGTATAATAATTATATGATAATGAAATTTTAGTATCCCCATATAGTCTTAAAGTTCGATACAAAGCTGATTTTCCTCTTCTCTTGAAACAAATACCAAAAGTAGATTTTATACAGATGCTAACCTACTAAATAATTTTCTATCTTTCTGTATCTGTAAATAAAAATGAATCCCTATTTTTCTTAGTATCCTTCACTCGTAACGGCTGGTCTGATTCAACTACTTATTTTTTGATTGTGTCTCGTATGAAAGAAATAGTTGAGATTGTTGAGAGGATAATTTTATAAAAACTAACGATCATATTAACCTTTTTAACGTAATCTTGACGCTTCTGGAAAAATTGTCAGTCCTTTGACAGTTTTCGCGATTGACAGAAAGCAAACTGTAAAAGATCGTCTAGAATCGAATTAATACAAATCGAATTTAATATTAATAATTTAGAAAATACAATATTTATCGAGTTGTAAAAATATAAACATAAAATGTTCAATTCTAAAAGAAAATATTATTTGAAAAATATATATTGTTTTTGTTTAATATTTAAGCCGTAAATTATCAACCAAGGGTAAATGAAAAACTTCATATTATATAAATAAACAAAAATTTAACACAATGCTTAGATATTAACGAATTATTTCCTGAACGCTTTGTTTCCTAGACTTTACCCGGCTTTCACGAACTTTAACGAGCTTTTCACGCCGTCCGAGTCTGATAACCGGATGAAACCCGGACAATACTCACAATACCCGGTTATGAATGCGGGTATTAGCGCCATAGAATAATACCCTTCTTTGTAATAGAAATATGCAATAATAGGGCCATTATGATTGGAATATATAAGAAACGTGCTTGTATTAGTATTATGAATATTAATACCATATATTAAATATTACTTTTATATATATACTTAAGTTTTTGTGTATTTGGGTTTTATAACTTTAAAATAAAATAATTTCTACCTTTATAAAATCTTTCATTACAAAATCGGTCTGAATTTCAGTAAAAGATCTAAGACTCTATCTTTAATGTTGCGGATTCATGAATTTCTGAACTAACTTCAAATAAACCGCTGATAAATCACAAAAATGCACTCTATTGTAATAGTATAAGGTTCATAATAAAATTCCAGGTACTTGCTCCTTGGAGACCATAAATTTCGCTTTGTAAGTCATAAACTTTATGAGGAAATATATGTACAAGTTACGAGAGACGGAAATGAATGGAATAATTTTATATGAACTTATAACTTGAAGAAAGATTACATATTCAATATTATTGAAGCGTATATCTTTAATAAGATATTTTTATAAATAACAACATTGTTATACCTATAATAAAAAAGGTACTAAGGAGTAAGGACAGAAACTAGAACCAAATATATAGACATTCAGTTAGATAAAAAAAAAAACAAGATAATTTTCCGGAAGTTACGATAAGTTTATATAAGATTTATAGTTTGTTTAGAAAATTAAATCTTCACAGATTATTTGGACCTATTATTTAACATGCCTTAAACTGAAAATCACAAGATTCTTGGAAATGCTTTTTTGGGTATAAGTTATATTTCTCCTCACACTCTGAGGAATACGAATTTGGCTTCTTTTCCTTATTTGTACAGAACTCAAGTTATCCGATTTCGATCAGTATTTTTTTAAACACTTTTTAAAATTTAAATAGAACTTGAATCCCTTCGTAAAATGTTTCACCTTTAAAGAATTGCGACATTGCTATTTCTAAAAGTTCGTTCTATTTTTAAAGTCTAGTAAAACAAGTCATAGACTTAGTAATAGTTTTTCTTTAAACTGCTGCTTTTTTACGGGTACATTAACTTAAGTTAAGTTAGTTTACTTAACAGATAATATTCAAGATATACTTTAAACTTTATTTCGTAGACTTAAAATACGAAACTGAGTTATAAACGTCATTTTGACATATGTCAAAAAAGTAATATACTTAGTACAACTATAGTTATATAGTTAATATACTTAGTACAACTGTATAGACTGAGTATTGAATTGGTTTCAAATTACTTGATCATAAATTGTTAAAACTTATTTCACTTAAACAGGAATTAGTTTGAATATTACACATTGTTTAAATAATATCTATTGACAACATTTAAATCGTAATTTTTTTATCAATCAAAAGTTATAAAAAATCGTCAAAAATAAACAATAGTTATTTTTTTATATTAAAATAGTGTTGTAACTAAAACATTTAAAGATCAGGGAATTTTCTGTTTACTTTTAAATTTCACACGCCAATAAATAATATGTACCAAATGAAACATTTATAACTAATTGGTAATAAAAATTCATTTAAACTGTAAAAAATATATAAAATTACATCTTCCAGCAATAAACAATGGAAGAGAACATACATCCATACAAACTGTTCTCCAGGTACGGTCTTCTATGAAGATAAACGAGAGGTATTTATTAGGAAACAGGGGAGTTATTTTGAACTTGTAGGCTATATTGTAAAATATGTACTTTTATTTTACACATTATTTACAGTATAATTTCATTACCATGTTATTACTACAGTACATTTGCTTTTATTTGGTTTTGCTTATATATTGAGAAATTAAACTTTGAAGTTCCTGATTCATTATTACATTTTGATTTTCTCGGTTTTACCGGTTCTTTATTCTTATCAACTCCAAAAAAAGTTGGTAAAGATTATCTCCTAAATCTTATTATCTAATTGGGACGAACGCCAATCATGAAGAGGGTCACTTTATTGACCTTTCTCAATCAAAGGTCAAACTTTCACATCCTTTCTCTGGAATTGTGGAATTGTGGAATTTATCTGGAATAAATGAATTAAATATCATCATTATTAATACTTATTCAAGGCTTTCTTAAAGTTAGTTTATCTTAATAAAAGTATATAACATATATATATTATTTACATCACTCGAAAGGTCAAATTTGATATCATATATAGTGGGCTTTCGTTGAAATATCCGGCTTTCAATTTAGAGCGTCGTTACAGTAAACACATTTCGTTATTTCCCAGGTGGTTTTGCTTCCAAACTGTAAACGTGAAAATTCTTTATTTATTTGTTTGTTGCTTTTATTGCTCCACATAAAATACTTTATTTTTTATGATAAAAATTTTAATTGTGAGAAAAACATAGAAAATAATTAAATGTATATAAAATAATGTTATGTTTTTGCTATCATTACTAGAAACAGCAGAAACGAAATATGAAAATTCAAAATATATAAAAATGTTTTTAATATAATACATAATAATCTTTATTAATCTATCGTTCATTCAATCAGTTATAGATTTTCCATTTTATCCGATCGTGATTTAATATTGAATGTCACAAATTTGTCAATTTCAACGTAATCTCATATTGAGTGAGGATTTGATTACCGACCTGTCTCTAGTTTTAATTAATATTGAAAATTGTTGGATTATTTGTTTCATGTAACTGTTTAAATTATGAAGCCTGGATAAGACACTGTTAATTTCGGTATTGCAAATAGTAACAAAATATTAATTCTAATAAATAAAACTAAGATTTTGTATAAATTTTAAGATTTTGTTTAATTAAAATATACTTCATTTGTTATACTGCATAAAAAAGTATAAAAGCGTTGCAGAACTTAATTTTCTAGCTTTTAATTCATATGTCCGAGATAAAAAGACTTTATTTAAAGATGTCAATTAATTTGACAACAATAGAACGAGATTTCATCTCATTCTAGACAATAAGATTTTTTATTTCATTTGTTCCTAATTAGTGACCTAATTATTCTGTGAATAGAGTTTTTTTGACATGTAATTTTTTTAAGCACAAACCAAAGTCTAAGTTTTTATTTCAAACAGCCATTGTATATAAGAAATGAGACTAAGAGAAGATATCCCAAGAAACTATATGGATATTATTTTAACTTATTTATATATCTTTAATATATTAACTAATGAGGACACTTACAGAAAGACTTTTTTTTTTTTTTTTTTTATACAAAACTAGGTTAATGCTTGACTACATTCCACCTGATGGAAAGTGAAATGTAGTCTTAGGTGGTAAAGCGCATTAACCTAGAAGCCTATTCACTCTCCTCTTGAAGACACCCACATTATATTTTGCCGGAAATACCGACGCAGGCAGATTGTTCCAGTCCTTCGCTGTACGCACTAAAAAAGATGAAGCATAGCGCTTCGTTCGGACAGGTGGAGTGTCCACAACGTAGGGATGGATACCCGCCGTGCGTCGGGACGTCCGGCAAAGGAACGGGGATGGAGGAATTAGGTCGTGCAATTCCTGCGCACACTCACCAAAATGTATCCTATAGAATACTGAGAGGCTAGCAATTCTACGCCTGTGTTCAAGGCTGTGGAGTTTGGCGTCAACCAATTTATGGTCGCCAATAAGCCTCTTTGCTCGCCTCTCAATTGAGTCCAGAACCGCAAGATGAGTCTTTGCGGCACCAGCAAATATGTGGCCACAGTACTCTACACACGACCGGATCTGTGCTTTGTATAATACAAGAAGCTGTCCCGGTGTAAAGTACTGTCGCACCTTCGCAAGTACGGCAAGCTTTCCTGCAGCTGCTCTTGCTCTGGACTCAATGTACCGACCAAAGTTGAGGTTCGAGGAGATCTCTAAGCCTAACAACTGAAGCCAGTCACTGTATTCCAAGGATACATTCTGGAAAGTAGGAGCCAGGGTGAAGGGGCTCCTTTTGGCGGAGAACAAACACGTCTGCGTTTTGGTGGCGTTGAATTTGACAAGATTGGCATTGCCCCATGCGGAAACTGCCTGAAGTTTGTCATTCAAACGTTGCACCATGGCTTCTCTTTCAGATTGTACTTCATCTCTACTAGCCCGAGAATTTGGCATATATCTTTCTACAACTGTGCTGTCGTCTGCATACCCATAGATACCGGGCTTCAGCAGATCGTTAATATGCAGCAGAAAAAGAGTTGCAGAAAGAACGGACCCCTGAGGTACTCCAGCATTTATTGTCAAGGGTTCCGAAGAACACCCGTCGACAACAACACGGAGAGATCTCTGGCTCAAAAAGTCCGTTATCCAGCCAACCAGACCAGGAGATATACCATACGCTGAAAGCTTGCTTAAAAGGCTCACATGCCAGACCCTGTCAAAAGCCTTCGAGACGTCCAGAGAGACGGCTACCGCTTCTCCGTTCCTCTCGATGGCTTCGCCTAAAATGTGTGTTGCGTACGCTAGAAGGTCCCCAGTGGACCTATTTCGGCGAAATCCGTACTGTCGGTCACTGAGGAGATCGTTACCTTCTACGTAAGCTAGAAGCCGCGAGTTCAATACACGCTCCATAATTTTGCAGAGTATGGAGGTGATTGAAATGGGCCTATAATTGGCAGGATCGGCACGGCTGCCTTTTTTGGGCACGGGTTGCACGTTGGCAAGCTTCCAGGATTCCGGCACTTTTCCAGTCTTGAAAGAGAGGCGATACAGACGTGTCAATACAGGAGACAACTCACCTGCGCATGTCTTGAGCAGAATGGCTGGTATACCATCAGGACCACTAGCTTTATTCACATCTAAACGACACAATGTTCTCCATACCTCTTTGTTCGTGATGCGGATTTCAGGCATCGAAATACCGCAGTGAGGAAGATGTTCTGGAGAAGCATTGCCAGTGTCTAGATGCGAATTCTCAGCAAACAGAGAAGCAAATACATTCGCTTTCTCTGTTGCTGTGTGGGCCAGGGATCCATCAGGCTTCAGCAGAGCAGGCAGTGAGGGTTGGCAGAAGTTCGACTCGATCGCTTTGGCAAGAGACCAGAAAGCTCGACTGCCAGTTGGTCTGACAGAGAGCTTTTCGCCATTCTTAACGATCCGATCAAGACGAGCCTTCCGCAATGCCTTTTTATAGGACTTGGCAGCTTGGTTAAAGGCTCTCTTCTTTGTACTTACATCCGGAGTTTTGCGGCTTCGAGCATCAGCCCAAATGAGGTATGCCGAATGTTTTCGGTCATGTGCATGACGACATTCGGCATTAAACCATGGGCGAGCTTTGCCACCGATGGGTACGTCAGCAAAAGGAATAAAATACTCCATTGCCTGATGCACCACATCGGTTATAGCATCCGCGCAACTCGACGGATCCAAAGAAGAGAAGCAGACCTGCCGCCAAGGATAAGACGCAAAAAAGTGCCGCATCTCATCCCAATCTGCTGACTTGTATTTCCATACTCGCCTAACACCATGTGGTTCGAAAGCTGGTGGGGAATATGTAAATACAGATTTCACCAGACAGTGATCGGAGGTTCCCAAGGGGGACGTGACCTCTACACGATACCTGTCCGGATCAGTTGTCAGCAGAAGGTCCAGGCAATTGGCTGTATGGCCTACCACATCTGGTACCCTTGTCGCTTGCCTCACCAGCTGAAAGAGGTCCAAGGACAACGCAAAGTTCCGCATGCGCGCATGCGCTCTTCCAGCATGGTCGGTCTTCTGGTACGGGAACAGCCAGTCCTGATGACAGGCATTAAAGTCCCCCAGAAAGACGAGCTGCGCCGAAGGGTACTGATACAGAGCCATATCTGCAGCCTCACTGAGATACTCAAATAAACGAGTTGTCTCCTGGTCACCGCTGTGCGAACGGTAGACACAGGAATACAGGATTTTTTCGTTTCCTGTGTCCACTAAAACCCATAGGGAAGAAAAAGTGGGGTCTTCAAGGTGACGGAGACGCTGAACACAGAGGTCGTTCCGCGCGTACACACTGACTCCGGCCCGTGAGCGAAAGTTGTGCTCTAACGAGTAACCGGGATAATCCAAGTATGCAGCGCTCAAAGGACATTGTATCTGCGTCTCCGTCAAAAAGAGCAAGTGCGGCTGCTCTGTCTCCAGGTGGTGGTGGACAGCTAAAAGATTTGAGTGCAAACCCCTGATATTAGTGAGGTGCACTTTATATGAGGAGGAGTGCAACCGCTGTGTAACCTTGTTCCTTTTTCTTAACTTTTTCATAAAAAAAAAATATATAAAAGTGAATAGGGATGGGAAATGGCAGTTGAACGAGACGGTACGTATCGAACCCGACGTCGAAATTGGTGATGTCTTGCCACTGGGAGGCTAGTCTGGAGACTGCGGGGACGCCCGAACCCCCCCAGGGATCGCCATCGGGCCTCCTCGTCTGGTCGCCAACCAGCACGATGGAGCCACCCTGGGATTTTTCACAGCTGGCGGGGCAGCCTTTCGTGGTTGGCTATCCCACTAATTGGGCCCCCAACTATCTGCGGGCGGCCAGCGGAAAGCCGTCGCTTCGGTTCCCGCTACCCTCCTCGACTAGACACCCGACAAAACAAACAACAACCCGACGTCAGACCGGTTCGCCAACGCACCGCAACTGTTCAGACCCATTTCCCATAAACGGCTTCATCGAGCAACGTGCCGGAACACGACTAGGTCGCTTTGCGGCACGACTCTGCCCGATGGGTGGTAACTTTGCCGGCGACCGGATGTAATGGTCTACCACCAAGAAACCATGAATAAAACCATGTTACTACTATACTATATGTATAATATATTGGTTTATATAACACATATGGGTTTAATTAAATTCTAATGAGAAATGACCAAATATAGCACATATTGATCGACTTATTTCTGGGCCCTCTGGGATTATTCAATTACATGTCGCCTCAAAAGGTTTTTAATTCGTGTTACAAAAAAAATGGTTGTTTTTATTTGTAATAAAGTTTTTGATGTTAAATTTTTATTTATAACTTTACATTTAATGGCGAGATTTCCTTTGCGTTTTAATAATTAGTATTTTTTTAATAAATTATAATTTCTTAACAAACAATAATAAAAGAGGTATTTTTATAAATAAATAATTAATTAAAAATTAGCTTATTCCTTTTAGTACATTTTTTTTTTAATTCATGTATTTTGAGAATTTTTGTCGAAAAACATCTTCATAAAACAATATCAAATATTTTTATATATCAATAAAACCATCAATACTTAATACGTTGCTACATTTAATCCCGTGTCGGAGTCGTGTCGTTCTCACATCGTAGTCGTTATACTAATGCAGGAAATATGCGAATGACGCCAGTGTTAAAAAGAGTAATATACAGTTTCCTGTTCTAATTTGGTAAATGTTCTCATTGCTGGAATTTAAAAAAAAGATTGAATACAATTTCATTAAAATATGAAATAAGTTATTTCAAATATCTTTTTCGAGTTATTATGGTTCAGCTTCAAGGACATATTTTCGAGATTAAATTTCTCTGCACAAATTGTAACATTTGTTCAACGTAATTTAACTGTCTTTTCGACAAGAAAGAAGGGCAAAGAAATTTTAAATATTTTTTGATATAATTTATTTAGGTTTTATTAATATTTTGAAAATAATAATAAAATTATATTATTATATTTTTTATGAAACCTAAATTAAATTGGTTTCACTTTACCAATTTCAAAAATTATAAAAAAATCCTAAGACCTAAGAGTATGTTGGACTTTCATTGTCCTAAGATTAATATAATTTTACTTACTTAAAATATGTCTTCTTAATATTTAGAATGACAGATCGTCATAGACTGATTGATTATAGCCTGAACCACTAGAGTTAGAAAGATGAAATAAGACAAGATTTTTCTTAATTGCATATCATTTTTTGGACGTATACGCCTACGGACGTACGCTCTAGGGGTTGATTTAGGGCCTTCACGTTATTTTAAATACTATCACTATAGAAAAAGAAAATATCATTTCATATCGTTTATACCTTTTTATTTTAAGATTAATAAACAAATAAGCGTGACCTAAAGAAAAAAGCAATAAAAACTATTTTCTTAATACCGCATTGAAATATGAGACAAGAAAAGCTTTTAAAGCTGAGTTCACTTCGAGGGTGCTTCAGCGATGAAATATCGAGAGCTCGTTACTGAAGTAAGTTATCGTATGCAAAATTTATTAAAATGAAGCAATATTCATTTATAATGAGCTACATATTCGAGATCTTATAACCTTATGCTAAATAACTTTTACATAAAATTATGATTTTGTAGAGACGTTATTACTGAAAAGTAGCCTACTTTACATAAAATATAACTAACGGTCAGTAAACGCAAAATAACAATATAATATACTTAGCATAACTTTTATATAAAATTATAATTTTGAAGTGAAGTTATTATATCTGGTAACCTACTTTGAAACATAATATATTTATAAGCGTTTATAAAAATAACGCTCAAATATATACTGAGCTGGTTAAAACTATTAATTACTTAAAGCACAAATTATACTCTATTTATAAACAATATAGTGGTAAGTTTTAATGAATAAAGTTACAATTATATTGATTTTGATTAATCTGTTAAAAGTACAACCTTTCCAATTTGTAAACCACGTCCAGACTGAAACTAGATAGTGCACTAAAACTAGATTCAATTTAAAATTGCTCACACAATCCGATGGAACTAACTCGTATATGGATCTAAAGTAATTACTTCGAAGGATTACTTTCTTCAATTGAAACCATACCATATGTGATTCCGTACAAGTGATATACAGAGCTTGATACTTAAGAAATAATATAATTAAAATACATATATGTCTAGTTTCTATTTATTCTAATCTATATATTTTTATTTTTTTGTCTAGATGTCTGTATATCCTTTTAACTTTGAATGGTTTCACTGATTTGGATGTCAATTAGTATAAAGTAAGAACATGTGATTGCAAAATTTTAAACTGTAAGAATAATATATTGAATCCTATAAAGTAGTGTGTGAGTGAAGCAGCTGGCAAAATCTAGTTAAAATCTAAACACTATAATTTATTTAAATTATTAGGGTTGAAGGTTGTAATGTAAATATTTTATTAAAGTAATTTAAATATTATTTCTAGAACTATTATTCGACCATTAATATTCAGCTCCTCCTATCTGTCACAAACAATACAATCCTTACAAATTTCGGGTATATTTTACGCCCATCCGTCGGGCATAGAAACTTTAGTTTATGAATATGATGTATTAACACTATATTGCGGTAAGCTTTGTAAGGAAATATAACGTATTATACTGGAATATGGATCATGTTTGTGAAGGAATATATAAATAACTTCTTCATATATTATTACATTGTGGCAGGGGAATAGCTACCTATAAATAACTTATATATAAATGTTTATAAAAGTATTGAAAAGTTAAGTTCAAATATCTATACTTGCTTTTGAAAAACTCAAGCAAAAAAAATAAAATTGGTCAGAATTAATAATAAATTTGCTTGTAATGATCCAAAATAAATGTAGCTGTGCTAGACATGAATCAATATTTCGTCGTCTAGAGCGAACCAAGAGGTCCTTGAGACTCCTTTGTCTGGCCTTTTCGGAAATTGAACGAAGGGCAGAAATAAAGGAAAATTATAATATCTCGCCACTTTTGTCTCGTTTGAACATAAATATTGTTAAAAATTTAAGAGTTCTCATATTGAAATATTGATGAGGTTTTATAAGTTGGTTGGTTTTATAAGTATATAACATTAGGGCTTGATCATCTTGAGCGAAATGATGAGTATTTGTATATACAAGTAATTTATATTTGTATATACAAAATAGAATACGAAACATCAATAATTTATTTTTAAATATGTGTAAGCATATTTGTTTGCAAGTATAGTCAAAACTGGTCGATAATTTTTACAATTAGTCATAACAATACAATGGCCACAAAGTTGTTGAAACGATATCTCAGTTTTCATAGCGATGTTTTGCAGTCCAGAAGTCTCAGGTTCGAAAATTATTGAAAATATATTTCATTTAAAATAAACAATAAATACAGAGTTTATAAGCTGACCTCCATAGAAACATTATATATAAAGTAACATATGAACACTTAAACTTGGCCTTCTGTTGTTATATCGTTGTTTCTAAGTCTTGAAACGCTACCAAGATTCTGAAGAGGGTTTTGTCTGGAGTTATATAACTTGCTGACTTGGCCAGCTAGAGATAAGAAAATCTTCGTAAAATATATCATAAAGTTTCATAGTATATTTAAAGTTTTAATATATAATAATAGTAATAATAACTGGACAAATTTCCCAAATTGATTTAATCCCTAAGTAAGCAAATTAATTTGTGTTAAGGGTGTTAGACAATGACGCAAATAAATAGAAATACATATTATTTTTTTTGCGAATATATTTGAAACGAACAGACCTAGAACTACAGACATCGATACTTATCACATAAAAGTGGGAATCGGAAGCGAGAAGTGGTAAATCGAACCCGAGCCTCTATGGGCCGCTATAAGTTAAGCATGTACGCTAACAACTCGGTCAACGTAGCTTAATTAATTTAGTTTTCAAAACAGTTAATTTTTCATAATTTTAAACAAAGAAACTCTTCAGCATTATCTATACTTCTATACTAATATTATAAAGCTGAAGAGTTTGTTTGTTTGAACGCACTAATCTCTGGGACTACTGGCCCGAATTGCAAAATTCTTTTTGTGTTGAATAGTCCGTTTATTGAGGAAGGCTATAGGGTATATGTCATCTCGCTGTGACTAATAGAAGTTAAGCAGCAATGAAAAATGCTGCAAATCTAATATAATTTAATAGGTTCTGACTGACTTAGTTATAGCATACAGTCTAAGCCGCAGGTCGTAGAGATAGTAAAATTGGAGGACACATTTGTTTTCTACGTAGTGATGTACTAAGAAAAGATTTTTAAATTCCACCCTTAAGGGTTTTAAATATCAATTTTGTATGGAACTCGGCGGCAATACTAAAAACCACGCGGACGAAGTCGCGGTCGACCCCTAGTATAGTATATAGTAAAGATTATTAATTATCTAAATGATGAAGTTATAGATATTACATGAAGTAAACCTTTTTATCTTGTAAAATCTCATAGCTACATTTTTTTACAGCTTTTTTTTATATTACTTTGAAAACATACCGACTGAAAAGCCAATGTCAAGAAGGAAATGCGCTAAATGTAGGTTTTAAAAGCAAAAATCTTAAAAGCTTTCACGTAAATCTCTTTAATGTGCAAATTTGAAGTAAATTTCTTTGAACTAAATTTTTTAGAATTAATGTTTCATTCATTTTTATTACATGATTTTAAAATATATTTAGTTTTTGTTAATATCGAATAATTTAGTAAATATACTTTTATACATAGCATAACGATATATAAAAGGCAAAGCTGACCGACTGGCTTATACATTAACGCACAGACGAAACTACTGTACCTAGAAATTTAACATTTGGTACAAGGCTATGTATGATTTAAGTGAGCACTAAGAAAGGATTTTTAAAAACTCAACCCCTAAAAGGCCAAAATAGGGGTGTTAAGTTTTTGGAAATAATAACAACCCGAAGATGAAAAAGTGGAATTTTCTCATTTTTAGACTTAAAAATATGAAAATAGGTATATAAGTTTTGGATTACAATTAAAAATTATGTGTGTAGACGAAATGGACAAATTTCTTCATTCAAAGGAAAACAATAGAGGGGTAAAATTTGTATGGAAAATTTATAATTTTCCGATTTTAAAGTATAAACATTGGAGTATAGAATCATGATTAGAAATTAAAGATTATCTATTTAGGTGAAATCGATAAAATTATGCCCTAATCGATAAAATTATGCCCTAAAGGAGTAACGTGGAGGGGTATTGATTGTATGGGTTTTTTCTTCCATCTGGTAAAGAATGTTGTTTATGGCAAAGTACTGTAGTAAACTGTTACCTAACCAGAATTAATTAAAAAATACGCCCTCCTGATAATTAAAGAACAAGTTGACGAAGTCTAGGGCAAAAGCTAGTTTATTATATAAAAATACGAAATCATTTTAAAAGTATTTTAAATCATGGAATATATAGTCGTCTTTTGTCATCGTTTCTAATAACTGAAACGTCAAATTGAAACTTCTATCTAGTGATCAAGCAGGCTTCTGGCATCATTACACATGTCCCAGACAGTACTTTGCATTGGCTTCAGTTGTGCATCTTTGCTTTAATACTTAGTATTAACACTTATTTGTACAATCTATTTTGTTTATTCAGAGTATTACTGGTATAGATTATAATGAAGAACTTATTCTCCACTAATAAATTAATTAATTTTAAAATGTCTAGTTTATTTCTATTCTATAAATAAATATGTGAAATGAAAAAGTTAATTGAGCAAATATGTGCTCCATTTAATGTTCATCTTTATTATAACAAAAGTTCTTCCAAGACAAATAAAGTCAAGAAATATCTATCAACTTATCAGTAATAATAAAGATATATTGATCCAGTGACAAGTTTATTATATTAAGATTTTTGGAAACATTTTGATAATCTTTTTTTTTAATATTATTGTATGTTTCTCTTTCTCTTTCTTCTCTCTAACTGTCTCTTTCCTTTTCAAAAATATACTATTTATTATTGTATATTTTTCTTTCTTTTCTCTTTCTTTCAAAATATAAGTATACAGACTGATAAATAAAAGTTGTTCAAGCAAAGTGTCGGTCTCATTTATCTCCGTCGGCGAGACAGATCGAACGAGGCGACATCGATCAGCATTGTCTCATAGTGAAGCCTGATTGATTGAGAGGGATAAACCAGAACCATTAGTAAGACTGTCACCTGCGCTGTGTGCTGAGCTTTTTTGTATAATGAAAAACTGGGAACGAATGATACGAACGACTAAGTTATATAACGTGGCCTATGTGTCAATGATCATTTCGTGTAATGAAAGACCGGGAACGAATGATATGGACTACCAAGTTATGAAACACGGCCTATGTATATATGATCAGTTTCGTATAATGAGAGACCGGGAAGGAATGATATGTACTACGAAGTTACATAATGTGGCCTAAGTGTGAATAAACATTTTTGTATAGTTAAAGGTGAAAAGTGATAATGGGAACGAATAATATAAAAACCCAACTCCTATGTGTTATATAGTTAACTATTGTTAACTATATAACTCTGTCTATTGAATGAATGATTTTATGTAATAAATAATAAACTAAATGTGAATGCTTAAAATTTGGAAAACTTCGAATGCTTAAAATAATTAACTGAAAACAATTATTCTTGTTATGATAACAATTCATATATATGACTTTAATAGTTATATCAGAATAATATATTTAAAGAAACAGATTTTTTTTTTGAAAACATATTACGTTTATAATCTGTAGTTCTCGAAATAATTTTAAAATATATATTTTACGTAAAAAGTAAAAAGATATTTATTTGTATATACAATATTATTTGGTAATTAAATGATGATAAATCGTCTACAAAGGTGTCGAAGACAATAGGTGCCTTCAACAAAAGTACGATCAAAGCCTTGTTTTGCAATTAGTGAAGAGTCATTGATCGGAGGCTTTACCATTATCTTTTTTCTGATTGACACTGGATCAATTTATATTTACTTTATACATATTTATATTTTTATTAATAAGCTTTTATTAATTTTGATGTGTGTAACGGTCACTTTGAATATGATTTTGACGAACTTTGATCTTTGTATATGGCCTTTTTAGGGCCAATGACTATGCATTATCATGAAATATAAATCACGTTTTTATAAAAAGCTGTAGCGAAATAATTAAAAATCAATAATAATTATTTTTTAATTAATTATTACATAATGTTTTATTTTTTGATAGTAACCTACATATAAACATTTTGTGTCTTCATTTACTCGTATCTTTATTTTAAGCTTAAATACATATATTTTTTTATTTACAATTATATCTTTAAAAACATATTAGAGAGGTCTGTTTAAACAAAATATTACATTTTTAATGTAAATTATCTACCGAAAGGATTTCACCAAAAAAGGGTTTAACCCCGCAAGCGTTCCGTTCAAGATAAAGGGCTACCATTGTTTTTGTGTAACGTATTTTATAAAACATTTTAAATGAGAAATATTTTTTTCAGGCAATACATTTTTAATGTGTTGATTTAATGGAATTTCATATTATTGCAACTGTTGTTGGAATATAAATATATGTATATATATAAATATTATAAAAGATAATGTCAATTTGTTTGTTACACTTTTACGTCTTAACTTCTTAATCAATCATGAAACTTCGCACGCACATTACAAAAAAGAACATGGGATACATGTTATCCTGAAAAAAGTGCTGTTCCTCAGGGATATATAAAAACTTTTAGATGACGGTCTGGCTTACCAGGGCTGTTTTTTACTTATATAGCGCAAAGTTTTTGGAAATCTCTATTACATTTATAAATGTTTTAAGCGCTTTAAGATTCTCAATATTTAAATTAATATCATAGGACATATTACACACATTAATCTAACCCCTAAGTAGGTAATTTTTTTGCTTGTGTTAAGGGTGTTGTTAGATAACGATACAAATACATAGAAACACATATTATTAATACTAAGAATATATTTAATAAACGACTAAACCCAGAAATATAGATATCAGATATCTATGCTCGGGAATCGAACCCAAGCCCCATTGAGCCGCTATACGTTAGACGTCTGTGCTAACCACTTGACGAACGAGGAGATTGCATATTTATCATTATATAATTTGAAAAGTCTGAATAACAGAAAGTATGAGATATTCCAATTTCATTATTATTTTCAAAAATATTTCATGAAATTCAAATTCGCTGAATTTAATTAAACTTACAAGCTTTTATTTGATTAAACATCTCCTTGATTTTAATATAAAGTTATGTCACCATTTCAGATATTTTGTTGTAAATTTGTTTTAAATAAATATTAAATAAAATTAAATCAATATTGATAGGGATCCGAACCCGCGACCTTCTGGAAACCGTTCTGAAGCTCTACCAATTAAGCAACCGTGTCGTATCGGTAAATATTTATTGAAATAAATAAATTAATAAACTCAGTAATGTGTTCTCTAACAATTTATATTATTTTATAATATTACATATATTTTAATAAAATTATACATTCAAAATTTAAGATTACAACCATAATCCATTTAAGAGCTTATTGTAATTATTTATTTAAATGAAGTCAGGTCCAACCCTTATTATTTTAGGGTTGACGAAACCACAACGATGAAGCTTGGAAACGATTTGGATTTAAGAGGATTTAATATAAATGTTGTTTCATTATATTATGTAGATTTTATGTATTTTTAAAATCTATTAATTATAAAGCATGTCATTAATATATATGTATATATCATTTTAAGTTTCTTAGATGAAGAAAACGAAATACGTATAATTTTATAAGGAAGCATAGCTTCATTAAATTACAATAAAAAAAAATATTAAAAAAAATTTAATACTTTATTAAATACATAAATACAATACATAAACAATGTTTTTTTTTTAAATAATTTGTTTTTAAAGAATTTTGAATTTGAATAAATAGAAAGCTCCAACCCTTTATTATATTGTCCATAAAATAAATATTCTCCCTATACATAAAGCTTCCAAAATATTAAGCTAAGGGTTCTCATTGTTTCCTGTGACCTTATAAAACCAATAAATCAATTTATTCGATATCAGAGTGAGTCATCAATATTACCTTAATTATATTTTTAAGGTAAAATATGATTTATGGGACATGGTAAACCAGCGGGAGATTTATTACCCGATTTTATCAAGATTAAATTACCTCTTATCATTTTTCTTGCAATAAATCTTTAATGATATTAAGTTTATTTTTATAATTTCGCAATTTTATATTTATTTGACCTAAAAACATATTTTTGTTATTATAGCACGAATATATCATATAAATATTTTATGATAGAGAAAAAAGAGAAAATGGACGAAAATGATATTTCAAAATATTTGACAAACACATTTTAACTATTATATCAGTAATAAAACATAAACAATTTAAAACAGAGAAAATAAATTAGAACAGTAGATAACGAAATTATTACGTAGTTAAGAAACTAAATATTTTACGCCCAAATTACTTCAAGGTTAAACGTCTCCTATAATAGAATTTTAATGCCCCTAATTTTAATTAAGGGTAACAATTAACTTAAACTCGGCTATAGTAATTACTTCCCTAGAGTCTTTATGACCTAGAACCAAAATTCTTTTCATGAAATTAGGGTTTTTCAGAATACATTTTTAATAAAAAGAAATATCCGGCTGAATTTGTTCTATGGTTCTTCTCAGACCAGGACGCTTTTGGAACCGTCGTAGCTTTAACATTAAGTTGGAAAATGCCTTTACAGAAGGGTTTGTTTTAAAAAACTGGTATCAAAATATTCCCTCGTGGAGCTTCTGATAACTGATATTGAAAGAAAAGAAAAGATATAAATAAATAAATAAATTCTGAATTAAACCTAATCCTTTATTTACCGCTTGGTAATTTTGTGAACAACACAATTGATCCGAAAACGTGTCCAAAATAAACACTGAGAGTAAATATTGTGTTTCCGATATCCTCAACTAAGCCTGTAAGGCCTGTTTATACCAAACGTTTTGGTATTTGCTTCGTGGTTTGTATAAATCGGATCGAAATTCGATTTATACATCCACATAATGATAGTTTATTATAAAATAATATATAATTATTATATTAATTAATAAAAGGTTATAAGAATAATCTTATATTTTAAGGTCGGTTATTCAAAGCTCTATTAAAAACTCGTTTGATATCGTAAAATATTCCGTGTGATATAAACGGACATTCAAACATGGCGGACGTTTTAAATTACATTTTTAATAAAAAACTTGCTTTCATTGGAGAGTCGATATTACTGAGTTCTTTGAAATTCTCGTTTCAAACCTCGTTACGCTGTATATATTGCTTTTCGAACTAGCTCTTAGTTTGCTCTTTTAATTAGTTTTACATACTTGTCTACGTTCAACTTGACCTACTTTTCCTATATATATAATATCACAGGACATATTATAATTATTCATTAAATTGATTTAACTTTTAAGTAAGCCAATTATTTGCTTGTGTTAAGGGTGTTAGACAACGATACAAAAACATAGAAATACACATTATAATTACATTTAATAAATGGCTAAACCCAGAAATACAACCATCTATGACCATCACGTAGAACCTTTGACCACTTGACTGAAGGGGTTGTAAAAACAAATAATATAATAATTAATATGCCTAATATTCCTTAAAATAAAACTTTTTTTTTTTAAATCATTCATATATTACGATTTCTAAATTTAATAATTACATTTTCAAAGTTCAAAATGTAATATTTAAGTTCACTTCTGTTTCGTAATACAAATATTTGGTATTATTTGTACAAAAAACCAAATCTCATCAAGCATCGTATGTTATATCTGAAAACAGCGTTGCTTTACAAGTTTTATTGCTATTCCTGAAAAATTGGATTGCAAAAAACTGTTTCTTTTATGAAAAAAATGTACATCGAAAAACTACATACAATATTCTACACTCTGAAAAGTGCTATGAGGTGAACACATATCACTGAAACAACATTTATTTTGCTAAAAGCTAGTCTTAAACACTAGACTATTTTATCAAACACCTTAAAATAGAAACTATGACAGGGCGTGGTTGATGTGACGCCATTTTGTTTACTAATACGTCAAATACGGTGTTACGCATAGAGATATTACATAGAGTAGGGAGTAGCTAGATTAAAATGTGTCCATCGGAAAAAAAGTGACAGCAAATGAGGCTAACTATCTGTCTCTCATCTTGCCTCTTTTATTATTTGTCAGACACTGACACCCTGCCTGCCTAAGGCTGTTCTATTCTATGTTCGAAAATTCTATGTTACTAGGTTCAATATAAGTGTTATTATTCATTAGTTTATTAAATTTACTTAATAATTAGGTTATGACGTGTTTAAGGTTAACATAACAACATTTTTTTGTCTATAAATTATGCTTTTCATTCAATATGATCCAGTTGAAATAAATAAGTATTTAAGAGCTTATGTCCCATAATTTTCAATACAAATATTTATGTACACAACTCGAACAGTAGTATTTTTATAAATATACATAAGTGTTTTAAGTATGTTTTTTTTTTAATTTCAAATAGCAGACATTGCATTTATGAAGCTCGAGTTGAACGGTTCCAAAGGTCCCTGGAAGAGCTGGCAAGAAACTCTGTGAATACTCTTTAACATTACTTTAAAAAATACAATTATCAATTAAAAGAAAGTTTGATAAAAAAAGACTATAATACCATGCCACTATTTTAAAACTAAACTGGAAGATTCTATTTCTATTTCCATTTTAAAATACTTACTAAAATATAAGAATTAGAGAACTTGAAAGCTTAAATTGTCTCTAGATTTGTGTCTATTTTTTTTTAAATAGACACAAATTAAACTTGTCTATTCAATATTAAATTAGATGTTTCTTTTATTTGTATAGAATTTTAATATATTTATTTATAGTATTGACACATTTAAAAAACCGGGTAAAAATGTTGATATACATAAATTGAATACAAAAGGCAAAGCCTCAAAGCCTACATCACCTGTTGAATAATTCAAAAGACGGATTCAATTTTGAAAGCGAACAGGCGCTGGCGTCATCAGAAATTGATATTGTTAAAAAGACGAGAAAATTCAATACATATTTGGAAATAAAGTAACGTTGGAAAGAAAGTAAGATATATTTAAGAAAGAAAGACAAATTTTACTTAAAATTAATTGGAATCAACATTGATAGGTCCGAGATAAAAGAAATAATTTTAAGTTATTTTAAACTGAAAGTAAAATACCATTTTCTTAAGAAATTTATTGGCAATATTGAACGGAAATTATTTAAATGAGGCTTTGAACTTTTAGAATAAATTTGGGGGAATCTTTTGATTGTGAATAAAGGACAAGGATTATGAAAATATATTATTAAAGATAAGAAATTCTTATATTTTATTGATTGTTACACAAATAACAGCAAGAGGCCATTAATTTTTCGAGATAGCAAGTCATTAGTTCAGCGATTCGCACTAAAAGTTATGAGTCAAAAGAGGATTGACCCGGTCTGCCTAAACACAGTTTATTGACCTTTGAACTAATCCCACCCAGTAATATATAGACTTTTGTTTACCCTTCGTAACTAAAGTAGATCGCTTAAGTTTTGGTCTATTTTTTAGTTAATGCTTTATTTTAAGACCATTATATAACGTTATACTTTGTGACTATTAAAAGCTATTCTTATGGCTGAAATTAAAATATCTATAAAATAAAGCTTTGTATGAACAACATTAGTTTCAATTCCACATAAACCGTATTGCTAGAAGCTGGTTAATTTGCATAACTACTTTATGTAATTTGTGACGATAAAATTTAATAGTTTGTCGCGTGTTTGCAGAGTGCACAAAAACAACGAATTCTATAGACTTATAACACGAAAGCTGTATAACGTACGTTGATACCAAAAACTTAAAATGCGTCAAACATTTGACTGCGGATAAAATGTTTTATTAGTTGCGTTAGGCTACGTGCGCAAAGACAGGCAGCTTGCTTAGCGTCTGGAGACTAGTGATTAAAACCAACACGTTTTTTGATTCGATTTTCGCTTAGTGACAAGCTAGGCGCCGAGCATTAGTGCATCCGTTTGCATACATTCTAGAACGTTAGTTTTACTAAGCTACACGCTAGGTGGCTCATAAGTCTTCAAACGCTAAACATGCCACCTGCCTGTGCGGACGGAGCTTTAGACATTACTAAAATATTTTTGAAGGTAAACAAAGATGCAAACAAGTGATTTATCTCATGTAATTTCACGCCAACTTTATTACTGTTATCGCTTCTATATTGGCAATAATAAATCCGTCATGCATTTTATGATTCTATCAATAATTTATTTGCAACTTTGACTTTAATATCTTGTCTAAAATTATTGATAATACTACTATAATATAGGTGCTTAAAAAAATCCCCAAAATAATTTAATATTCTAGCTTTTATTCTTTGGATTTTATTTTTATACCTATATTCTTGGATTATACAATTTAACAAATTTTATTCTAAACATATTTGAAATTAAATAAACTTTTAAATATAGAAATGGCTACACCTGTTTAAACATATTTTCAAACATTAATTTCGGTTGTGGCATCTTTTATCTATACTGCAAAGTTAGAAACATTAGTTAAGAATTTCAAAAGAAGCCTAATAGATATCACCACCGTCCTAATTAAGAAGATAATATATAGAATTCTTAATTAACCGAGACGGGTAATGATACTGTAGCTCAATTGATAAAGTGACGAGACGACGGATAATGTCCCAGAGGTCGTAGGTTCGAATACGTGCCAGTATATTTTTTTGTTTCATTCTATATTTATTTACATTTTAATGATAATTAAGAAAGGTATACACGCAACTCAACTGTACAAATATTCAAGCAACTATGATCAATCTTCAGACATTAATTTATTATGCTCAACCCAAAATAGCAGTTAACAAACTATGAACAGGTTGATTGATATGACTCATAAAATATTAAGTTATGGTTTCATGTTTGAAAATATCTATAAACTTGTATAGCCATATCAGATACGGTAGCTCAATTGGTACACCATATTTTAATTCAGACATAATTCAGACATAATTGGATAAAGTTTTTCGTAAAAACCAAATTATAATTTTGTCGCAGTCTGTCAATAGCAAAGTTGGAAAAGGTCAAGTGCTTACATTGTTGCAGAACATCTAAAATACCTTTTCTCTTCACATGCCTTACTTGAGCTATGTTTAGTAACTACTAACACTGTTATGTCACATTTGGAATAAAAATGTTAGTACAAGTACAGATTTTAAATGATTCTTTCTATAGCATAGCGTTTCGCCTTACTGGTATTATAATTAATTTATAATCATAATTTAACAATTTATTTTTATTATCTAAATGTTATAAAAAATAATCTTCAGAATCTTCAGAATTTTTACACTAGTGTCGTTTCAATTTTTTAGAACCACTCATTCATAATTTGTTGTACATTTTGTATTATGTTAATGGTAGTTACAATTTATTCAATTAAAGCTCCATCTCTTATTAATCCAACAAAGTTTTCTCTGTTTCGGTATTTTAAAACCTTATTAAAAAAAAGGTTGAGTATTCATTAAACGTTCTAATGAAAAACAATACATCGCTTGTTTCTAATTAACTTTCATACATGACTTAAGGCTAGAATCATGACCTGAACAATGGTCCAATCTCGCCAGCTCAGTTGGCAAGTAATTAAAACTGACTCTGACCCACGACTATGTTCTCTGACCTATTATATATTCAATTGTTGGTTTATGGGTCAAGGACATAGAGTTATTATACATAGAGTCCATACTCTATGTTTTATTTGTAATTTTTAGATGTAAATATTACAGTACATATAAAAACTACTATCCTTCCTCCTCCCTAAACCCTAATGAATATAATATTGCAATTTTAATATCACATAGACTCATAATAATTCCACATTTAGTTTAATTTTAATAATAAAAGTTGTCTTATTCCCACACTATATAGTCTAATAACTTTATAATTGAAATTCAATTCCCCAGTACATAGAGGGAGTGCATAATACGTCCGGACGAACTTTTCCCGGGGGAAGTAATAACGGATATTGCGGGCTCAGTGTACTGTTTATGTTTGCATGAGTTTGATTTATTTGGAAGGTTATTGTGTACTTTCTAACACACTCTAACACTCTCACACTCACTCATACTAACACGCTCTAACAACACTTACACAAATATGAGTTTCTACTAGGATTTTTTGGGTAAATGTAAGCAAAATATTTTGAAGGTTACAAGTAAATGATTTCTAACAAAATGATTTTGTTCCAGGGCTGCTGTCATGGGACTCCGGAGAACACCAGGTGGATTTAGAGAAGGAGCTGGCAACCCTCACGGTACAGGCACCCGAGGGGGAAGAAGCCAGATATGGTAGGTACTTTTACAAAAAAACAAAAACAACCTAAGACCTACATTTACTATATATCTTCATTTATCTTACTCTTTATATCGATTTCATACATTTTTTATTAATTAACCCTTATATTTAGTAAACTTATATAGGTTTTCAGAATAGCAGAAATAAAACCGTTACGAAAAACGATGATTCAAGTTAATTAATAAACATAATACAATGTAGCAAAATATTTTAAGGATCAGTTTTCATGCTTGGGTTTCATAATAAATAACTTAGTATACAAATGCTTTAAGTAAATCAAAATACACAAAGGAAACGGAATTTTAGTCATTCATGTGTCAGTTGTCCAAACTTAGTAATAACTCTCTCTCTCAGTAATAACTTAGAGTTCTTCATTTATTATTTCTGTTTCTCTTCATGAAAAATTTGATTACAGCTGAAGTGTCTCTGGTTACTTTAAATTGAGTATTATCGTCGCCAGACATTGTTTTAAAAAATTAAAGCTTTTCATACTTAGTTTAATTCAAGATAATCTGAAAAACAATAAGAATAAGATGAAAATTAGTGAAAAGATAACTTCGTTTTTCGTTTCTTTAACGAATTTTTATTTTTATAAACTTTACAATTTATTATTTTCTTGACCTATTGTCGGTATGTGTCCTTGTCTTTCTTCTGGCCTCTATTTATTAGACCATTTAAAGCAATTTGTGGTAAATATTTGATACTTGACTATGCAAAGTTTAATATAAATTGTAATTATTTGGTTATTTCCTATAAATCTGAGAAGATTCTAGAATAATCGAGGCGCCAATAAAGTTAACTTAACTTGGTTATTAAATAAATTTCAGCTGACAAATTGGCTCTATCGGTTTCCCGGTGACTGGATTTTCATAAAGTTCAACTTTATCAAATTCATTAAGAGACAAGAATAGCTTTTGCGCTTATAAGGTTTCGTTTAACAATTTTAAATAGTTATAATGATTTTACAAATAAAATAAAGAAATTTAAAATATTACCTGTGTAATTTTTTTAGTTTTTGATAAATAAAATAGAACAGAATGCCATCATATACTTTTAAAGTGAAGTAGTTAAAAGAAACCTTAATATATATTTTTTTAACTCAAACAAATTATTAAAATTTATTCGGCGTTGGATTGTCACTGACAAACACTCGGCAAAAAGTTTAATAAAAAGGAAAAAAAACGACTACTAAACATCCGATAAAGTTTTATGTTCGTAGATGATTTTATTATAACTCTTCATTCAAGATTGATTGCTTATAACTTAAAAATCACGGTAAATAAATCTTTTCCTGAATGTTTTATAGAAACATCTTGTTGACATTTTGTTAAATCCTTATCCTCTCCCATTCACACTATTCACTTTTCAAGAGCTATTAATCCGTCAGTGAATGGAAAGATTTATCATCCGAATTTATTCAAGCTTCCATAAGCTTAATTTATTTAAGGATAATCCGTTTATTAATGCTTATAAAGCTTGTTAAGAGTTTAACTAAGTCTATTATGTTAAATATAAATTTTGGTCAAACCTGAAATGTAATGATCATTAGTGGTCCCATACTTCAGCATAACGACTAGCAAAATGTTCATGAAAGAACTTAATTATAGTCACCCTTCGTAAACTTTCAAGGTCAAGGTTAATCAAGGATGGAAAAATGTAGAGTTGGAATTTCGGAATAATTTATCCTTTAAGTACGCATTTCCTCTGAATTGGACTAATTTGTACATTGTACCTTTCACTTCTGGACAATTGGTTTTTGGAATATTGAGAACTAAAACCAACTTTATCGTATATTTTATATGTATTATACATATTATATTTTAAAATACTCTACGTAATCCCCTACCAAAGCAAAAGCTTTCAGGAACGTAATCGGATTACAAAGCGTTTAAAAATACTTTAGCAAAAAAGATACGTATAGGTTTTTATTATATTAGACAGATAAATATATTTTGTATATCTTGAAATATAATACATAAGGGTTTTATTTGACTTTATAGAAATCTTGAAGGAAACAACAACTCGACCATTTTCAGAGGTGTCACTTAAAGAATGTCTAAGTTTATTGTCTTATTATAAATGCTAATATTATCAAACTTTTACATTGAATTAAGACACATTTATTACAGTTTCAATTCTTTCAAATTAATATAAAGTTACGGATATTTTCGTAGCCTACATACTTACACTTAATACCAAACTTTTACCATGAGATATAATATTCAAAATTAATCACTTAGAAACTCAGCTCGGTTTCTTTTGCTGAAGTTTATTTTGCGAGAATTTTTTGTGGTCATATTTCTTACATCTTCTGCTCAGTGGAGCGTGAAAGAGATAAACGAGTTACGCGTTGCGTAATACCTACATTTGCTTAGCAAGAGTCAAGGCCACTCCATTTTGATATCACCTTTGAAATTTTCGCTTTTGGTAACTTTATTTAGGAATTATTAATCTATTTAAGTATCACATAACAAATCCGAAACAATCAGATAATTTTATTATGTAGCAGGTAACCAATATGCCAATATTAGTTTATGCAGAAAGTAACCAATAATCCTAATTGCAGGAGAGCGATTGATCCAATATGCGTCCGAGAACCTGGTGACGGAGATCCTGATCCACCCGCAGATGAACACGCTGATGCAGTGCATGAGGAACCTGCTCAGCTCGTTCACCCGCCATCGCCACTTGGTGCATGCTGGATATACTTTTGCTGGAAACGGCTCATGGATTATGCAAGTTAGTATAGAACTGTTTGAAAATATCTATAAACATGTATAGCCATGTTATGCTTACTTAAATTTATATAAATATACTGGGAAACCGTCCCGTCGCTTTACCAACTGAGCGGTACGGTAGCTTCCCAGTAGTCGCGTACGGTTTCCCAGTAGTTGCGGGTTCGAATCCCTGCCCGTATCGGTTTATTTTTCATTCTATATTTATATAATTTTAGTATAGTTCATAAAAATCTAAACATACTAATATGGCCAACAGCCGTTTCAACTAATCCAATAGTCTACTTGGATTATTTTATGGAATAGATCTATTAATATCTTATAATTGGAAAATCCAATTATAAGATATTAATATTTATATATATACATATATATTATTTGTATTATAATATTTCTATATATATGTATCATTATATAACAAAACTTGAAATCCGAGTAGGACATATTAAGGATACATTTTTTCTTGCAAAATATCGGCAATTCTTAGCTTATTCCAAATGAATAAGTTTCAGAACAACACGAAGATACAAAAAATCTATATGCCTTTACCTCATTTTAAAAGAGACAAAAGTAAAAATGAATATGATTTGATTTTTGCGACGTAACATGTAACTCGCCTGCTCATAATTTCCGCTTCGCTACAGCGTGACATTTTTTTTTTTTTTTTTTTTTTTTATATTATCTAGGGCAATGCTTGACTACATTCCACCTGATGGTAAGTGGAATGTAGTCGAAGGTGGTAAGGCGCATTACCCTAGCAGCCTATTCACTCTTCTCTTGAATGTATCCACATTGTATTCTTTCGGAAATACCGACGCAGGCAAGCTGTTCCAATCCTTTGCTGTACGCAGTAAAAAAGACGAAGCAAAGCGCTTCGTTCGGACAGGTGGAATGTCCACAACAAAAGGATGGATTCCTGCCGTGCGTCGGAAAGTCCGATGATGGAAGGGGGCCGGGGGAATTAGATCGTGTAATTCCTGCGCACACTCACCAAAATGTATCCTATAGAATACTGAGAGGCTAGCAATTCTACGCCTGTGTTCAAGGCTTTGGAGGTCGGCTTCGACCAATTCGGGATCGCCTATAAGCCTCTTTGCTCGCCTCTCAATTGAGTCCAGAACCGCAAGATGAGACTTTGCGGCACCAGCAAATAAGTGGCCACAGTACTCTACACACGACCGGATCTGTGCTTTGTATAAAACAAGAAGCTGTCCCGGTGTAAAGTACTGCCGAACCTTCGCAAGAACGGCAAGCTTTGCTGCTGCTGCTCTTGCTCTGGACTCAATGAACCGACCAAAGTTGAGGTTCGAGGAAATCTCTAAGCCTAACAACTGAAGCCGGTCACTGTATTCCAAGGATACATTCTGGAAAGTAGGAGCCAAGGTGAAAGGGCTCCTTTTGGCGGTGAACAGACACGTCTGCGTTTTGGTGGCGTTGAATTTGACAAGATTGGCATTGCTCCATGCGGAGACTGCCTGAAGTTTGTCATTCAAACGCTGCACCATGGCTTCTCTTTCAGACTGTACTTGATCTCGACTAGCCCGAGTACTCGGCAGATATCTTTCTACAACTGTGCTGTCGTCTGCGTACCCATAGATACCGGGCTTCAACAGATCGTTAATGTGCAGCAGAAAAAGAGTTGCAGAAAGAACGGACCCCTGAGGCACTCCGGCATTTATTGTCAAGGATTCCGAGGAAGACCCATCGACAACTACTCGGAGAGATCTCTGGCTCAGAAAGTCCGTTACCCAGCCGATCAGACCAGGAGATATACCGTACGCTGAAAGCTTGCTTATAAGGCTCGCATGCCAGACCCTGTCAAATGCCCTCGAGACGTCCAGAGAGACGGCGACCGCTTCTCCGTTCTTCTCGATGGCCTCGCCTAGAATGTGTGTAGCATACACTAGGAGGTCCCCAGTAGACCTATTACGGCGAAACCCGTACTGTCGGTCACTGAGGAGATCGTTACCTTCTAGGTATGCTAGAAGGCGCGAGTTCAATACACGCTCCATAATCTTGCAGAGTATGGAGGTGATTGAAATCGGTCTGTAGTTGACAGGATCAGCACGGCTGCCTTTTTTGGGCACGGGTTGCACGTGGGCAAGCTTCCAGGATTTCGGCACTATTCCAGTCTTGAAAGAGAGACGATACAGACGTGTCAGTACAGGAGACAACTCAGCTGCACATGTTTTGAGCAGAATGGCTGGTATACCATCAGGACCACTGGCTTTATTCACATCTAAACGACACAATGTTCTCCATACCTCTTTGTTAGTGATGCGGATTTCAGGCATCGAAATACCGCAGTGAGGAAGATGTGCTGGAGAAGCATTGCCAGTATCTAGATGTGAATTATCAGCAAACAGAGAAGCAAATACATTCGCTTTCTCTGTTGCTGTGTGGGCCAGGGATCCATCCGGCTTCAGCAGAGCAGGCAGTGAGGGTTGGCAGAAGTTCGACTCGATCGCTTTCGCAAGAGACCAGAAAGCTCGACTGCCAGTTGGTTTGACAGAGAGCTTTTCGCCATTCTTAGCGATTCGATCGAGACGAGCCTTCCGCAATGCCTTTTTGTAGGACTTGGCAGCTAGGTTAAAGGCTCTCTTCTTTGTACTTACATCCGGAGTTTTGCGGCTTCGAGCATCAGCCCAAATGAGGTATGCCGAATGTTTTCGGTCTTGAGCATGACCACATTCGGCATTAAACCATGGGCGAGCTTTGCCACCGACGGGAACTTCAGCAAAAGGAATAAAATACTCCATTGCCTGATGCACCACATCGGTTATAGCATCCGCGCAACTCGACGGATCCAAAGAAGAGAAGCAGACCTGCCGCCAAGGATAAGATGCAAAGAAGTGCCGCATCTCATCCCAATCTGCTGCCTTGTATTTCCATACTCGCCTAACACCATGTGGTTCGAAAGCTGGTGGGGAATATGTAAATACAGATTTCACCAGACAGTGATCGGAGGTTCCCAAAGGGGAGGTGACCTCAACACGATACCTGTCCGGATCAGTTGTCAGCAGAAGGTCCAGGCAATTAGCTGTATGGCCTACCACATCTGGTACCCTTGTCGCTTGCCTCACTAGCTGAAAGAGGTCCAAGGACAACGCAAAGTTCCGCGCTTCTCTTCCAGCATGGTCGGTTTTCTGGTACGGGAACAGCCAGTCTTGATGACAAGCATTAAAGTCCCCCAGAAAAACCAGCTGCGCTGAAGGGTACTGATGCAAAGCCATATCAGCAGCCTCACCGAGATACTCAAATAATCTAGTTGTCTCCTGGTCACCGCTGTGCGAACGGTAGACACAGGAATACAGGATTTTTTCGTTTCCTGTGTCTACTAAAACCCATATAGAAGAAAACGTGGGGTCTTCAAGGTGACGGAGACGCTGGATACAGAGGTCGTTCCGCGCGTACACGCAGACTCCGGCACGTGAGCGAAAATTGTGCTCTAACGTGTATCCGGGATAATGCAGGTGCGCAGCGCTCAAAGGACATTGTATCTGCGTCTCCGTCAAAAAGAAGAGGTGCGGCTGCTCTGTCTCCAGGTGGTGATGGACAGCTAGGATATTAGAGTGCAAACCCCTGATATTAGTGAGGTGCACTTTAAATGAGGAGGAGTGCAACCGCTGTAAAAACATTTTCTTCTTTTTAACTTTCCTCATAAAAAAAATAAAATAAAAGTGAATAGGGATGGGAAATGGCAGTTGAACGAGGCGGTACGTATCGAACCCGACGTCGAAATTGGTGATGTCCTGCCACTGGGAGGCTAGTCTGGAGACTGCGGGGACGCCCGAACCCCCCCAGGGATCGCCATCGGGCCTCCTCGTCTGGTCGCCAACCAGCACGATGGAGCCACCCTGGGATTTTTCGCAGCTGGCGGGGCAGCCTTTCGTGGGTGGCTAACCCACTAATTGGGCCCCCAACTATCTGCGGGCGGCCAGCGGAAAGCCGTTGCTTCGGATCCCGCTACCCTCCGCGACTAGACACCCGACAAAACTAACACCAATACGACGTCAAACCGGTTCGCCAACGCACCGCAGCTGTTCAGACCCATTTCCCATTAACGGCTTCATCGAGCAACGTGCCGGAACACGACTAGGTCGCTTTGCGGCACGACTTTGCCCGATGGGTGGTAACTTTGCCGGCGACCCGATGTTATGGTCTACCACCAAGAAAATTTGTTGAAATGTCATTTATTTATCCGGAACAACATTAATTGCTCAACATTAATTGAAATGTCATTTATTTATCCGGAAAATGTAGTTTTCCTGCACATATTTGCTTCGACTCTTACATTTATTGAATTTTCTATATAAAAAACTATAACATAGTTAAAGTCAGGACGTTTTATTATACGGTTTCGAAACCGTCTATTAATAGAAAATAAGGGGCATTTATGTAAGTTACTAAGTTAACCGCTATCATACCCTCATCATCATGTTACTGAATTTTGGAAACTTGCCAGCAAAGACTTTTTGGTCGCCTGCCGAAGTTTTAAACATGAACACAGAAAATAATTCATAACTGCATTTCAGAATAAAAGATTCTAATTTAAACTTGCCTTTGTTCTAGGATGGGACATTCTCCCTCTCTGACTTTACTGATGCTTACCAAGAGAATGAAGTTCAGCGCGTCATCCGCGCTTACGAGAACTCAATCTCCATTGACATACACTGCTCGGGCGGCGGCGACTGGCACAAGCTGCCAGACATGCCCTTCGTCAAGCACTGCAAGATAAGGGTTAACCCAACCGATATTCTCGACTCTGGCTCTCAAGCCATCAAGGATTTTTCTGGTAAGTATTATATATCATCTTAAGGATTAAACTATTATAAAAATGTTTTTTGTTCAGTAAAGTTCAGAATGGTTGAAGGTTATTTGAAATTGCCTTAAGTCTAAGGAGCCTTAAAATGTAGCCTGAAACCTAATAGACTGAGAATCGCTCGCAAAACTGGTAC
The DNA here is from genome assembly GCA_959347405.1 of Napeogenes sylphis. Lineage (NCBI taxonomy): Eukaryota > Metazoa > Arthropoda > Insecta > Lepidoptera > Nymphalidae > Napeogenes > Napeogenes sylphis. The sequence goes on from OY365778.1 coordinate 11,365,489, forward strand.
ATGAATTACGGTGTAAGTAAATTTTTCCGATTTTCCACTGCTCGAGCTGAAGTGATTGGTACATAAAAAGTTTTATTCAAAGACGTAAGGCTATTCACTTAAACTCAGAGCTATGGGACGCATTGCCAATAATAGTTTCATTAGACTCTCGGGAGTTAAGAGATTTATTTGTGCTTTTGATTTGGAAATAGTATTTTGTCGAACGCTAACTTCAGGAATTTAAAAGTGACAATATGTAATATATATCTTATTACTTATTAAATTTATACTTTTTATAAAAAATCATTTTCCCTATATCAGGAGGTACATATGTGAAAAGGTTTATATGTGTCTCGGTTCTAATTGCCTCTCTAAACAAGATCTTTTCATGTACATTCCAACTAATGCATATAATGTTGTTCTTCTTATGAATAACGCAATTTATGTAAACAAACTTTGTCAATATTGTAAACTAATGAAGTGTCTTGTGCTGTTTCAATAGACGACTACCTTATTGTTATTACCTTATTCTTGAAACTTCATGTTAAAGCAATTTGAATATATAATTGTATATACTTAACCCAATGGATTTAATTAAACTAATATGTATTAAATTCACATATATAAATAATCATTTATAATATTTTTTTGACACCATTTCGTACATAATTATATAAATCTAATTTTTATGTGCAATCCTTTTCATATGCACATATGAATGGTTTATAATATTGTTTTTACACAATGTCATGCATTGGTATATAAAATATGCATTTCAAATTTGTATGCGCATTCCATTGCATCAAATAATAATACCCATATATTGTTGAATGGTTTATAATATTATTTTCATACAATGTCATGCATTAATCGAAAGCCACTGCAGTGTCATTAACACAAAAAAATACCAATCTCATACATCGCATTTGCTAATGTATTTTTGATTATTATTCAAACTATTCGTGTTTGTTTCATAAATTGTTTCATTTTCAAATAAACTTCAATTTAAATATTGTCATTTGTTTCTTACAAAGTGTTATTTTAAACATTTGAATTATTAGTTGTTATTATATATTACTCTTCATTTCTTTTTTAGGTATATAATGACTATTTATAATATAAGTTAAGTACATAAAAGAAGTATTGATATATTTATACATATATTTCAATTAGCTCCTCCAGTCATTCAGTAATTAACAAAGATAAACTGAAAATCTATGAATGATGGTAAAATTCATTTATGTTCCTTTTAAAAATAGTGCACTATTTTATAGTATAGACTAGATATTGAAAAGAGCCTGTAATTAACAACCTCTGGACTTAATAAAGAAAACATAACCAAAATATTCATTGTACCATGAAACACGATTCCTAAATAGAACTGAATCACGTAATGAAAGTTACTCCAGAAACTCGCTCTACAGTTCCACTGTCACGTAACTTTACACGTGAATTGCGAAATTACAATTTGTCAGTCGAAACTTTCAGCTCACAAAAGGCTCGAGGCGTTTTGGTACAAGCGATAGATGATATTCATTTAAATACTAATGAGGCAATACTTGTTATCTCACTTTAATTACAGGAATAATAAATGGAATACATTCATCTATAGATAATTTGAACTCGCATCGGAGAGGATCTATATCTATATTAAAACATAACTAATTAAGGAACATTGTGGGTTTCGTTGCATTGTTAGAAAGTAGTTTATGAACTGTAATTAGTTTTATATAGTTAAATATGAAATAGTTTCCAACATGCTGGTGCTTAGACAATTTGTATCAGAACTTGTAGACATAATACATAGTTCATCCTAAATTATTTAATAAATGTGAATATATGTTTATTTGTCCGTTTATCCTTACAGTATTTTTGAAGCAATCAAAATAATCTAAAATATTATATTTTTCATGATAATAAGCATATTATAAGCATAGAACTCGGAAACGAAGTTGAGTACAAAACCTAAAATCTCATTTTGCACCCAACTAATTTTGCTTTTGCTATCAACTAACTACAATATAATAAAAACACAAATAATTAACTAAATACAATAAGGACTACGATCGTGCTAATTATTGTTTGCAGAGAACATTTCACGAGAAATTTTCATGACAATTCCTCGAAATCTCCAAATTAAATAAAATAAAAAGCCTCAAGAGAGCATATCCAAGTGGGATCAATTACTGTCTCGAGCACAAAATGGCGCCTCGTAATTAGAATTATGTTTGCGTATATAATAAACGATTAAGTTGAGATAATTCAACAGCTCTAGAAATAATTAAAACTTTTATGAATATATATTTGGTATATTCATTTAAAAACTGTAATAACTTAAACATGTGTTATGTGTGTCTCAATTAAACTTAGTAAGTTTCATAAGATTTAAAGAACGTTCTAGCTTAGTATTTTTTTAAATGCCTTTGAAGTACGTTAATAAGCAACTTAATTCCTTTAAATCTCGAATGTATCTTGGTTTTGTAGATAACCATTTATTATATAACATAATATTGAAGTAATGTGTTTCCTAAACTTAGTTACCGTGCAGGTATATAATAAAGTTAGGTCTATCCGCTGACCTAAAAGCCCTGCCTCAGGTGATCTAATCAATTGCAATTTCCGCTCTAGATGGTACAACTATCCAATATTTAAGCTAAAAGCTTAAAATAAATTTTCAAAATTTGTAACCTATCAGACATGATATTGGACAGACCTGTCTAACGGAAAACATCCTCTTACTAAAGTTAAATCCAAATATGATGATAATATATACTTCTATTTGCAATAATTAAATTACAATATTTTTCACAATACAATTAGAATAAATCAAATTTAAAAAAATATCACTTCTTTAATTATAATAATAATAGTAATATCACAGGACAAATTACACAAATTGATCTTAACCCTAAGTATGCAAATGATTTGCTAGTTAAGGGTGATAGACAACGTTACATATACATAGAAATACACATTATAAATACTGCGAATATATCTAATAAACGTCAAACCCAGAAATATAATATCTTTCTGGTTTGAAAATTATTAAATATAATAATAAGGTAAGACATAGAGAGCTTTTGTTTAACAAAACCAAAAATATCATGTTTATTCAAAAATATACATAAAAATATCCATTTAAAGACTATCATTACGATTAGAACATGGAGAACACGGAATTAAAATTATTAATATCTTCATAAAACATGGCCAGTAATTCTCATATGTATTTAAAATTTTAATGACTTAAGTGAAACATAAAATAAAGTACAGCTTAATAAATCCCAAGAGAAGTTTTAGCGAATATTTAGCAAAGCTCTCTAGAAAACAAAAGAGAATTACCATTAAAGAATTTTGTTCGCCAAATTTACAAATTTGCCAGAGGCTGTATAACTTCGAAAGCAATTGAATTTTGCTTTTAACGAACTGTTTGAATAAAAATTAAAGTACCGTAAAAATTAACAAAACTTGAGAAGTACAAAGTAAAACCTTAACTGCAAGCTTAAATTAAAGTTATATAAGAACTTCAAATAAAAATCAGAAATATAACAATAGGTTTATTATATTATTATTTTTCTGTTACTAAAATGGAATTTATTATATCCGTTTTCTTCTATACTTAATTGTTACTAAAATTAATCTCTTCCCAAATAATTGCTACTTAATTTAACTAATGTATTCCTTGCAGCATACCTGGAACCATTCATACTGCCAGCAAGTCTGGAACAGCTGCTGGTATCTAGTGATGTGGTTGGAAACATCCGCTTCAGCCACCCAACCCTATACGTGTTCCCAGGCGGGCAGGGAGACGCAGCCCTCTTCGGGATTAATGGATTTAATATGCTCGGTAAGTATTTTTCTTAACAATAATAAAATAAGCTCATTTTTTATTATTCTGTTTTTAAGGTTCTGTACCAAAAAGGTAAAAACGGAACACTTTTATTAAGACTTCGATTTCCGTCTGTCCGTCTTTACGTCTGTGTCTTCAGGCTGTATCTCACGAACCGTGATAGCAAGATTGTTGAAATTTTCACATATTATGTATTTCTGTTGCCGCTATAACAACAAATACTAAAACCAAAATGAAATAAATATTTTAGGGGGGATTATTATGCTCTATTTTTATTTGTACTTTATAGTTCCACGAAGGCTTGTCGGATTTTTTTTACAAATAAGTTACTGAAAATATTTAAGATAATTTGAAGCAGTCATTTCTGATTTGAATCTATTAACAAATAAATATCTTTAAAATATTCCTATTAACAAGCGTTATTAAATCTAAAATAAAAATTACTTTGCGATGTTATAAAAATTAAATTAAAAACCTAATTATATAGATGTGTTTATTTTACATGAAAAATAACTTATGTTATTAAAAACAATATCATCTTATAGAACTAAATCTAAAAGAAAATGTAATTTGTAAGCGTCATTCAACTAAAGAAAAATGCCTCACGATATAAAACCAATATTCCTTTTGGCGTTTTGCCAAGTTCAGTCAAGGCTGGGGCTTCAGGGCATCGAGATTTCAGCCCCTGATATGGATGTGACCGCGAACAACTTTTATTATATTGAATATACAATAGCTTGGGGCTACGTTCAAAATATCGTAATCTAATATTTAATAAATATAGAATGAGAATAAAATGAGCAGAACTAAAATTGAGTATACAATTTTAAAATATATTTCAAAACAAAATACTTACTAATATAGAATATACTTTAAGTAATCAAAGCTTTTTAAAGTATTCGTTTGATGTCATTTGAAATATCATAGGGATATACATTAAGTCACCTATATAAATGATTTAGTATTCAAATGTTTATCGTCGTTGTAATAAAAAATAATTAAAATAGGTTTTTTTTTGCTATAAGAATTAATTTCGTTTTGATTATCATGTGGAACATCAATACAAACAGCTATTTATAATATAATAACAAATTGACACCAATATTTATTAGCAAAGTAATTAAAATGAAAATGTCAAGATTGTGATACTAATAGGGTAAAAAGTGTTTCTCAGCGGGCGCAACACCAAAAAGTGTAAAAAAACTTACATAACTTAGCTGAGGTTGGCTCGAAGCCAGATAAAAAACCTACAAGTGCTTGAAGCATTTCAGCGAACATTAAGTATTAGCACTTTCATTTTTTGAAATAATTAGCTCGGAAATTAATCATTTAACGAAGTATCAAAATAAAAATGTATTTAAATTCTAAATTAAACTTAATAATTCTTTAGCATGTATTCTATAATATAATATACATTGTCTATAGTTTATATATGATCAAAATTCCAACTATACAAATGAACCCGCTTCGCTCATTTCTCGTTGCTCATGACTTCGTATGCACATGAATCCCTCGGTAGTTACTCTGAAATTGGTCTTTTGTTCGAGACTTGGATACAAGCCAGGAATACTAGCATTCGTCTCCGGGCAATTTGTAGTTTAACTTAGCCTGCAATGATTTATGACTGCAATGCTTAACTTATATTTATATTTAATAAGGCAAAATTATTACATTGTGACTGTTCTATTTCCTATTTATATGAACTTACTTCCGGCATTGTCAGTTGAAGATAATTTAGAAATAACATTTTTGGGAAGTCTTGATATTATCTGTTATATCTTATTAAGTTATTTCAACAAATGTAAAGATTATATTAATAATGTTTTCTGTTACCTTCTTTTTATAGTCTCAGTGTTCTAATATTTTAAAACTATATATATATATCATATAATCATATATCATATTAATATATATATATATATATATATATGAGATTAAGCGTTGAGCTTGAGGTTGAGCGACGGGACGGTTTCCCAGTAGTCGCGGGTTTGAATCCCTGCCCATATCGGTTTATTTTTCATTCTATATTTATATAAATGTAAATAAGCTTAACATGGCTACACCTGTTTATAGATATTTTCAAACAATGTTTGAAAATATCTTACGGGACGGTTTCCCCGTAGTCGCGGGTTCGAATCCCTGCCCGTATCGGTTTATTTTTCATTCTTTATTTTTATAAAATTTTCAAACAAGTTTTTATTATAATATTAGTTATAAATCATGAATATTTAAATAACCTAAAAACGTAAAAAAAAAATTATTTACAATTTGAAATACAACTTGTTTAATTCATCAGAGATAAATCCTAGCGAATCATTGAATTTAATGCATATTGGTTATTTAATAATAAAATGTATATATTGTTAAACACATTGAAATGTTTTAAGGTAAAGTAAATATTCATATTAAACAGCCTCCATATTTCATAAACCTTTTACGTGCTCAAATTTACAATTTATGAAACCTCGGACTAAAAGTTTCTTAATAAAATGTTTCTTTCAAAGTAACCAGAATCTGTACACGCAACCCTTAACATGAGTGCTCTCGACTCTACTTTAGCAAACCTTTATGGTAAATAAATATGCGTTAGGTTATGTCTAACATGCTTACCGAAAAAAAAAATTTTTTTGGTTATACTTTTTGGAAAAATTAACCTCAATATTGTAAAGATTATATAAAACAATTAATAGATTTACCTTATTTTTATAACTCAATGAAATAAAAAAAAACTATCAGTACAATTTATTTTTTGTAACTAAATCCAATTAAATGAACTATAAGATAAATATCTTTTTATTAATATTACTATGTAGTACATTCGTTATTTCTATTGTTTTTAATCTTTTCATAGTAAGATAAAAATTAGGATGTTTTAAATAATTATATTAATTCACATTCAGACAATCGAAAGCAAAACACTTACTATCAAGCTATAGATTTGTTGATGCTATAGCTTTTGAGGTCAATGTGGTATTTGCATGTATCAACATTCCATATATATATATATGGAATATTGATACATGCATGCATATAAATTTATTTTTTTTAACTATAATTTTCTAAGATGAATTAAATAGGTTGCATTTGAAATTGTAAATAATTTTTCTTTTTATGTTTTTAGGTTATTTAAATATTCACGATTTATAACTAATATTATAATAAAAACCTGTTTGGAAATATCTATAAACAGGTATAGCCATGTTAAGCTTATTTACATTTATATAAATATAGAATGAAAAATAAACCGATACGGGCAGGGATTCAAACCCGCGACTACTGAGAAACCGTCCCGTCGCTTAACCAACTGAGCTACCGTATCTATAAATACGATCTCGATAAATACGATCATATATAGAATGTTTAATTCACCGAGACGAACGGTAGTTTGTTGGTAGAGCGACGGGACGGTTTCCCAGTAGTCGGGGGTTCGTATCCCTGCCAGTTTCGGTTTATTTTGATACGGTAGCTCAGTTGGTAGAGCGAAGGGACGGTTTCCCAGTATTCGCGAGTTAGAATTCCTGCCCGTATCGGTTTATTTTTCATTCTATATTTATATAAAAAATAATAAAGACCTGTGAAAGGAAGTTATTTTTACAAGATTAAAATATATTAAAATAAAAATGTATTTATATTAATATACAGGAATATCATAGTCACCAATTATACTTTAAGCGACGAATTACTATCCTGATATAATATTTAATCAGTTTTTTTTGTATACAGTATGTTTATTGAATTATTAAAGATATCCTTTATTCGAAGATTTGAAAATCTGAATTTGTACACTACAAAAACAATCGACTAATAATAGTTAGATACTTAAAAAAATACAAAAGAGTATATTTTTATAGAATAAATATTTTTTTTAAATGAATATTCGTGTTATTTCAGTTGACGGAGGGTTTTCCCGAAAAGCCTGCTGGTGGGACTTCGCTCGTCATTTAGATCGCTTAGACGCGGTGCTTTTTACGAGAATTAACAACTGCTCGGTGTCAGGCATGGCTTCAGTACTCCACCGGAAAGCCACTGCTAGCGTGTACCCACAGATAGGACATTTTTTCTGCAACCTTGAAGTAAGCACTATCTAAAATATTTACATTACAGACAATATTTATAGTTATATTTTTTTATGTATAAATTATTAAAGTTTAAAAAATTATAAAAAATATCTACTTATTGAACTCATAGAACAGTATAAATAGGAATCTAAGAATCCGTACATCTTAAAATAATGCTTGGATTCAGCTTATAAATAAAAAAAATAATATATTATAATAAATCCTTATTACCTCATAGTCATCCACTTCTCATAAGATATAACGTTAAGGATGAAATGGTAACTTTGGTCATTTAACGGTTTTTTATGTCAAACAAATTTCTAATGATTTAACCGCCTTTAATGGCCCCGTTGGTCAACTGTTTAGCGCAGACGCGTAATGTATCGCGGAACAAAGGGACACGAATTCGATTCAGGACAGGGACTAGCAAGTATTCTATGAGCATAGATGTCTGTATTTTAGGGTTCATTAAATATATTCTAAGTATTTATAATGTGTATATCTATGTCTGTCTATGTATTTATATCGTTGTCTAATACCCTTTAACAGAAGTATAGAATTTGCTTATGTTAGATCAATTTCTGTAATTTGCCCAGTGATATTATTATTAATTATATAAAATATTAAAACGGAATCCGATATTTTCAGGAGCGTCGTGCGCTGGTCAGTCCTGATGGAGACAAAGACGCCGACCCGCTGCTGGTGTCTCTCCTGCAAGCCGGCTCAGATATGATGACTGACCTCAGACATATTAACCTTAAACCACAACACTGTTACAGAAACCCTGAACCAGTTAATTTATACCATAAAGTTGGACATGGTAAGTGCCTTAAAAATATATACGTCTTTTTTAGTTTTCCAAAAGCTTTGTAGGTTTTAGTTTTCAAAAATTGAATTTGAATTAAGTTACACAGCATTAATGTATATATGTACACACAGAATACATGTCAGATGTACGTATTTTAACATAGATTTACACAAAAGCCTTATAATAAAAAAAATATTAGTAAATAAAATTTTCGAAAAAAAATATATAAACAAAATGTCACACACACGTATAATGTCAACATTTTTAACTAAAATGATATAAATTAAACGCCTATAAAAAAAAATATAAATATAAACATACAAACTCTAAATATTTATCTATATAAAAAAAGATAAAGGTGTTGCTAAGGAGCTAGGGCTAAACAAGGATAGCGGGTTACCTGCGTTCTTCGTGCTAGTTCCCTGCACGGATAACGCGCCGGCGGTGAGGAAGTTGTAGGTGGCCACCTAATTGCAACTGTTTAAACTCCTTCTCGTTGTAGATGTAGATTAATGGATTTGATGATTCGTTGATGATTGTCGATAATCGCTGATGTTTAACGGCTGTAGCTATATATCATTTTTCGGGATTTAAACAATCGACCGAATCCGGACGCGGCGGCGCAGTAAAGAGAAAGAATGCTTTCTCGGTGACTCTTAATTTCGATATTATTTTTAAGGTACCCGCATTTTAGGATATGAAGGAAAAAATTGGAAATGGATGAGTTCAAATTAAAACTAGTTAAAACTAAACCTAACATATGGTCTATTATTCGAATTTTAAAGATTGATGCAGATTTAGATGTTTATATGATTTACGGTATTGTGTTTTACAATTTTTCTTCTAGAGTCCTTCAATCTTGTTCTCTTATTTGTCATCTTAATATCTAATTCGTTCATAACATCTTTATAAAATTAAGAACAGTGCGGTTTTGCCAAGACGATGAATCCACGAATACTATAGCTTTCTCATTCAAAGCAAATATCAGTGGAATAGTTAAATGGTAATTGTGAGTATCTAAATCCACATCTGTACCAGCGCTTACCGACATTTCTATGATACTGATGGACTTTTAAAATTTCGATATCTTACTGGAATTTCTGTTAATGATAGATTCGTGATAATATTGGAATAGTTGCGTGAAATGATGTTCAGATTGAGAGCGTTTATGCCTTCTTAGTGCTTTAACCCCGTATAACTTCAAATCTCATAGTTTTTTTGTACGCCATAGAACGGGAATGTGTTTTAATTTTCATATGTTTTACAGGGGCGTGACAATAAAAAAATCATCAAATTATTAACTATGTCTGTTTCTATTTTCAGGAACATTAGATATGTACGTGCTAAATCCGTCCAAGGACTCAAAATATGTACGAGACTTTTTAAAAAGATGGCATAATAGTGAACAGAAATTATTTGAGGGTGCAAGTAAATCCGGACAGTTCAATTTCCCTATTCCAAATTTAGTATCCATATGCGCTCTTTTAGTATGGCGACCGGCTAATCCAGATGATACAATTACTAGAATTATGTTCCCAGGCTCAACGCCGCAACACAAAATATTCGAAGGACTTGAAAAATTAAAACATTTAGAATTTTTGCAACGTCCTACATACACAGGAAGGCAAATGACTGCAACTGCTCCCCAAGCAGCAACTGTTACTATTACTACAAAAACAACAAAACCAGTTTTAGCTAAAACTAGTAAAGAAAGAAGTATTATTACAGAAAAGAAAGAAGATAAAACCATGGAGCATGAACCTCCTCACAGGCTTATTAAAGATGAAACTGATTCAAAAAATGTTATAGATAATAAATTACTAAGTGAGCTAGCAGATGGGGAAGAAAAAAAAATTGAGTCTGTAATACATGAAGCTATAACTTCTAGAGTTGATACTAAATTAGATGACAAAATTAGTCAATATGAATATAATGTAATAGATAGTTTATCTAGAAAAAAAGAATTAAAGAAAAAATCTTTTGAAAAAAAAATAAAACGAATTGAAAAGACTGATGATGGAAAAGACTCAACTTTTAAAGCTATTGATGCTAAAAAATCTGAAGGTGATAAAGTGAAATTAGATTCTAGGAAAAAACAGGACAGGACAAAAAGTGATGTTTTAGCGACAGTGGCTAAAAGTAAACTTAGTCATCGAGTACAAAAAACAATCGATAAAAACACAGGTTTTGATAAAAAAAAAGTTACAGATGATAAGAAATCTCCCCCCCTTACCCCAAAAAAAGTATTAGATACGAAAACAACCACCGTGCTAAAAGAGAGAAGTAAAGGAAAAACTAGGAAGCTAAGTCCCGGGAGCACACCTGCAAAAAGTACAAAGGAAGCAAACAATAGGCGTGTAGCTGAATCGAAATTTAAACAAGCTTCGCCTAAACGTGATCTTACAACGAAAATACCTGACAAAAAAGAACCAAAAACTAAACGCGAACCAATTTCTCGTAGGCCTAGGCCACTAGGCTCTCCTATCAAAGGAATTAAAGCCTTAAAAAGTCCAACAAAAGCTCTAAAATCAGTTAAATCAGATTCAGCAAAATTAAAAGGCTTGCAAAGAGTGAATTACGAAGATATATTAAAAGAAGCCAAAAAATCAGATGAAGATACTTCAAGATCGCTTGACGATATAAAACAACAGGAGTTAGATGATAGAGAGGAACAAGAAATCGTGCGAGAAATTGAAGCCGTATTTAATCGAGATAGTGAAGCTGAAGAGAAGAATGAATATGTTGGAAGATCAGATATAGAAAAAATAACTTGTTTGATAGATGATGCAAAAACGGAAACAACTGTTGATGGTGAATTTGAAGAAGAATATCTCATTATAGAAAAAGAAGAAGTTGACCAGTATACAGAAGAATCTATTGGAGATCGGGAAAGTAGTCACGAAAAAGAAGATGAATTACAAAAACATAGAAAAGATAAGGAAGAATCTGAAAAGGATAAGATAGATAACATACATTTGAAACCAGATCATCTTGAGATGTTTGATGAAGAAACTAAAACGAAAATAGTTACCGAAAAAGAGGCTAAAGAAATAGAATCTAAAGAACATTCAGTCAGTGTAGAAGAGAAGCAAGACATTAGCAGTGAAAAAAAAACATCAGATAGTAAAAGTGGTGTTGCAAAGCCAAAAGATTCTTTCGAAAATATTGTTCCAGAATCTCATCCAGATGAAAGAATATCAACAACAATGGAATCCGGTGCTACAACAGCACCGACTTTACCAGAAGATGAACGCATAACTTTAGATGAAATTAAAGAACAAGTGGAAGAAAAATATACTAAAGAAGAGACCAAAGAAGTATTACCACCGCAAACTCTTGTTGATCTTCATCGGCCTTTCGAAAAGAGTAAAAAAATTGAATCTCAACCTGTAACTATCAGAGACATTGTAAAAACTCCTGATGAAGTAGCGGACTTACCTTTACATGAAGAAGTTGACTACCGTTCCTACGACGGTAAAAAGACTCCAGTAGATGATGAATATAAACGAAAAACAGATATCATAATAACCGGCCATGAAATACAAATACCCAGAAATTTACCCCTTTTAGACAAACCAGCCAAGAGTAAAAAAGGAGTTCAAGACGATGTTATTATAAAAACTGTTCAGCGTCCGTCCCATGCGGAACTTGTGACCGTTACACCAGGTTCAGCTCCGGAATCACCTATTTACCAGGAGCAAATGAAATTGTCAATTTTACCGGGAAAGGAAATACTAGAACCAGTTAAAGAATTTAATGTACAAGACTTTTCTTATAGTCCATATACAGAAAAATTAAGAGAAACTCATATAACAACAGTTCACTCGCCTATAAGAGATGAAATTCTAGTAATAGAGGAAATTTCTTCCATGCCAGAGAAAATTCCTTCTATACCTGAGGATGTTGAAAAGGAAATAGAAGAAGCAAGTAAATTAGAAACTACTGAAAAACCCTTACTTAGTCCTAAAGATGTTGAAAAAATCGTAGCCGACGTGGCTGAAGTTCTCAAATCGGATAAAAGTCTTGATGAATTGATAGCAGAAAAATCTCCAATGCTTCGAAAGTCACCAGAATTATTCATGACAAATAATACTACAAATGAGTCTGCTGAGGCTAACAAAATGTTTATATACGGAGAAAAGGAAATAGGAAATATACCTAAAGAAAACAAAGAAGTTAGCCCTGTTAGATCTATGACTTCTGAAGATGTAAGTGATGTTTCAGATAAAACAATACTCAGTGAAGGAAAAAGGTTAAAACGGGAAATCATTGATGATAAGGAACCTTCATTGCTAAAAGAAGCGGACAACCAACTTATAGCTGAAGTTAATCTGGTAAGTTCAAAGTTACCAAAAGTTGAACATCCTACCCATGGGGACTTAGTTCAAACAGAGAATTTAGATAGGAAAAAATCGTTCCTAGTTGAAGATACAAAATCAGAAAAGAGGTTAAGCGTGAGTTTAGAATCAGCCAAAACGTTGGAAAAACTTGAAGAAAAAATGACCGATTTAAAGAAAAAAGAAGAAATAAAACTAGATGAAAAAAAACAAGAGCTTTCGATTAAGGAAGGTATAAAAAGTATTCAACAAAAACACGAAGATGACATAACTACAAAAATACAAGTAGCTACTAATAACAAAGTTACAACTAAAGATATTGTCACCATCGATATGTTAGTTAGTGGAATTGACTCATCTCTCAGTCAAGCTCTTGAAAAAGAACCTGTTACTGAGGACACACAGCTTAGTCCAAAAAAACAAGAACAAAGTGGTGAAAAAGAAGAACAACTTCTCTCTTCTATCATCAAAGTACAAGATGCATCAGGTCCAGATTTGATTCAAGGCGTCAAAGATATAATCAAACCTATTTCTGACAAACTTGATGAAAAGCAAGTAGGTTTAGAAAAAGATAAAAAATACACACAATTCGATGAACCATTTGTAAAAATCGATGGTGATGAGCAAAAAACCTTTAAAACGGAAGAAAAGAAAAAAGAAAGCAAATCAATGATAAGTAGTTTTATGAATAAATTTGATGAAAAAATAAGTAAAGCAAAAGGTTTGTTTACAAAAAAAACTGAAAAATCTATTGATCAAGATCAAGAAGTTGACAAACAACTAGAAGAAAAACCAAAATCCGAAATTTATAATTTAATCGAAGATCACACAAAAATTCAAGATTCAATAGAGAATGATATCATTCCGGATAAGTTTGAACTTTTTGAAAGTTATATGATGGAACTACTTTCTTTCGATGATGAATATCAAAAAGTACTTATGAATTATACAATATTCAGCGAACCAGAAGAAAAGATAACCGTGAAAACTGAAAAAATATATGTCCACCATATGACAATAACAAGGACTACGACCACAAAAACAGTGAAAACAAAATATGCCGATATCAACGGCCATTTCAGAAAAATTCAGACACTGACATTTATAATAGTAACCGATCTTAATTCCGATGGTACAACAAATACAACTCTAGATGGAAATACCAATTTTGTTGATATAGAAGATGAAGAGACTTTATTAAAATACTATGACATTAAACAAGATACAAGTATATTTGAAACTAATGAAGAAAAGATAATAAACTTTAATGGAAGGCCAGTTTTACAAAAACAACATATAACAACTATCAAAGAAGTTTATAGTAACTCAAAAGATCAAAGTAAAAAGATTAAAAAAACAGTTAAGACCAAAACAGATATAATTATTAGTAAAGATGATATAGAAAATATAAAAATAATGAAAATATATATTACAGATTATAATTCAATGTCGCAAAAAGAAACAAATGAAAAGATAATAACAATATTTATAACGTCAACAAAAACAATAAATGCAAACCAACAATTAATAAATATATCAAAGATTCGACACGAACTTAACAAACAAAAAGCTACTACTGCACACGAAGAATTGCCTAAAATATCTGAACTAGAAAACGATGCGGCAGTGATAAAAAAAGAAATAACTCAAGTAGTCACTTCAGAACAAAAACTCGTAGGCCCAAAATTAGAAGAACCTGTCGAGATAAAACGAACTCCAGTGTTAGAAGAGGTAAGTAAAACAGAGAAGTCATCTACCCCCGAAAGTACAGACAGAATGTTAGCCGGGCATCTTGTCGAAGAAAAGCTACCTTCACCCACAAAGGAAGCAAAGGACGTTAAAGAATTAGAAAAACCAGTTGAGAAAGCAACAACAGCTATTGACGAAAAAGTAACTGAACCGAAAACGCCTTCAAGTCCCAAAGAGGGCGACGAAATCTTAGCAGGATATCCTGTTAAAGAAAAACTACCATCTCCCAAGAAGGAAGCAAAGGAAATAAAAGTATTAGAAAAACCGATTGAGAAAGCAACAACAGCTATAAAGCACGAAATAACTGAGCAGAAAACTCTTTCGAAACCCAAAAAGGACCACGAAATCATGGCCGGGCATCCTGTTGAAGAAAACCTACCTTCACCCACAAAGGACGCGAAGGCCGTTAAAGAATTAGAAAAACCTGTGAAGGAAACATCAACAATTCTTCATGAAGAAGAAACGGAAACAAAGATACCTCTGAGTCCGAAAGATTACGTCAAAATCTTAGCCGGGCATTCTGTTGAAGAAAAGTTACCATCACCCACAAAAGATTCGAAGGAAATAAAAGAAAAAGAAAACATTGTTGAGAAAAAACCAACACCGGTTGAAGAAAAGGTAACTGAACGAAAAGAGCCTTCGAGTCCCAAAGATGAAGATAAAATCATAGTTCAACATCCAGTTGAAGAAAAGCTACCATCTCCCATAAAGGATGCCAAGGTCCTAAAAGAAATAGAAAAACTAATTGAAACAGAAACCAAAAATGTTGAGGAAAAAGTTACTAAACCAAAATCGCCCACAAGTCCTGAAGATGATGACAAAATCGTGGCCGAACATTCTGTTGAAGAAAAGGTACCTACACCCACAAAGCATTCGGAGGACGTAAGAGAATTAGAAAAAACTGTTGAAAAAGAACCAACACCGGTTAAAGAAAAAGTAACTGAACCAAAGGAACCTTCGAGTCTTAAGAATGAAGACAAAATCATAGCTGAACATCCAGTTGAAGAAAATCTACCTTCTCCTATAGAGGAAGCCAAGGTCGTCAAACAAATCGAAAAACTAGTTGAGATATCAACAAAAGGTGTTGAAGAAAAAGTTACTGAAATGAAAACGCCTACAAGTCCGAAAGATGATGACAAAATCTTAGACGGGCATTCTGTTGAAGAAAAATTACCTTCCCCAACAAAGGGTTCGGAGGACATAAAAGAATTAGAGAAAAGTGTTGTGAAAGAATCAACTCCCGTTAGTAAAAAGGTAACTGAACAGAAAGAGCCTTCGAGTCCTAAGGAGGAAGGCAAATTCTTAGCCGGGCATCTTGTCGAAGAAAAGCTACCTTCACCCACAAAAGTGTCGAAAGACGAAAATGAAGTAGAAAAAACTGTTGAGAAAATACCAACACCTGTTGGAGAAAAGGTAATTGAAACAAAAGACTCTTTCAGTCCTAAAGACGACAAAATTTTAGAAGAACACCCTGTTGAAGCAAAAATACTTTCCCCCACAAAGAAAGAAAAGGAAAAAAAAGAATTAGAAAATGGTGTTGAGAAAGCACTAACACACGTTGATGGAAAGGTAACTGAACCAAAAGAGATTTTGAGTCCCAAAGATAAAGACAAAAGCTTAGACGGGCATCTTGTCGAAGAAAAGCTACCTTCACCCACAAAAGTATCGATAGAGGAAAAAGAATTAGAAAAAACTGTTGAGAAAATACCAACACCTGTTGGAGGAAAGGTAATTGAATCAAAAGACTCTTTCAGTCCTAAAGACGACGAAATTTTAGAAGAACACCCTGTCGAAGAAAAAATACCTTCCCCAACAAAAGAAGCGAAGGACGAAAAAGAATTAAAAAAAGGTGTTGAGAAAGCACCAAAACCCGTTGATGAAAAGATAACTGAACCAAAAGAGATTTCGAGACCTAAAGATGAAGACAAAAGCTTAACCGGGCATCTTGCCAAAGAAAAGCTACCTTCACCCACAAAAGTATCGAAAGACGAAAAAGAATTAAAAAATGCTGTTGAGAAAATACCGTCACCTGTTGAAAAAAAGGTCATTGAATCAAAAGAGTCTTTCAGTCCTAAAGACAACGAAATTATAGGAGAACCACCTGTTGTAAAAAAGATACCTTCCCCCACAATGGAAGCAAAGGACGAAAAAGAATTAGGAAAAGGGGTTGAAAAAGCACCAACAGCCGTTGAAGAAAAGGTAACTGAACTAAAAGAGCCTTCGAGTCCCAAAGATAAAAAAGTTGTTGAGAAAAAATCGACATCGGTTGAAGAAATGGTAACTGAACTAAAAGGGCCTTCGAGCCCCAAAGATGAAGATAAAATCATAGTTGAACATCCAGTTGAAGAAAAGCTACCTTCTCCGATAAAGGATGCCGAGGTCCCAAAAGAAATAGAAAAACTAGTTGAAACAGAAACAAAAGCTGTTGAGGAAAAAATAACTAAACCGAAATCGCCCACAAGTCCTAAAGATGATAACAAAAACGTGGCCGGGCATTCTGTTGAAGGAAAGGTACCTACACCCACAAAGGATTCGGAGGACGTAAAAGAATTAGAAAAAACTGTGAAAAAAGAACCAACACTAATTAAAGAAAAGGTAACTGAACCAAAAGAGCCTTCGAGTCCCAAAGATAAAAAAGTTGTTGAGAAAAAATCGACATCGGTTGAAGAAATGGTTACTGAACTAAAAGGGCCTTCGAGCCCCAAAGATGAAGATAAAATCATAGTTGAACATCCAGTTGAAGAAAAGCTATCTTCTCCGATAAAGGATGCCAAGGTCCCAAAAGAAATAGAAAAACTAGTTGAAACAGAAACAAAAGCTGTTGAGGAAAAAGTAACTAAACCGAAATCGCCCACAAGTCCTAAAGATGATGATAAAATCGTGGCCGGGCATTCTGTTGAAGAAAAGGTACCTACACCCACAAAGGATTCAGAGGACGTAAAAGAATTAGAAAAAACTGTAGAAAAAGAACCAACACCGGTTAAAGAAATGGTTACTGAACTAAAAGAACCTTCGAGTCCCAAAGATGAAGATAAAATCATAGTTGAACATCCAGTTGAAGAAAAGCTACCTTCTCCCATAATGGATGCCAAGGTAGTAAAACAAATAGAAAAACTAGTTGAGACAGAAACAAAAGCTGTTGAAGAAAAAGTAACTAAACCGAAATCGCCCACAAGTCCTAAAGATGATGATAAAATCGTGGCCGGGCGTTCTGTTGAAGAAAAGGTACCTACACCAACAAAGGATTCGGAGGACGTAAAAGAAATAGAAAAAACTGTGGAAAAAGAACCAACACCGGTTAAAGAAATGGTTACTGAACTAAAAGAACCTTCGAGTCCCAAAGATGAAGATAAAATCATAGTTGAACATTCAGTTGAAGAAAAGCTACCTTCTCCGATAAAGGATGCCAAGGTCCCAAAAGAAATAGAAAAACTAGTTGAAACAGAAACAAAAGCTGTTGAGGAAAAAGTAACTAAACCGAAATCGCCCACAAGTTCTAAAGATGATGACAAAATCGTGGCCGGGCATTCTGTTGAAGAAAAGGTACCTACACCCACAAAGGATTCGGAGGACGTAAAAGAATTAGAAACAACTGTAGAAAAAAAACCAACAGCGGTTAAAGAAATGGTTACTGAACTAAAAGAACCTTCGAGTCCCAAAGATGAAGATAAAATCATAGTTGAACATCCAGTTAAAGAAAAGCTACCTTCTCCGATAAAGGATGCCAAGGTCCCAAAAGAAATAGAAAAACTAGTTGAAACAGAAACAAAAGCTGTTGAGGAAAAAGTAACTAAACCGAAATCGCCGACAAGTCCTAAAGATGATGATAAAATCGTGGCCGGGCATTCTGTTGAAGAAAAGGTACCTACACCCACAAAGGATTCGGAGGACGTAAAAGAAATAGAAAAAACTGTTGAAAAAGAACCAACAGCGGTTAAAGAAATGGTTACTGAACTAAAAGAACCTTCGAGTCCCAAAGATGAAGATAAAATCATAGTTGAACATCCAGTTGAAGAAAAGCTATCTTCTCCGATAAAGGATGCCAAGGTCCCAAAAGAAATAGAAAAACTGGTTAAGACAGAAACAAAAGCTGTTGAGGAAAAAGTAACTAAACCGAAATCGCCCACAAGTCCTAAAGATGATGATAAAATCGTGGCCGGGCATTCTGTTGAAGAAAAGGTACCTACACCCACAAAGGATTCAGAGGACGTAAAAGAATTAGAAAAAACTGTAGAAAAAGAACCAACACCGGTTAAAGAAATGGTTACTGAACTAAAAGAACCTTCGAGTCCCAAAGATGAAGATAAAATCATAGTTGAACATCCAGTTGAAGAAAAGCTATCTTCTCCGATAAAGGATGCCAAGGTCCCAAAAGAAATAGAAAAACTGGTTGAGACAGAAACAAAAGCTGTTGAGGAAAAAGTAACTAAACCGAAATCGCCCACAAGTCCTAAAGATGATGATAAAATCGTGGCCGGGCATTCTGTTGAAGAAAAGGTACCTACACCCACAAAGGATTCAGAGGACGTAAAAGAATTAGAAAAAACTGTAGAAAAAGAACCAACACCGGTTAAAGAAATGGTTACTGAACTAAAAGAACCTTCGAGTCCCAAAGATGAAGATAAAATCATAGTTGATCATCCAGTTGAAGAAAAGCTACCTTCTCCGATAAAGGATGCCAAGGTCCCAAAAGAAATAGAAAAACAAGTTGAGACAGAAACAAAAGCTGTTGAGGAAAAAGTAACTAAACCGAAATCGCCCACAAGTTCTAAAGATGATGACAAAATCGTGGCCGGGCATTCTGTTGAAGAAAAGGTACCTACACCCACAAAGGATTCGGAGGACGTAAAAGAAATAGAAAAAACTGTGGAAAAAGAACCAACACCGGTTAAAGAAATGGTTACTGAACTAAAAGAACCTTCGAGTCCCAAAGATGAAGATAAAATCATAGTTGAACATCCAGTTGAAGAAAAGCTACCTTCTCCGATAAAGGATGCCAAGGTCCCAAAAGAAATAGAAAAACTAGTTGAAACAGAAACAAAAGCTGTTGAGGAAAAAGTAACTAAACCGAAATCGCCCACAAGTCCTAAAGATGATGACAAAATCGTGGGCGGGCATTCTGTTGAAGAAAAGGCTCCTTCACCCACAAAGGATTTAGAGGACATAAGAGAATTAAAAAAAACTGTTAAAAAAGAACCATTACCGGTTGAAGAAAAGGTAGCTGAATTAAAAGAGCCTTCGAGTCCCAAAGATGACGATAAAATCATAGTTGAACATCCAGTTGAAGAAAAGCTACCTTCTCCGATAAAGGATGCCAAGGTCCCAAAAGAAATAGAAAAACTGGTTGAGACAGAAACAAAAGCTGTTGAGGAAAAAGTAACTAAACCGAAATCGCCCACAAGTCCTAAAGATGATGATAAAATCGTGGCCGGGCATTCTGTTGAAGAAAAGGTACCTACACCCACAAAGGATTCAGAGGACGTAAAAGAATTAGAAAAAACTGTAGAAAAAGAACCAACACCGGTTAAAGAAATGGTTACTGAACTAAAAGAACCTTCGAGTCCCAAAGATGAAGATAAAATCATAGTTGATCATCCAGTTGAAGAAAAGCTACCTTCTCCGATAAAGGATGCCAAGGTCCCAAAAGAAATAGAAAAACAAGTTGAGACAGAAACAAAAGCTGTTGAGGAAAAAGTAACTAAACCGAAATCGCCCACAAGTTCTAAAGATGATGACAAAATCGTGGCCGGGCATTCTGTTGAAGAAAAGGTACCTACACCCACAAAGGATTCGGAGGACGTAAAAGAAATAGAAAAAACTGTGGAAAAAGAACCAACACCGGTTAAAGAAATGGTTACTGAACTAAAAGAACCTTCGAGTCCCAAAGATGAAGATAAAATCATAGTTGAACATCCAGTTGAAGAAAAGCTACCTTCTCCGATAAAGGATGCCAAGGTCCCAAAAGAAATAGAAAAACTAGTTGAAACAGAAACAAAAGCTGTTGAGGAAAAAGTAACTAAACCGAAATCGCCCACAAGTCCTAAAGATGATGACAAAATCGTGGGCGGGCATTCTGTTGAAGAAAAGGCTCCTTCACCCACAAAGGATTTAGAGGACATAAGAGAATTAAAAAAAACTGTTAAAAAAGAACCATTACCGGTTGAAGAAAAGGTAGCTGAATTAAAAGAGCCTTCGAGTCCCAAAGATGAAGATAAAATCATAGTTGAACATCCAGTTGAAGAAAAGCTACCTTCTCCGATAAAGGATGCCAAGGTCCCAAAAGAAATAGAAAAACTAGTTGAAACAGAAACAAAAGCTGTTGAGGAAAAAGTAACTAGACCGAAATCGCCGACAAGTCCTAAAGATGATGATAAAATCGTAGCCGAGCATTCTGTTGAAGAAAAGGTACCTACACCCACAAAGGATTCGGAGGACGTAAAAGAAATAGAAAAAACTGTGGAAAAAGAACCAACACCGGTTAAAGAAATGGTTACTGAACTAAAAGAACCTTCGAGTCCCAAAGATGAAGATAAAATCATAGTTGAACATCAAGTTGAAGAAAAGCTACCTTCTCCGATAAAGGATGCCAAGGTCCCAAAAGAAATAGAAAAACTAGTTGAAACAGAAACAAAAGCTGTTGAGGAAAAAGTAACTAGACCGAAATCGCCGACAAGTCCTAAAGATGATGATAAAATCGTAGCCGAGCATTCTGTTGAAGAAAAGGTACACACACCCACAAAGGATTCGGAGGACGTAAAAGAAATAGAAAAAACTGTGGAAAAAGAACCAACACCGGTTAAAGAAATGGTTACTGAACTAAAAGAACCTTCGAGTCCCAAAGATGAAGATAAAATCATAGTTGAACATCCAGTTGAAGAAAAGCTACCTTCTCCGATAAAGGATGCCAAGGTCCCAAAAGATATAGAAAAACTGGTTGAGACAGAAACAAAAGCTGTTGAAGAAAAAGTAACTAAACCGAAATCGCCCACAAGTTCTAAAGATGATGACAAAATCGTGGCCGGGCATTCTGTTGAAGAAAAGGTACCTACACCCACAAAGGATTCGGAGGACGTAAAAGAATTAGAAACAACTGTAGAAAAAGAACCAACAGCGGTTAAAGAAATGGTTACTGAACTAAAAGAACCTTCGAGTCCCAAAGATGAAGATAAAATCATAGTTGAACATCCAGTTAAAGAAAAGCTACCTTCTCCGATAAAGGATGCCAAGGTCCCAAAAGAAATAGAAAAACTAGTTGAAACAGAAACAAAAGCTGTTGAGGAAAAAGTAACTAGACCGAAATCGCCCACAAGTCCTAAAGATGATGATAAAATCGTAGCCGAGCATTCTGTTGAAGAAAAGGTACCTACACCCACAAAGGATTCGGAGGACGTAAAAGAAATAGAAAAAACTGTGGAAAAAGAACCAACACCGGTTAAAGAAATGGTTACTGAACTAAAAGAACCTTCGAGTCCCAAAGATGAAGATAAAATCATAGTTGAACATCCAGTTGAAGAAAAGCTACCTTCTCCGATAAAGGATGCCAAGGTCCCAAAAGATATAGAAAAACTGGTTGAGACAGAAACAAAAGCTGTTGAAGAAAAAGTAACTAAACCGAAATCGCCCACAAGTTCTAAAGATGATGACAAAATCGTGGCCGGGCATTCTGTTGAAGAAAAGGTACCTACACCCACAAAGGATTCGGAGGACGTAAAAGAATTAGAAACAACTGTAGAAAAAGAACCAACAGCGGTTAAAGAAATGGTTACTGAACTAAAAGAACCTTCGAGTCCCAAAGATGAAGATAAAATCATAGTTGAACATCCAGTTAAAGAAAAGCTACCTTCTCCGATAAAGGATGCCAAGGTCCCAAAAGAAATAGAAAAACTAGTTGAAACAGAAACAAAAGCTGTTGAGGAAAAAGTAACTAAACCGAAATCGCCGACAAGTCCTAAAGATGATGATAAAATCGTGGCCGGGCATTCTGTTGAAGAAAAGGTACCTACACCCACAAAGGATTCGGAGGACGTAAAAGAATTAGAAAAAACTGTGGAAAAAGAACCAACACCGGTTAAAGAAATGGTTACTGAACTAAAAGAACCTTCGAGTCCCAAAGATGAAGATAAAATCATAGTTGAACATCCAGTTGAAGAAAAGCTACCTTCTCCGATAAAGGATGCCAAGGTCCCAAAAGAAATAGAAAAACTAGTTGAAACAGAAACAAAAGCTGTTGAGGAAAAAGTAACTAAACCGAAATCGCCCACAAGTCCTAAAGATGATGACAAAATCGTGGCCGGGCATTCTGTTGAAGAAAAGGCTCCTTCACCCACAAAGGATTTAGAGGACATAAGAGAATTAGAAAAAACTGTTAAAAAAGAACCATTACCGGTTGAAGAAAAGGTAGCTGAATTAAAAGAGCCTTCGAGTCCCAAAGATGAAGATAAAATCATAGTTGAACATCCAGTTGAAGAAAAGCTACCTTCTCCGATAAAGGATGCCAAGGTCCCAAAAGAAATAGAAAAACTGGTTGAGACAGAAACAAAAGCTGTTGAGGAAAAAGTAACTAAACCGAAATCGCCGACAAGTCCTAAAGATGATGATAAAATCGTGGCCGGGCATTCTGTTGAAGAAAAGGTACCTACACCCACAAAGGACTCGGAGGACGTAAAAGAATTAGAAAAAACTGTGGAAAAAGAACCAACACCGGTTAAAGAAATGGTTACTGAACTAAAAGAACCTTCGAGTCCCAAAGATGAAGATAAAATCATAGTTGAACATCCAGTTGAAGAAAAGCTACCTTCTCCGATAAAGGATGCCAAGGTCCCTAAAGAAATAGAAAAACTAGTTGAAACAGAAACAAAAGCTGTTGAGGAAAAAGTAACTAAACCGAAATCGCCCAAAAGTCCTAAAGATGATGACAAAATCGTGGCCGGGCATTCTGTTGAAGAAAAGGCTCCTTCACCCACAAAGGATTTAGAGGACATAAGAGAATTAGAAAAAACTGTTAAAAAAGAACCATTACCGGTTGAAGAAAAGGTAGCTGAATTAAAAGAGCCTTCGAGTCCCAAAGATGAAGATAAAATCATAGTTGAACATCCAGTTAAAGAAAAGCTACCTTCTCCGATAAAGGATGCCAAGGTCCCAAAAGAAATAGAAAAACTGGTTGAGACAGAAACAAAATCTGTTGAAGAAAAAATAACTAAACCGAAGTCGCCCACAAGTTCTAAAGATGATGACAAAATCGTGGCCGGGCATTCTGTTGAAGAAAAGGTACCTACACCCACAAAGGATTCGGAGGACGTAAAAGAATTAGAAAAAACTGTGGAAAAAGAACCAACACCGGTTAAAGAAATGGTTACTGAACTAAAAGAACCTTCGAGTCCCAAAGATGAAGATAAAATCATAGTTGAACATCCAGTTGAAGAAAAGCTACCTTCTCCGATAAAGGATGCCAAGGTTCCAAAAGAAATAGAAAAACTGGTTGAGACAGAAACAAAAGCTGTTGAAGAAAAAGTAACTAAAGCGAAGTCACCCACAAGTTCTAAAGATGATGACAAAATCGTGGCCGGGCATTCTGTTGAAGAAAAGGTACCTACACCCACAAAGGATTCGGAGGACGTAAAAGAATTAGAAAAAACTGTAGAAAAAGAACCAAAACCGGTTAAAGAAATGGTTACTGAACTTAAAGAACCTTCGAGTCCCAAAGATGAAGATAAAATCATAGTTGAACATCCAGTTGAAGAAAAGCTACCTTCTCCCATAATGGATGCCAAGGTAGTAAAACAAATAGAAAAACTAGTTGAGACAGAAACAAAAGCTGTTGAAGAAAAAGTAACTAAACCGAAATCGCCCACAAGTCCTAAAGATGATGATAAAATCGTGGCCGGGCGTTCTGTTGAAAAAAAGGTACCTACACCAACAAAGGATTCGGAGGACGTAAAAGAAATAGAAAAAACTGTGGAAAAAGAACCAACACCGGTTAAAGAAATGGTTACTGAACTAAAAGAACCTTCGAGTCCCAAAGATGAAGATAAAATCATAGTTGAACATTCAGTTGAAGAAAAGCTACCTTCTCCGATAAAGGATGCCAAGGTCCCAAAAGAAATAGAAAAACTAGTTGAAACAGAAACAAAAGCTGTTGAGGAAAAAGTAACTAAACCGAAATCGCCCACAAGTTCTAAAGATGATGACAAAATCGTGGCCGGGCATTCTGTTGAAGAAAAGGTACCTACACCCACAAAGGATTCGGAGGACGTAAAAGAATTAGAAACAACTGTAGAAAAAGAACCAACAGCGGTTAAAGAAATGGTTACTGAACTAAAAGAACCTTCGAGTCCCAAAGATGAAGATAAAATCATAGTTGAACATCCAGTTAAAGAAAAGCTACCTTCTCCGATAAAGGATGCCAAGGTCCCAAAAGAAATAGAAAAACTAGTTGAAACAGAAACAAAAGCTGTTGAGGAAAAAGTAACTAAACCGAAATCGCCGACAAGTCCTAAAGATGATGATAAAATCGTGGCCGGGCATTCTGTTGAAGAAAAGGTACCTACACCCACAAAGGATTCGGAGGACGTAAAAGAAATAGAAAAAACTGTGGAAAAAGAACCAACACCGGTTAAAGAAATGGTTACTGAACTAAAAGAACCTTCGAGTCCCAAAGATGAAGATAAAATCATAGTTAAACATCCAGTTGAAGAAAAGCTACCTTCTCCGATAAAGGATGCCAAGGTCCCAAAAGAAATAAAAAAACTAGTTGAAACAGAAACAAAAGCTGTTGAGGAAAAAGTAACTACACCGAAATCGCCCACAAGTCCTAAAGATGATGATAAAATCGTGGCCGGGCATTCTGTTGAAGAAAAGGCTCCTTCACCCACAAAGGATTTAGAGGACATAAGAGAATTAGAAAAAACTGTTAGAAAAGAACCATTACCGATTGAAGAAAAGGTAATCGAATTAAAAGAGCCTTCGAGTCCCAAAGATGAAGATAAAATCATAGTTGAACATCCAGTTGAAGAAAAGCTACCTTCTCCGATAAAGGATGCCAAGGTAGTAAAACAAATAGAAAAACTAACTGAGACAGAAACAAAAGCTGTTGAAGAAAAAGTAACTAAACTGAAATCGCCCACAAGTCCTAAAGATGATGACAAAATCGTTGCCGGGCATTTTGTTGAAGAAAAGGCTCCTTCAGCCACAAAGGATTTAGAGGACGTAAGAGAATTAGAAAAAACTGTTGAAAAAGAACCAACACCGGTTAAAGAAAAGGTAACTGAACTAAAAGAAACTTCGAGTCCCAAAGATGAAGATAAAATCATAGTTGAACATCCAGTTGAAGAAAAGCTACCTTCTCCCATAATGGATGCCAAGGTAGTAAAACAAATAGAAAAACTAGTTGAGACAGAAACAAAAGCTGTTGAAGAAAAAGTAACTAAACCGAAATCGCCCACAAGTCCTAAAGATGATGATAAAATCGTGGCTGGGCATTCTGTTGAAGAAAAGGTACCTACACCCACAAAGGATTCGGAGGTCGTAAAAGAATTGGAAAAAACTGTTGAAAAAGAACCAACACCGGTTAAAGAAATTGTTACTGAACTAAAAGAACCTTCTAGTCCCAAAGATGAAGATAAAATCATAGGTGAACATCCAGTTGAAGAAAAGCTACCTTCTCCGATAAAGGATGTCAAGGTCCCAAAAGAAATAGAAAAACTAGTTGAAACAGAAACAAAAGCTGTTGAGGACAAAGTAACTACACCGAAATCGCCCACAAGTCCTAAAGATGATGATAAAATCGTGACCGGGCATTCTGTTGAAGAAAAGGTACCTTCACCCACACAGTATTCGGAGGACGTAAAAGAATTAGAAAAAATTGTGGAAAAAGAACTAACACCAGTTAAAGAAAAGGTAACTGAACTGAAAGAGCCTTCGAGTCCCAAAGATGAACATAAAATCATAGTTAAACATCCAGTTGAAGAAAAGCTACCTTCTCCCATAATGGATGCCAAGGTAGTAAAACAAATAGAAAAACTAGTTGAGACAGAAACAAAAGCTGTTGAAGAAAAAGTAACTAAACCGAAATCGCCCACAAGTCCTAAAGATGATGATAAAATCGTGGCTGGGCATTTTGTTGAAGAAAAGGTACCTACACCCACAAAGGATTCGGAGGTCGTAAAAGAATTGGAAAAAACTGTTGAAAAAGAACCAACACCGGTTAAAGAAATTGTTACTGAACTAAAAGAACCTTCGAGTCCCAAAGATGAAGATAAAATCATAGGTGAACATCCAGTTGAAGAAAAGCTACCTTCTCCGATAAAGGATGTCAAGGTCCCAAAAGAAATAGAAAAACTAGTTGAAACAGATACAAAAGCTGTTGAGGACAAAGTAACTACACCGAAATCGCCCACAAGTCCTAAAGATGATGATAAAATCGTGACCGGGCATTCTGTTGAAGAAAAGGTACCTACACCCACACAGTATTCGGAGGACGTAAAAGAATTAGAAAAAATTGTGGAAAAAGAACTAACACCAGTTAAAGAAAAGGTAACTGAACTGAAAGAGCCTTCGAGTCCCAAAGATGAAGATAAAATCATAGTTGAACATCCAGTTGAAGAAAAGCTACCTTCTCCCATAAAGGATGCCAAGGTAGTAAAACAAATAGAAAAACTAGTTGAGACAGAAACAAAAGCTGTTGAGGAAAAAGTAACTAAACCGAAATCGCCCACAAGTCCTAAAGATGATGACAAAATCTTGACCGGGCATTCTGTTGAAGAAAAGGTACCTACACCCACAAAGGATTCGGAGGACGTAAAAGAAATAGAAAAAACTGTGGAAAAAGAACCAACACCGGTTAAAGAAATGGTTACTGAACTAAAAGAACCTTTGAGTCCCAAAGATGAAGATAAAATCATAGTTGAACATCCAGTTGAAGAAAAGCTACCTTCTCCGATAAAGGATGCCAAGGTCCTAAAAGAAATAGAAAAACTAGTTGAGACAGAAACAAAAGCTGTTGAAGAAAAAGTAACTAAACCGAAATCGCCCACAAGTCCTAAAGATGATGATAAATTCGTGGCCGGGCATTCTGTTGAAGAAAAGGTACCTACACCTACAAAGGATTCGGAGGACGTAAGAGAATTAGAAAAAACTGTTGAAAAAGAACCAACAGCGGTTAAAGAAATGGTTACTGAACTAAAAGAACCTTCGAGTCCTAAAGATAAAGATAAAATCATAGTTGAACATCCAGTTGAAGAAAAGCTACCTTCTCCCATAAAGGATGCCAAGGTAGTAAAACAAATAGAAAAACTAGTTGAGACAGAAACAAAAGCTGTTGAAGAAAAAGTAACTAAACCGAAATCGCCCACAAGTCCTAAAGATGATGACAAAATCGGGGCCGGGCATTCTATTGAAGAAAAGGTACCTACACCCACAAAGGATTCGAAGGACGTAAAAGAATTAGAAAAAACTGTAGAAAAAGAACCATTACCGGTTGAAGAAAAGGTAGCTGAATTTAAAGAGCCTTCGAGTCCCAAAGATAAAGATAAAATCATAGTTGAACATCCATTTGAAGAAAAGCTACCTTCTCCCATAAAGGATGCCAAGGTAGTAAAACAAATAGAAAAACAAGTTGACACAGAAACAAAAGCTGTTGAAGAAAAAGTAACTAAACCGAAATCGCCCACAAGTCCTAAAGATGATGATAAAATCGTGGCCGGGCATTCTGTTGAAGAAAAGGTACCTACGCCCACAAAGGATTCGGAGGACGTAAAAGAATTAGAAAAAACTGTTGAAAAAGAACCAACAGCGGTTAAAGAAATGGTTACTGAACTAAAAGAACCTTCGAGTCCCAAAGATGAAGATAAAATCATAGTTGAACATCCAGTTGAAGAAAAGCTACCTTCTCCGATAAAGGATGCCAAGGTCCCAAAAGAAATAGAAAAACTAGTTGAAACAGACACAAAAGCTGTTGAGGAAAAAGTAACTAAACCGAAATCGCCCACAAGTCCTAAAGATGATGACAAAATCGTGGCCAGGCATTCTGTTGAAGAAAAGACTCCTTCACCCACAAAGGATTCGGAGGACGTAACAGAATTAGAAAAAACTGTTGAAAAAGAACCAACACCGGTTAAAGAAGAGGTAACTGAACTGAAAGAGCCTTCGAGTCCCAAAGATGAAGATAAAATCATAGTTGAACATCCAGTTGAAGAAAAGCTACCTTCTCCCATAAAGGATGCCAAGGTAGTAAAACAAATAGAAAAACTAGTTGAGACAGAAACAAAAGCTGTTGAAGAAAAAGTAACTAAACCAAAATCGCCCACGAGTCCTCAAGATGATGACAAAATCGTGCCCGGGCATTTCGTTGAAGAAAAGGTTCCTACACCCACAAAGCGTTCAGAGGACGTAAGAGAATTAGATAAAACGGTTGAAAAAGAACCAACACCGGGTAAAGAAAAGGTACTTGAAATAAAAGAGCATTCGAGTCCCAAAGATGAAGATAAAATCTTAGTTCAACATCCAGTTGAAGAAAAGCTACCTTCTCCCATAAAGGATGAAAAGTTTGTAAAACAAATAGAAAAAGCTGTTGAGGAAAAAGTTACTAAACCGAAATCGCCCACAAGTCCTAAAGATGATGACAAAATCGTGGCCGGGCATTCTGTTGAAGAAAAGGTACCTTCACCTACAAAGGATTCAGAGGACGTAAGGGTATTAGATGAAACTGTTGAAAAAGAACCAACACCGGGTAATGAAAAGGTAACTGAACTAAAAGAGCATTCGAGTCCTAAAGATGAAGATAAAATCTTAGTTCAACATCCAGTTGAAGAAAAGCTACCTTCTCCCATAAAGGATGAAAAGTTCGTAAAACAAATAGAAAAAGCTGTTGAGGAAAAAGTTACTAAACCGAAATCGCCCACAAGTCCTAAAGATGATGTCAAAATCGTGGCCTGGCATTCCTTTGAAGAAAAGGTATCTACACCTACAAAGGATTTAGAGGACGTAAGAGAATTAGATAAAACTGTTGAAAAAGAACCAACACCGGTTAAAGAAAAGGTAACTGAACTGAAAGAGCCTTCGAGTCCCAAAGATGAAGATAAAATCATAGTTGAACATCCAGTTGAAGAAAAGCTACCTTCTCCCATAAAGGATGCCAACGTAGTAAAACAAATAGAAAAACTAGTTGAGACAGAAACAAAAGCTGTTGAGGAAAAAGTCACTAAACCGAAATCGCCCACGAGAAAAGTAATGGACGTAAAAGAATTTAAAGAATCTTTGGAGAAAACACCCACTCCTTTTGAAGTAAAAGCAATTAGTTCTTCGAGCCTAAAGGAAATAGGAAAAACAGTGCCAGATTATCCTAACGTAGAAAATATTTGTTCTCAAACTATGCAGATCAAAGACGAAAAAAACCAATTACTAACAGAAATTAAAGAAGTCGAATCAGAGTCTAATATTAAAGACTTTACCATCATAGAAGAAACTACTGTAAATGAAGATAAACAAGAAAAAAATATCATAATTAATGGTAGAAATGTTATCCAAATTTTACATATTACTACGGTGAAGGAAATTTTAACAAATGAAGATAAATCCTGTAAAAAATTAAGGACAACGGTCACTACTATTACTGAATCTATATTACCAGATGGCATTACTGAAAGAACTACAGACGTTAAAATGATTGTGTCTGATTACAATGAAACATCGGACATGGACACAGATTTTGAAATAGTTGGCCAACCTAATGAAGTTGTAACCACTGATACAAATATAAAAAATATTAATGGAGTTCAAATACAACAAACTATTACAAAAACCACCACCGAGCAAGAATACCGTAATATTAAAAATAGTGACAAAAGAACAAAACAAAAAATTAAAACAGTTACACGTGATGAATATCCAGATGGAAGTATTGTTACAAAAACCAATGAAGAGGTTTTAATAAATGACAAGGTGTATACTAAAGAATTAAGCGATAATGTAGCACTAGACAATTTTGATATTATAGAAGATCCTATTGAAGAAACTTTTACTAATATTGACGTCCTTGTTGAAAAAGGTGTATCAATTAAAAGGAAGACTGTTGTTAAGAAAAAAACGGAAGTAGCTTATAACATTGATAAATGTATTAGACACACAAAAATTACTGTCATCACTTGTACTGAAGACGAATATCCAGATGGCAATATAATCAGGAAAACAAATGAAGAAGTAATGACAACAGAAGAAATAGTAGATTACAAGGTGAATGATAAACTTTCCGAAAATAAAACAAAAGAAATACGACACGAGATTTTAGTAAAGGAAATGAAAGAATGTGATGAAAAGGAGGATTCAGATAATAAAGATCAAATTAAAGAGCGGTCAGATACAGAGAGAGAATCAAAACAAATAGTTCAAATGAATGGAAAACATGAAGATTCTACAAATATGTATTCAGACATTCAAAAAGTCTGTGATCATGATAGGAAATTACAAGAACCTATAGAATCTTTATTTGAAGATGTTAAAAAAGATTCCAAAATGTCTTCTTCATACAAAAAAGGTCACGATAACTTTAATGAAATCCTAAAAACACAATCCTATACTAAATTAGCAAGAGATAGCGAAAAGATGTTACATGAAGAAAGGGCTAGCTTCGATCCAGCTTTAAAACAACAGGCGGAATCAATCACTCCTGCAACCATTTCTGAGCGTGATTGTTTGTCAGATATTTTAGGACATAGCAGTTCAGAAGATGTATCAAAAGAAGTAAGTTTAGAAGAAAAATACTCTTATGAAAGCACTGAGAAAACTGAGAAACACATAGCAAAGAGAAAGGATGATATAACAAGCACTCAAAAGAAAACCTTATATAAATTAGATGAAAGTTTACATAGTACTGTGTTTCAATCTCTGCCACAAACCTTTAAAGACGTAGAAGAAGAAGACAAAGGAATTAAATTAACCAAACATAAATTACCGACAAGCGAATCTTCTAAACTTAATGACTTATCTACAGATTACAGCAAAGAAATTTCGACTAGTGACGCTAGTCACTTAGATAGCTCAGATTTAGTGGAATCTGTTCACAAAGCCTTCAGGATTAGCGATGTTCAACAGGGTATTAAAACAGAACCTGTTGAAATCACATCCCAGAAGTTAGAAAGAGTTTCTACACCACCTACAGTTCCCGTAAGTCCTTTGCCAAAAACCCCAAATAGTTTCCAGGATATTAAAATAAGTGATGGCGTACAGAGCGAAGTAACGTATGATAAATCAGATGGTAATGAAGAAACAATTACTAAAGTTGTACACGTGGGAGATGACGTCCTAACTCAAAAAATATCAACATCAACTGAAAAAGTTCCCAAATCAATTAAAAACATTGAGGACTACAGTGACTTAGATTTAGTGAACATTATGCAGACCGTTGGAAAAATTAAAACCGAAACAGACACAGTTACAAAAATTATAAAAGAAGGTGAGAATGTAGTTACTCAAACAATAACTACTGTTACCACCAAAGAAATAATTTCAAGGGAAGATGGTACTCCACAAAACGTCAAAACGACAATAGAAACTACGACTTTGAGTAAAAACTCTGACGGCTCTATTACTACAACAAAAGATACGCAAACACTTCTTTCGGAATGCTCTTCCAGCCTTAAATCTACCTCATTAATGGATTTATATTCAAAAGATAGCAAAGTAGACAAATTTACAATCGATACATGCGATGATAAGACTGAATCTTTAATAAATGATCAAAAAGTAGACAGCACTAAATATATAACCACGAAGTCTTCCAATGACACAACAGGTAGTATAAAAGAAGAAATAGAACAAAACCTTGAAGCATTTTTAGAGTCTGAAGACTTAGAAGATAATATTGAGGATACTGTTATAGACACTGACGTAAGTAAAAGAATTGTGAAAGAAAACAACATTGATATAGTTGAAACAATTACAACAATTACAAAAAAAGATACTATAGGTGTAGACGAGACGAAAAAAATTTTAAAAACAACTACTGAAACTAATGTTACTAAGGAATACCCTGATGGTAACAAAGTGGTTCGAAAGAATGTGGAAGTAAAATCAGAAGACTTAGGAACAGATTTAAGTTCTAATCTTGACATTGTTCTTGGTGCCTTTGTGGTGTACGGAGAACCAGAAGAGAGCACTTTTACGAAAAATGAAGAAATTGTTGCTAAAAACATGATTATTAAGCGCACAATTTTAACTAGAATTATTAAAACAAATTATGCAGATAAAAAAGGGACTATAAAAAAAATTAAAACTATTACTACTGTGACCACCACTGATTATTATCCAGATAATTCATCAGAGACTAGAGTGGACACAAGTACTACATTAACTGATGTTGAAGAAGAAGATTTTATCGAATCTACGGAATTGATTGACTATACGATCGTAGAAGATAAATCTATAGACACAAATACTCAAGAAAAATCAGTAGTTGTTGATGGCAAAAAGGTTCACCAACAAATTACGACGACAACTACAAAAGAACTCCTTACAACAAAAGATAAAATAAAGAAAAAACTAAAAACTTCAATTGAAACTATAACAGAATCAACTTATCCAGGTGATATTATTGAAGTAACTAAACAGACAAAAGTACTTATTTCTGATTACGAATCAGAACAAGAACATGCAGTTCCTGAAGGGTTTGAAGTTGCTGGAGAACCCAACGAACAAGTAACAGAAGAAACAGAAGTTATTAATGAAAACGGAATAAAAATTAAAAGGAAAACTGTAATTACTGTACTTAGACAAGAGTTTAACAATCTAAATCGAAAGATAAAACGAATTCAAACAACAACTAAAACCGTTGTTGAAGACGAATATCCTGATGGATCAGTTATTACAAAGACTAGTGAAAAAATATCCATATCTGATGAAGTTCTAAGAATATCCCATTCTGAATCTGAATTTGCAATTAATGATGTTAAACCACAACAAAAAATACTTACCGATTTAGATAATGAAAATGCATGTCAAATGGATAACAATTTTGTCCTAAAAGATCTAATTGAAGTGGGACCGCAAGAAGAAAGTGAAACTTTGGAATCAACTACTCTGCAACATGAAAGTGTAGTTGTAAAAAGAGATATTGCAACAAAAATAATAAAAAGCAAATATTCAGATAATAAGGGTATCCTAAAAAAAATTAAAATAGTTACGATTGTCACAACTACAGACAATTATCCAGATGGCTCGACTCGCGTTAATGTTGATAAAAGTCAAATAATTACTGATGTTGATACCGAAAGTAACATGGAGTCCGAAACCCTAAAAGAATTCTCGAAGTTAATTGATCATAAAGTACAGACTGATAAAAGGCAAAAGGTTGTTGAACTGGGTGGAAAAAGTATCAACCAAGATATTGTTGTCACAACAACAACAGACATATTATCCACTGAGAATGGTGAAAAATCTATAGTGAAAACAACTACAGAAACTGTGACAGAAACTAAATTAGCAAATGGAGTCATAGAAGTTACAAAAGATATTAAAGTATCTATCTCTAATAACGAAAACGACTCATTTGATGAGAACTTTAGTGGTTATATAGAAATTGGAGATGCCGATGAAAAATCAACTACAGAAGTAGAAGATATCTTTGATGGCGATGTTCACATAAGAAGAAAAACAACTATTACTACCACTCGCCAGGAATACGAGAATAACGAAAAAATGTCAAAAAAAGTAAAAACAACTGTAACAACAACTATAGAAGATGAGCATCCCGATGGTACAGTTATTACAAAAAGAAGTGTAAAAGTTTCGGTTGCCGATATTCTAATAAAAGATCAGCAATTTAAAGGAGATTCAAAATCTACAGATTCCTACATTGGAGAAAACGATATTGTTGAAGATTGTTCAGAAGATTCCGTAATTAAAAATGAAATCTTACATAAGGGTGGTTTAGATATCAAACGATCTATTACAACTAAAACTAAACGTGAAGTTTTAGCTAGCTGTAACAAGGATATTGAGCGTGTTAGAACTACAATTGAAACGGTTACTGATGATGAATTCCCGAATGGTGTTATAGAAACTACAAAAGATATTAAAATAACTATTTCAGAGTCCCAAAAGACTTACGACACTGATTTGCAAGCGGCCTTACAAGATCTACTGCCGACTGGTAAAGTAAAATCTTCAGTTGATAAAAAAGTAAATACAATTACATCACAGGATGGGCTACAAATCATCCAAACTATAACAACTTACATTACAAAAGAAGAAATGATAAATTGTGATAAAAATCAAACTGCTGTTAAAACTATTACTGAAACAGTAACAGAAAATAAAAATGAAGATGGTACGGTACAAGTTACAAACGATATTAGTACTCAAGTAACTTATCTTCCTCTGGGTACTGGATTAGATGATTGGTCTCCAGAAGAATTGCAAGAAATTGAAAAGCAATCATTTTCCCCAGACAGTGACAATGTAAGTGTCGTCAAAGACGAAAAGCCTATAATAAGTGAATTATCCTTAGAAAAAAGTACTGATCTACAGTCTGATTTAAAACCAAAAAAGCGGTCTCCAATTGGAGAAATTACAACAGAAACTGATACATACACAAAAATAATACAAGATGGTGATAACGAAATTACGCAAATAATTACTACTGTTACTACTAAAGAAGTAATAAGTCCCGAAAAAATTAAGGTAACTGTTGAAACTACCACTGTTAGTAAAGGTAGTGATGGGGTAACTAAAACTACTAAATCAACTAAAACTACAATATCTGAGATAAAAGAAGAATTTGAAGAAATAATAGATACGGGTGAAAGTGAAAAATCATTTTCAAAGCATTCCTCTAAAACGGGCGATATGAGAAGTTCATCGGCAGCTAGTGATGATTTAGACCACCCTGGCATATCCTCTCCACCATCTGACATAAGTTCTAGAGAATCACGAGCAGCTACGCATATTTGGGGAACTGAAAGCAGTGGAATGTATTACAGTGATGAAGATGGCCAAGCAAGTCCAAGTAGTACCAAGTCACAAATTGCTCATTCTCCAAGATCAAATTTAAGTTTTGAGATGGATACAAAATTGCAACAACAACAAGAATCTGGTCATGAAATGTCACAGGATAGAACAGAATTCGATGCTATGTCAACATCAATTTATGGTCAACTGCCTGATGACGATTCGTTTACTCATTCTACACATTCCGATGATAAGACCGAAATACATTTAATAGATAAAGCCGAATTAAAAACCAAACCAATAGTGAAGCAAGACCAAACTAGATCTGAAAAAATAATACAGTCCGATGCCTCGTTTTTAGTAGAAGCAGACGAACACTTTGAAAAAGCCATAGAAGAGCATAAAAAAGTAAGTGGATCAGCTGTTATAACGAGTGTTACGGGCAAATATAAACTTGACCAATCAGATTATACAACTATTGCTCGTCGAGAACCTGAAAAGGAGGAGAACTCGTTAACGCTTAAAGATTTGAAGACTGAACCTAAAAAGATTACATCATCATCAAGTAGTACTGCAGAATCTAAATCAAACACATCTGAACGCCGAGAGTCACAAGTTATTTCAAAAGATCCTATCGAATCCTGGGGCAAGCCACTCGGTTTGCCGAGCCCAATATTGCCAACTAATCAAACAGATGGTAAAAGTACGCCTAAGAAACAAATGCCTAGCTCAACTGTTGTGAATAAAAACAAAATAAATCAAGAAAAAAGCAAAGAAGCAAAACGAGCATCAGAGTCACCCTCGAAAAAAAAGAGTCCGACGCCTGTATACATGGACCTGACATATGTTCCTCATCACGGCAACTCCTATTACTCTGCAATCGAATTTTTCAAACGAGTACGAGCTAGGTATTATGTGTTTTCCGGGACAGAACCTTCTAAAGAAATTTACAACGCGCTTCTCGATGCAAAAAAGACGTGGGAAGATAAGGATTTAGGTAAATAATATGTTTTTTGAAATATAATAGTAATATAAAAAATATTTATTTTTCGCATATTTCATGAATATAAGCTTGTCCAAAAGAAATCAAAGTTAGCCACTTCCACTATCAAATAAAGTGATTGTATTTTGTAAAACGATGCTCCGCAATAGAAAAAAAATGTAATAGTAATACTTTCTTTCAGAGGTTACAATAATACCCACATATGACACTGACGTGCTTGGGTATTGGGTCACCGAGAATGAGGAAGCTCTAGAAAAATACAAAATTGACCTTTCACCGTCCGCATCCCGCTGCACTATCAACTTACAAGATCACGAGACTTCATGCGCGGCCTACAGGCTTGAGTTCTAGGTGTCGGGCCTATTTGTTTCTTTCTCATCGAAGAAGTAATCCACTAACTGATTAGCTACTTTTGAATGGGGGAACCAAAGAGTCGTTTTTTGTTGTAGGATATTAAGGCTGTGATAAAGAAAGAGCATTCAAAAGCATCTACGAGGACGCTTCTCCGCATGAGTTAGGCAGCAAATAGATTAAAAGACTTTGTGATATTTAAATGAAATCGACAGACTGTGACGGTTAAAATACTGGTATATAAATGTACTAAAGTGTGTAGTGTTTTGAACCACTCAACGTCGACTTGGAACTGACTCCTTAGCATCCAATCTAATGTCGATAACCAAATTCTCGACCTAAGAACGGTAACGTCCATTATTTTCTAAAACTCTTTTCTAGTAGCGTCATTGACAAAAATAGTACATGCCATTTGAAATATATTTCAGACGATATTTTTGAATTTGGTGTTATACAATCAGTAGAGCTTTTATACACGATTTTTAGCAAAACCAGTCCATTTTATTTAGCCAAAACACAGCTTGTGCAAAATTATTTTTAAAAATTATTTTGCTAAAGCACTGTCATTTCTAAATAGTTGGTAAAAAATATTATACATATGCGATCAAAGATTATTTTAGCAAACTGCTTTATATAGGACGTGATATTTTGAAAATGCAGTCCGAATCCGTTTTATAGAGGATAATCAATCAAAACAAGGACAAGTATTCGATTTCATCTAAATTACTTAAACAATTTTATAATGTAATTGAGATTTGGAAATATATTTAAGTACTGTCTTGAAAAGACGCTTTTACGTCGTATGACGAGCTAGTGCGGCTTGCACTTATAAACGTATATATAAAATGTTATTGATAGAATTGTCGTCATTCTTTTCAATAATCCGTAGAAAGGCAAAGATATAATTTATTTGTAAAAGCAAATATGGAGTGCGAATGTTAATGAGAACAGATTCCTCACTGATTTCTCATATTGTTAGATTATGGCAGAAAAAGAACCATTACAATATACATAAGATCATGTAATATTATCGTATATGAAAATAAGTAAAATATTGCCTGAATTTTAACTATTTACATATACAATATAATTTCAACTATGATGCTCCACAAATAAAACTAATTGCCTTTCTACAAAACCGATCAGCCTAAGACTATAGAGAGCTTACTCCATATTAAACAAATGTTTTATTAGAATTATTAAAACAAATCTAACTATTTACCTTTGTTTTAAGTTGAAACCTGCTTGTTGTGTCGATGACTATGATATAGTTTAAGTGAGTGTTGATTAAATTTAACTCATTTCATGTACAGAACGATAACAGAATCTCAAATTGTATGATGTTTTTCGCGATATTTTTATCTATTTTATAAAATAGTTTAAATTTCTAGTCGAGACCAATCCAAAATACTTGTGAACACGTAGTATTATATGTTCCTATGTGAATTGATTTATAGTATTTTTATTCGTTGTTTTCAATAATATATAATGTTGTCAAGTAATGGAATGTTGTCCCTTAGATAAATATTTGTTTAATCTTTATCGTTGAATTCAAATAGCTTGAGAAAATGTGATATTGAGAAAACATCATCAATCCTCACCATCTAGTCTGGTAAATAAGCTATAAGACCGTAAATAAAGACTTTCCGTTTCGTTAATTGCCAATACAAGTAAAAATTTTGAGTCAATTAATTTTAAGTCATCCATAGGGTTAAGGGATCTTGAGCCATTTGTCTGTCATCGCTTTCTTTGCCAAACTTTGTAACTATAGTTAAAATAGTGAAATTGATTCTGTGTACTTGAAAGCACCAGCACAATGTAATAACATAAATCATAAAAATACATAAATATTTTATAATATATTTATTTTGTATTTATCGATATTGTGAGAACGAACTTCGAGTAATAGATATATGTTTAGTTAACCGAGTGTTGGTTGGTGTGAGCACAATGATTTTGATTCGCTTCTGACGTGAGGGACTACACAGGGAGATGATTCTAATTTATATACCACACCGATGCATATTTTATTTCAACTTCTAAATTCGCACCTACTTCGTCTATTTCTAAACTATTAAAATGTAATTTATTTGCATTTCCTTTTGCTTTTATATCTATTATTCGCATCGTCTAGATCTTTGTCTCTATCTAATCTATGCATCGGTGTTGTACATAATGCTTTTGAGTGTTAGGGGTACTTTCCTTGGCTTTTTCTCCCAGCCAGCAGCTAGCTGGTTAAAGCCTGACCCAAATTTACTATTGTATTTTATAGCTAGAACTCTAAATATGCATGTTATATTAGGAATATTAAAATGTTATTAAAATAAGAATTGTATCAGCTTAGTGAACATCAATAGCTCTGAGAAATAAATCATTATTAAAATTATTAAATGTTGTATTCTTCCTATTAACACTGCTGTTCAAACTAATATAATAACAGCATCGATTAACATCGGTGCTGTTTGATTTAAATGATTACCGAGGTCTATATGATATGTTAAAACATTTCTTTAGATATACACCTAGCATAAATTCTTAATTAGTTAGTATTCATTTTAATGATTAATATGTTAGAATATCATTATATAATGTATACGCGGGTAATCAGATACTGAACATTGAATGCTTTGACATGAGCGTTTATTGTTATCGGGGTAATCGAGACTGAGTTGAGGCGAGATGGTCGTGGTAGAGGCTGTGGTGCTAACAAGAGATGCGAGGAAAGTTTTATATATTTCTGTAACAAATAATTGCTTTTAATTGATTGTTATAGCAAATGATTTCTAAAATTCTTTATTATAACACGCTTAATAGTAAGGCTGATTCATGATTTGGTGGTTTATATATTAAAAAAATAATCTGGCCCTAGTCGTGCAAAACCCATGTGCCGATTTATAAAAATATAACAACAAAATCACTCGTCACTAGTATTTCTTCTACAAGATTGATCTTTGTATTAGTTTCCAAAAGCGCCATAAAACTTTTGCGCCAGATTATTTTTTTCATTTGCATTATTATTTTACTATCTTATGTATTTATTGTGCTGATGTTGTTGTGATATTTAATAATTTCAATAATGATGTATCCGTATGTCATTAGTTATTTGTAATGATTAATATAAAGTAAATTAATTATAAAACTATAATAAAACCATTCATTGTGTCAGTCATGTCTCTTATCTTCATTGAGCGTGTTTGGTGAGGTGTAAGGATCATTAAAAGTAATAAAAATATTTCAAAATGTTTTTTTTATTTATTTATTAAAACATAGATTTATAAATATTTAAGGATTTTTTTAAGAAACTTATAGATGCGACTTTAACTTTTTTATTATAGATACAATAATAAAAACCCCGCCAAATTCGAGTCGGACTCGCGCATGAAGGGTTCGTACCATTATTTAGAAAAATACGTGATGTCAGTCTAAATTTGAGGTTTTCGGATTTTTTTCCTTTATATGTTATATAAAATATTGCTTCACGCCAAATATTAAGATTGTAGGTCGGCTGGATTCAGCCGTTAGTTTTTGATTCTCTTGCGAGTAGTTGCAAGTTTGAGAATATGTTTAAATTGATGTTGCTGTTGTATGCGTTGACATAGAAGTTGGATTTTTTTACAGATTAAAGGTATTATAGACCTGAACATTTGATATGAATTACAATTTAGGTACTACCTCCGTTCGCGTTCATTTTAAAGTAATTTTAAAATTATTAAACATATGTTTATTATATGATGTAACTTTTGATTGTGTTGGCTTAGAAGTTTGATTTTTTACAGTGCTTAGAGACAGACCTAAGATTTTGATAAAAAAATCAGTCTGATGCCTCTACGATTTTCTGAGAAAAAGAGTCTTGACAGACGGACAACAAAGTGATCCTATAAGTTATTCCGTTTTTTCTTCCGAGATACGGAATCCTAAAAAGGAAGAAAAATACAAATAAATATTTATTCTTTCATTTATTAGTTACATTTATTCAATATGAAATATTGAACCATCTAGGACTAGATTCCAGGAGACAATTACAATAATAAAAGCTATCTGTTAAGGCACATACAATTTATATATAATTTTATTTAACACTAATAACTGGTGCTTATTTCTTATTAAAGATCGACAATATCTCTGTCTTATTATAAAAATATATAAATAAAAAATTAAAATATATTAAAATGAATAACTAAAATACATAAACTTGATCGATATAATATGTTACATAGAGTAATCGTTACAAATAACAATTTGAATATTATTTTCAACTTGCATTTTACCAGTCGAGCAAATAATGGTAAGAAGCAAGTGTTTAATAATTTTTGGTAAAATTAAAATAAAATTCAATCTCGAAATTATAAATTACTTAAAAACTTTTAAATTAAATAATGTAACAAAAGCTTGTATTAATATTTCTTAGTTAGTTTTTTTTTGTCTCTATAATATTTATATTATATGTTAAATCCTTTTCTAATTAATATTTGGCATATTTATTAATATTACTATTCTTACATGCTATCAATAACTTGGTTACGAACTAAGAAGAAACATATATTTATTGTATCCAATGTAGTTTGACTTTGTTTTCGTTTACTTAATTGTAGTTATAAAAGAAAGAGATCAGATTGTACATCAATTAGGTTTTTAACTTATTTAGATATTTAGTATTGGAAAATATTTATAAACATGTACAGCCATGTCAATCTCATCCAAAATTTAAATAAATATAGAAATAGTAAATAGCAAACTATTTAATTGGCCGTATAAAAGATACGGTACCTCAATTGTTAGAGTGTCGAGACGGTTTCCCAAAGGTCTTGGGTTTGAATCCCTGCCCGTATCGATTATTTATTTGTTTATACTCTTCATTTATTTAAAAAATATTCTAAATATTAAACTCTATTGGAATGAAAATGATTACAATATTCTTCTTAATAATAAATAACATTAAAAACAGAAGCTATAACGGTGGTTTTCAAACAACGTACGATGTATTCTTTTGGCTATTATATAACTTCATAAAATTACTTTGGTTTTATAATATTTTTGTTCTATTTATCCTAACATATACTTAATATCACTTTATTAGTGAAGTATCACGAACGTAAACACCTCATACATTAACATCAAAAACTTAAACAACAATGTTCACGATCTACAACCACCCGGTAAATTATCACATTTACTTAAACGGTCATGAATTCAAATTATAGGGGAGGTATATCTATACATCAAAATAATGGCAAAAATTTCAATCGCATAAAATTTTCTGTTCGAGCCTGTGAGTCGCAGATAATATAGGTCTAGAACCTCAAGTCGTCTGGTTTCCGAAGGAAGTATGCGACCTTGGTAGCGGGCACCCGGTATTCGTGCATCCAGCGGTTTCCCTTCCGCAGTGAGCCATCAATTCCGTCCTGCCATAGACCGGCCGGCAGGTACACTGCAAAGAATTTATTGAAGAGTTGAAATTGGAGTTATAGAAAATAACTCAAGTAATTTCAATGTCTCTATTAATACTTGAATGTTATAACATGTTCCATTAATCTTATTCATGATTGGATATTAAAACTATATACAAATCGAGAAGTCATTTAATCTTTGTTGCTCATCTAAATTTATTGATATTTACCTTCTCTTGTAGTTTGTCCCTGGTGCACGATAGGAGCGACTACAATCTCGTCCCCGATGACAAATTCGTCCGGCGCTGGCGTGACGTCAGCATCCGCGACCAGCCACAGTGGACGGACGAGTGGCAGACCTTCCTCCAGGGCTTCACGCTTATATTTCAGCAAAAGGGGAGTCACCTAAGCAAGAAAAGTATGATAATATTTGACTAGGATTTTTATTCGTATCTATTACTTATATAAATGTTGCAAAAACATACAAAACATTTAGTACTTACATACATTTGTCTCAGCAACGTGAGATTTCGTGCCATCTCTAAAACCGTCCCATCGTTATACTTGCTTGGTAGATGCGTGAACTTCATCACTGGTAAGAATGTGGCCAGTTGCAACCATCTCATGTACAACTCTCTTTCTGGTAACTCAATACCGTTTTCTTGAGTTGTTTTAGTGGTATTTGAATCTGCGGCTCCCTTGGATGAAGGTAAAAATTGTTCGCTTCCAGGCCAATATATGTCACCACCCACAGCTCCCGGCATAGTAAATGGAAAACCATTTATACCATATGTCAACATTGTTGGAATTACTAAACGCAATGCTTCCCAAGTTGATTCAAATGGCGGCAAAGAGACAAAAATCGGAGGCCGTGGTAAATGAACTGCTGAGGATACTCCAATAATGTTCAAAGATTTTTCGAACGTTTTAGTAAATATTGTTTTATATTGATCGGGATTTATCAATTGTTTTTCACATCGGTAGTAATGGGGCATGTCGTAAGCGGTGCCGAGATCGAAGTAAAATGAGTCTATATGATTTTCCGATATTACTGCTTGGAGTTTGTCCAGTAACCAGGGAACAGATCTATTATTTGTTATGTCCAAAACCCCCGTACTCGCTAAGGACTTGAACCTAGTTAATGCCGGGATTCTTCTATCGCTATTCCTTTCACTGATCAACAACCTCCTTTGTACCGTCTCAGCAAAGTTTTTGCTTTCTGTACTTATAAAAGGTTGAACTGTAAAGGCAACCTTAAAACCCCGCCTATGAAGCTTATTTACAGTTACGTTTAATGTTGCAAAGCGACTTTTATCAACTGTTAAGTCACCGATTTCATTCTGCCAAAACTCATTGATCAAAACATGACCTTGTTTCAAAAAGCCTAGACTAATAACATCTTCGGTATATTTAGCAATTGTTTCTTCTTGTAATTCGTGTTTAAACCGTGGAGCAATTTGCCATACAGGCTCAGAAATAAGGGAATCCAAAGTTTTAATATCAGTGGGTTTCAATCCATCCCACAATGGGGCTCGCCTGTGACTATGAATGGACGAATGCAATGATTTAATATCCCTTGAAGTACAAATATTGTATTTCAATTCTGGAAACTCTGTAAGTTTGTTAGCAAATGCAAAGTCATCATACTGTGCTTTTAAACATATTTCTCTCTTTTCAGCATTAACAGAAATATAAAGGGGTGTTTCTTCGTCAATAATTATAGCCGCACCCTTCGAGTTAATCAAATACCGAGTGACAAGATTACCAAACTGTGATTTTTGCATATCACCAGTTATAAAAGGTGTATAGCCTATAGATCCAGT
Organism: Napeogenes sylphis; assembly: GCA_959347405.1. Classification (NCBI taxonomy): domain Eukaryota; kingdom Metazoa; phylum Arthropoda; class Insecta; order Lepidoptera; family Nymphalidae; genus Napeogenes; species Napeogenes sylphis. Next base: position 11,409,771 of record OY365778.1, read on the forward strand.
GTTAAGAGGCCAGGTTAAGTTTAAAGACTGCCCTGCACCATACCAATTGACTTTCGTGTCACTCCAGTCAAAGCAATCGCTTGGTGTGACATCTGAAAAAATGTCATCGAATTTATTAAACAACTGACATTTTCTTACGACTTCAGTATCATCGTGACTTATAAATTTAATATACAAATATAGTCTCACTATACTTATAAGGCTCCTCAATAAACCTTATCCAAATTAGACACCAAAGTGCATGAAAAAAATAAACAAATTGTTTATACATAAGATTTAAATAAATGTAGGTTTAGAGGTTGCATATATTTAAATAACTATTCTTTATGAGTATAAGGAATTCAGAACCCTTATAAAGTAAACACCAATTCCAGTTTAACACGAAACATACCATTTGAAAGTGCCTGCCAGGTGATCGCGTAGCAGGTGGTGTTATCGTGTTCTTGCGGCAGACGTGCGAGGTAGAGACGCAGCGCGTGTAACCACTCGCGGCATTCGACACCGTGGCGCCGATGCTGTGGGAGGCACGGGAAGGATTTGTGCTGCTCGTGGAGACCCACACCTGATTGGTTGGAAATATATATTTATATTTTGGCACATATTCTACAAATGCAAGCGTAAACCCAGAAGCATTCTTTTCATGCTAGTCCTCAGATAAGATCAGAACATATACCTAAAAGTGAATAGAAGTACTGTATAACAATTAATATAATAAAGGTCAATTACTAAATATCTAAATAAAAACATTGTATTGTCGTTCACAATGACGGAAACATATATATTTTTAAGGGTAGGTAGATATAATATTCAGCTTGGATAGCCTAAACATTAAATTGAAAAAGTAGGAATAAACAATAGTAATACAAAAAATAGCCTGAATATAACCTACCCAAACTAGCCTTAAGTATCTCTACATCATCCTGATTGTACACCCTAATCAGTCTCTTGGGTTCATTGAACTGCACCCTCTCGAAGTAAGCCGTGGTGAGCGCCTGTCGGTGGTAGAGAACGTAAGCGAACCCCACGAAAAACACAACAGCCAGGAACATAAGACCCACGAACGCCCGAAGTTTATAATCCGTAGGTTTTTTTCTAATTTTTTGTGGAATGCTCTGAAAAATAATTATTTAGTTAGTATATTGTAAAAAAAATATTTTCTTTGAACTTTAAGAACCAAAAAAATTAATACTTTTTGTTTTAAACAATGATTTGTCAATACCTGTAACTTTTCCTTAAGTAGACTAGCAAGCGAGTTGACACTAGTGACTGAATTACTGGGCGAATATTCGTCTTCGTCCATACTGAATTCGGATCTGAATCGTCTGGGGGCAGTCGATTTACGTCTAGGCGATCGAAGCGGAGCTCTGTAACATACAAAATAATAAGATTACAAACTAATAAACCATTAAAATGCATCAATAATATCAATTTATCTAAAAGATGAAGTTCTAAAATTTATATATGATTTCATGCAAAAGATGTTTTTTTCGTAAATATTCTCCAGGCTACAGTTTACGTAATTCACGCTGCCCGTTACATTTAACAGTTTCCTTATTACCGTGGATTTCATTTTGATGACAAGGTTGAGGAGATACGACATCCTATGTAAGGTCATTGTATGACCTAGATGAAATTAAAAAGAAGATAGATTTAAGCTGAAGTTATCATAACTAGATATTCGCTCAAAACAACCGATATGTTGTGAAAGTTAAACTGAAGAAGCACATATTGTGATTGAATTAATATTAGGGATTTAACTTTTTCCTCATTTTTTACACAACGCGACGGAACTGAATATTTAGGATACATTAATAAAATAATTAATTATAAAGAATCAAACGGAAATTGTTCGCTGTAATTTGTTAAGACTGTAAGATTATTCAAACATTTGAGATATTCTGGATTAGTCATCAGTCAGATATTCATATGATATTTACGATGAGGATAAGAATGTTTTTAATATATATACCTACTAATGTTAATATTAAATGATTACATTATTTCAATCAGCTGAGTGTCTATTGTAATAGAAGTAAATTTTATAATTTAATAATCCGAATAAAACATTCAAAGATAATTATAACAATCAAACCATCAACAGCTGAGCTTAAGATAAAATATATACAAGAACGAACACAGTATCGGCCCTAAACTAATAATAAATTAGAATTTCAACAAATGATCATTTTGTATTCCATTATTCGATTGGTCACATTCACTAAAAACAACTTCGCAAAACATAAGATACTTATTTACCTAATCTATTCCTGTAATAATAATAGAAATTAGAAGTACAACACTTACTCTTCGAATAATGTATATTCATTATTATGTATTCCATTATTCAATTGGTCACATTCACTAAAAACAACTTCCCAAAACTTAAGGCATTTATGAAAATACAAACAAATCATTACTACGTAAAATGTACTATAAGTCTACACAATAGTGATTTTTATCGGTATAATAAATATACTTTATAGAATTAATCTCAATTATTCACATGGATCGGACACGTTTTTGCGTCAAGAAATACGTCGAACTACTTATAATGTATTTAATCTAGACATATACCTAAGTTAAATTGAAGTGTCTGTCCGTAATTTCTAAATAACTATGTTATCTTAAGTGCTAGTAGTCATTTACATAGTACCAAAAATAGAACTACTTTTTTGTATGTTTGTCAGTGTCTGTGGTCCGGGGATTTCCTTGGAACAGCTTAACCAATTTTTATGGGACTTTCACAGAAAGATAGAAGGAATTATAGTGCTACATGTAGGTTATATTTTCTCCAAGAAGTATTTAGGGTCTCAGCATGAAAATCACAATTATTTCATTACTCAGAAACCGTTTTTGGGTATTTAAACTAAAGAATAACATTATGTCCGGTACATACCTATATGGAACAACAAACCTTGTATTTTTCAATCTTATTCAGTTCATCCAAAAAAAGAAAAAAGAATGCTTAAAAAATACTCAAAATTATAATGAACTTCGTAATGTCGATTTAAGATAACCAACCATTTAATTTTCTAACACTAACATTTTATAAAAAAGGACTGATATCTTTCATCAAGAAAAAAAAACTGTTCCCGAGGGGTAGAGTAATATCATTTAGATGGATATCAAAGACCAAATTATACAAATTGATCAAACCTAAGTAAGCAAATTATTAGCTAACCACAAGACTATTTTGTTTTACATATGTATATCAATAGCACGTGCGATGTCACTAGGAAAATCTAGTAAGAAATATAATTAAAAAACGATTTGCGTTCATAATTTAACCACATAATAAAATATCGGGACATTCAAGCAAACTCTAATATAATACAAATTACCTTTCGCAATTAATTCTGATATAAGGTGTAAGAGAATTTTAAGCATAAAATAATACTTAAAAAAATCCTAGATGGATGGATCGCCTATCTTATAAGATGAAGTGTTAACATCAAGGAATAAAAAAAACTCTTTAAATAAAAAAATTACTGACAAAAAACTAAACATGTTTTAGGCAAGGTTATTGACATAATAATACCAATATAATTATATACACTTAAAACTTTTTGTACAGTCTTTTATAAGAGATATTACCAAGTCTTTACAACCTCTTATATTCTCGTTAAATAAGATGTAACGACACTGAGATTAAAATCTGTATATTATAATATAATGTGAATATAATACATAAAAAATCACACAGATTACATAAATAACGAAAAAATCATTAAAGTTTAGAAACAAGAGAAAATTTAACACAAATCAATCATTTGGTAATTAAATTACATCTTATCAACGCAATAAATCCATTAAAAATTAATTAATTACTTGAATATTTGAAATTTTTAAAAGTAAAAATATTCTTTGAAAAATCGAATAAACCATAAAATAAATATAATATAGTGTTAATCATTTAATTACTCACATGTTAGAAGTACTAACTCAATAAGTTGGCGACGTGTGGATACGTGAATCTATACTGAACTCACGCGCGCGAATCATACTTAACATATTACAGACGAGATTTTACACTGCGACTTCAATAATGAGATTTAGATTAGATTTAAGGAGAGTGCACATTGTCATTTTATTATAATTGAGGGATCATGCAAAGACATGGTTCATATTTATGGACATTATTCATATTTATAGACATAATTCATATTTATGGACATAGTTCATATTTATGGACATAGTTCATATTCATGGAAATTGTTCATATTTATAGACATAATTCATATTTATAGACATAGTATATATTCATGAACATTGTTCATACTCAAGGACATAGTTCAAATGTAAAGATTTTATTCAACACAATTATTTTACTAGATAATATTTTACGTTTTAGAAACTCTAAGCACTAAGTACTATGTTATGGGTCAAAAGTCAACGTTACATAACATTATTTGTCATAGATAGCACCGTCTATGCATATTGATTTCACGATAATATTTACATATATTATTTTACTATAAAAATATCTATCTGATGAGCGATTCCTATAAACAAATTACTGTTGTATATTCTATTAGAACACCATAATTTCTATTTCTAATATGTATCCAGACCACCTGTATGAACCAAAGCCAATCTTTATCCTTCATAATTTCTAAGTATTATGATACATAAAGTAGTAGAAATACTTCATTTGTAATATATTATTATTTATAAACAAATCAATTATTTATTTCACCGTTACCTTGCTTATGACTAATGGTATCTAATCATAGTAATGGTAGTTAGGTAATGAGTTGAACTTTGAACTGTAAACAAGAATAGTAATATAAAAACTTATTGACGTGTCATTTTACGATAAATATATAATATTTTATATTTCTTTTGTGTTGTATTTTATGACCTACAATGAATAAATTGGAAAGATATTAAAGAAATCTTTGATTAAGGCTGTTATAAGCAATTTTATATTTGTTTGTGCCAGTGACCGAGTCGTATAGATTGATTGCATTCAATAAGATTCTTGTTCTGAGTCTGTTCGTAAGTATATACTTTGTATCTGTTTATTCTGTTTTTAGGTTTTTCTAACATGGATTATTTTCCAGGACTTGAAATTAAATGAAACAGAAAGAATAAAAGCTCTGTGCTTTTGAAACCCTAAATGAAGATCGTATTGTAAAAATATATATATATATTCAAAAATGTTTCTTGAACTAGAACTATAATATTATACATAGTCCTTTGAATTATAGAAATTCAACCCACACACTCAACTCAATATGTAGAAAACTACAGACTGGTACTAGGTTATAGCAAGTGACTGAGTTTATTTTTTTACGATTCATTGTAACATCGTCGTAGCTCCCAAACGAATGAAAATATTTATTTTATTTATCCTATTTTAAACTTTACTTCTAAACTTTTTTTAATAAAAAATGTTAGTCGTTAAAGATCATATTCGTGATATTTATTTTAAAATGATTCTCTTTCATTAATTTCACTAAACTAGTTAAGTTTCCCGGCACCTGTCACCTAGATGTCTGACAATATAATAAATAAGCGCCGGATACTAATGGCTTACATGTCGCAAGGAGAACAGACAATTGCTTATTATTTATATTATAAAACAAGGGGTCAGAAACCGAATTTTAGCGGTTTGTATATTTTTTAACTATTATTCAATATAATATATACATTTCTAAAAATCTAATTAAACTTTACTTCAACGACTAATGTATATATATAAATTCATTTTTTTTATTTATCTCTATGAAGAAATATTCAGTGATAAAAGAAAACTATCATTGAAGGCTAACATACGAAAAAACAATAAAACACGTTATTTCTCTCTTTTAAGAATATCTGTATTATATTTACTATACCTATAATATAGTTCTAGTAACTAGCATAAGACAAATATATTATTTGGGTATCTAATAACTAGCATAAGACAAACATATAATATACAAACTGAACGCAAGACCATAGTGATTATTACCACAAAGCTTAGTTTTTTTTTGTACGAATAAAACACAGCAATAAAGAATAGAAGACAAAGCATATGAAGGTACTATAGGGAGTTAAGAAAGGGATCCAAGGGGTCAATGGTCGCCTGCACTTCCTCATTATAACGTCCGCTTGCGCAGGCGCAGCTGACCGCGCAAACGATGAGGATTGCGTACTTCAGTTCAGTTAGCAACATACTGTTATGAGGTTACTGTTATAAGTGATTACGGGTACAGACATCTCTGGATAACGATGCTATGGAAAAGGGCTTTACAGTGAATTATATTAGTAGTTGTCTGCAATTTTGTTTAAGGTTTATGTTAAATACATTTTTAGTGTTATAGTAATTATTGACCACAGTAATTGTTATGTTTTATTCAAAAATAAAATTTCAAAGAGTGTAATATTTTCCTAGAGAATAAAAACCTAACCATATTAATATTCATAAAACTTCATCCGGTAATATTATGTAGGTGTACACGAATAAATAAACAGACATTCAAAATAATAGACAAAAATGTAAATAATTTTATACATACAATTGATTACAATTAAAAAAACATATGTCTTTAGATTTAGTATACATATAGATAATATGGCAATTACTGTAGGGATTTGTATATAAGTAGGTGCGAACGTTCTGATCATAAGGGTGGGGAGAGAGTATACGTGAAGTTTATACATTTAAATGATTACAAAATATAATTTTTTGAGCTTATGTAGTTGGCTTGAATGGAATATTTCTGATGCTTCTTCTCTTCAGCTACTGAACCGATGGTCATCGATTTTGATTTGATAGCAGCATTATCATCGATGGTTTAACAACACAAAATCAGTAATGTACTTGAGTAATAATCAACGAAAATCTAATTTCACAAAATGTTTGAATGAAATCATTGATTTTGCGCTTAACTAAAAGTCAAAATGGCTGTCAATCTAGTAGTTTAGTATAGAAAGACATAGCAACTTACTTGAGCCTCTCGTCATCATTGTGGTCATCGTTGGTGTCGCTGAACGCGGATGCTGAGCTTTGATGGTGTTCTGGAATCTGAAAAATAATATAATATAACATAAAGAATACTGTAATTCTTTTTAATAAACATATTAAAACTATTGCAGTGTATTGTTACAAACAATTTAATTTATCTATATGTTACAGTTCTCTTAGCTGAATATATTATTTTGAGAATGGAAAAAATCTAAATATCTAGAAACTCAAGAGAGTTTTGATTATTTGGGTTCGATTATTTTAGTATAATAATACTAAAATTATAAAAACCCAAAGCTTAAGATTATCGCTTCCTAAAATTAAAGAAATAGAATTAAGGTCAATTAATTATAATCAGATTTCTAATGACTTTATAAAGTACATTTGTAAATGGAATATTACGGTTACAAAATAAATACGTACTTACTTAAGTAGACTTTATGTACATATGAATGACTGCAATTGGTCCAAACATGACAATACCACTCTTACAAATTAACCCATCTCTGTGTCATCCCCATTATTACTATCTAGTCCTCACCAAGGCAAGGTTAGGTATATCTATCTAGATATAAAGGGATAATTAAGGGCCATCCATAAATTAAATCACACTTTAAGGGAGGGGGGTCGGCAAAGTGTGAGATTTTGTTTGATGTCCCTCCTGAATTTAGTGACATCACATTTCCATATATAATATTATATATATAATATTACTAGCTACTCTTACTAGTATATTACGTCTTGTATATAACTGTTTGATCGATTTCCCTACCTCATCTCGAATAAGATGATCTTCAAACTGTTCAGCGCGTTACAGTTTATTTGGTAGTCTATGTCACTCAGAACTAATGTATCTTAAATGTATAATTAAAATAAAATAATAACTTTTATTTTATAATAATTTTTAAGTCTCAAGTTGTAATTGTAAATTGTTAAATAAATAAATAAAAATAAAAAAAAATATATGTATATATATATATATATATATATATATATATATATATAATATTTATATTTATATAAGTATGTGTAATTGCTGTGCAAAGGACTTACCTTAATAATATAGTTTTTAAGGTACCTGTAGTAATAGACTCCTTTTTGAGTATGTTATCTTAAAATTTCAACAATTAATATGCAAAATACAAACCAAATGCGAAAAGTGCACGGGCGACGTGTCCGTGGATAAAAGTAGAAATTAATAAAAAAAAAAAATAAAAAAAAAATGTAAATTGTAATTGTAATAGTTGACACTAAGCAGGGACGGTGGTCTTACAACTTTACAAACGTAAAACGAATGAGGAAGGGTAATTTATAAATAAATGTAATTAAACTTTCAAAGAAAATAAAAATTAAAAATCTCACCATATAAAGAGCTCTAAGTGAATTTAAATCCATTTTACCTAAATAATAAATCAGTGTGAGAACTCTAATAAGAAACTCTATTATGCTCAAGAGTATCGCAGACTAGGAAACAAATGCTAGTAATAAATAATGTCACTGTTATCTCTTAGAAATATAAATCATCAGTGTTAGATCGAAATAATGTAAACTATTTATTAATATTATTCTTTTAAATATATATTAGGTACTTTAGATCATATTATTAGCATCTTTGTAACTCTTGCCTATTTTATTCCAATTAATAAAATAATACTGTTTATTTATTTATTTATTCATTTTAACACAATTTAATTTCAAAGAAAAGTTTTTAGTATAGCCTTATAAAATATAAGGAACCTATCTGAGATTAAAATAATTTTTGAGGATCTTATATTGACTTTAGAATACACAACCTACTCCATTGTTTAAATTTACGTAACTTGGAATTTACTTCGTAACATATATATTTATTTATTTATTTATTTATTTATTTTATTTATTTATATCTTTTCCACTTAGAATCATAATCAGTGATCACTTGTGTACGTCAATATGGAAGTGTCAGGAGGGCCTATTACGATACTAGATTTATCGTAATAAGGCCTTCTGAAAAAGCACTTTCCACCTTAATGTTAAAGCTATGAGGGTTCCAAACGCGTCCTGGTCTGAGAAGAACCACACAACAAACTCAGCCGGATATTTTTTTTTGTTATTGTGATCACTGTTTCACAAACGTCAAACTTAAATGCAAATTTGGAACTACTAGAACCGTCGCAATCAATCGGAAAAGAATCAGGCAGCGAAAATTAAATAATAATAACAGAAAAAATATATATATATAAATCTTCGGCCTGCCACACAACCAGTCACCGCAAGCAGCACCCGTTCACGAGCATAACACAAGAGCCAGCCATCACCCCCTTCGCACATATTTGAGGGAGGGAGGCAACCCGACTCCCGATGCTACCGCAAGTAGTGACTTCTAAGGAATCGGTGTGATGCAGAAGGTCGATAAAGCAAAATTAATTTACAACAAAAAACAAATTGCGGAGATTACTAGCTATTCGCAATACAATACAGATTCATTTCCAGGTCATACCGTCGTCGATGTAATCCTTTACACTATAGTAGGATTTTTTTATTAAATTATTTTTAACATATAATTTAAATTTATTTAATGATAGGCTTAAGGCTTCATTTGGGAGCTTATTATAAAAACGTATACAATTACCCTTAAAGGATTTACCTATTTTATGGAGCCTAGTGCCGGGCATAGCGAGTTTATTTTTTTGTCTTGTATTAATTTTATGTAAATCACAATTTTTCTTGAAGTTTGAAATATTTTTATGAACGTAAATTAAATTTTCATAAATATATTGATTGTAAACAGTCATAATTTTAAATTCTTTAAATTTGTTTCTTAAAGAGTCTTTTGGTCTCATATTATATATTGCGCGAACAGCCCTCTTTTGCAATGTAAATATGGTATCAATGTCAGTCGCATTGCCCCATAAGAGTGTACCGTATGACATTAAGCTATGAAAGTAACTAAAGTAAACTAATCGAGCAGTTTCCATATTTGTTAATCGACGTATTTTTTTAACCGCATATGCAGCAGAACTTAGTCTGCTTGACAAATCAAATATATGAGGACCCCATTGCAATTTTTCATCTAAAGTAATGCCCAAGAAAGTAGTAGTTTTGACCAAGTCCAAATCCTCATTATTTAATTGTACATTGGTTCTAACATTTTTAACATTTGGTAAACTAAATTTGACACATTTTGTCTTTGTTTTATTAAGCAACAAATTATTGGCGTTCAACCATTGTACAACATCTGAGAGAGCATGGTTTACATCGTCAATAACAGATTGCCGTCTATTAACTTTAAAAGTAAGAGAAGTATCATCAGCAAACAACACTATCCCATGTTTTTCCCTCACTAGGTGAGGTAAGTCATTTATGTAAATGAGGAACAAAAAAGGCCCTAAGATAGAGCCCTGTGGCACACCTATTTTTACCAAAGAACCAGAGGAACGTTTTCCATTTACATCAACTTTTTGAATTCTATCATTAAGATATGAACTAATTAAATCTAGGGACTTATTTTGAACTCCATAATGTTCTAACTTTTTTATAAGGATTTCATGTTGAACGCAGTCAAACGCCTTAGATAGATCACAGAAAATGCCAAGTGCATCCTGTGATCCTTCCCAGGCTTCAAATATGTTTAGTAATAGCTCTATACCAGCATCTGTTGTAGAGCGACCGGCAGTGAAACCAAACTGGTTTTTGTGTAAGAGATTGTTTTTACTGGAATATGCCACAAGTTGATTAAGAATTATTTTCTCAAAAATCTTACTAAAAGTGGGTAAGACTGAAATAGGTCTATAGTTACTAGGATCTAATGAACAGCCGGATTTGAATAATGGAGTTATTTTACTTTGTTTCATTAGATCAGGAATATACCATATTCTAAACAATTATTAAATATTAATGCTAAGTCTGGAGAAACAATGTCAATTATGGACTTAAGTATGTCAACAGAAAACCCCCAAAGATCACTAGTCTTTTTAACGCTAATTGATTTAAATACTTTGATTACTTCTTGAGCATTAAATTTTTCAAACTTAAAACTGCTAACACATTGATCTACATTCTCTCTAAGTAAACCCATAGCTGCAGCGGTAGAAGAATTTAAAGATAACGTTGTAGTCACTGGAATATTAGTAAAAAAGGTTTCAAAAGCAATAGCAACCTCGAGGTCAGACGTAACATATTTATTATCTATATTTAATTTAAAGTCGATCCTCTGGGATTTAGCTCTTCCAGTTTCCTCATTAATTATTTTCCAAGTTGTTTTTATTTTATTATTGCTATTTCCTATTTTATTTTGAATATGTTGATTTTTTGCTATTTTACATTGTTTTTTAAAAGATTTGGAAAATAATTTTACCTCATCCCTAAACTCATTACTAGTATTAAACATCAATTCCGCATACATATTATATAATTTTTCTCTATTTTTGTGTAACTCAGCAGATGCCCAATTACTAAAGACTAATTTATCATTAACAACCACTGTTTTTGGAGTAAATATAAAGTTAAATAATTTAGTGAAAGTACTAAAAAAGTCATTGTACATAATATTGGGGTTTGAATTTTTCATCAAGGGCAAATAGCGTACTAAGCCATTTTTAATTTGTTCGATACGTTCTACAGCAGTCTTTCCCAAAGTGGGCGATAACGCCCCCTTGTGGGCGCTGGAACCCTAGAGGGGGGCGGTAAGAGACCGAGAAAGATTTGGGGGGCGCTGGTGTCATTTAGGGGGGCGATAGATGATTTGCAACTTTATCTTATTCATATTTGAAAATTCACTAAAAATAATATCCTTCTACTACACAACATCCATTTATTAATGTTTTAAAATTTTAAATAAATGTAAAATGAAAAATACATGGTTATCGAAACACATCCCTTCTAGGTACAGTTTCCCACAAGTCGCCAATTCGTATCTTTGCCCGTATCGATTTATTTTTCATCTACATTTAATACAAATAATATGCTTTCAATAGTTATACAAGTTTATAATTATTTTTAAACCATTAATATTCTAGTTTATTGTATAAATGTAATAAAAATTGACAATATATTAAATTAACCTTATAATAATTAAATAAAATGGCACGAACTCGAGATGAAGCGACGCCAGATATCGCAAAATGTCTTTGCGTCAGAAATTAAGGGCCCGTAGCTTTGTCGTTATACATCTGATCAGTCAGCATCCCTGCGGGCTTCCTCCCGACCTACCATCTAAACTCGGACTTACCCTAGTAACCTTTGACGAAACTCGTGATTGCCTTCGACGTACGAAGAACGGAAAAATGGTAGGACCTGACGATCTTCGGATAGAAGCTTGAATATCGTTTACATCTGTTGGTGTGCTCGTGCACGTGCTCGTACTGACCTTTTTAAAGATATTTTGAACACTGGAAAGATGGCTAAGCCGTGGCGATATAGTTTTATTAAACCTATTTACAAGGGAAAAGGCAGTGTTCAAGACTGTGGTAATTATAGGGGCATTAAGCTTATGAGTCATGAGCCATGAAGATCTTCCTGCGCATGAGCGACCTCAGGCTCCGCCAAAAGTGCACTGTTTCTGAGTCTCAATGTGGATTTCAGCCAAGATCGAGTACTATAGACGCTATTTTTGTCTTCAGAACTCTGCTGGAATTATACAGAAAAAAAAAGAGCTCTGCGCGTAACCTTTTTAAATTTGCAGTAGGCCTTTGGCTGTGTGCCTCGTCAGTTTATGTGGTGGACATTGTGATTTAAAGAAATCCATCCATCCTTATACTGAGACTATCAGAGACATGTACCACGACTCCTATGGTTAGGACCTCTGTTGGCGACACCAAACCATTCCAGATAACAGTAGTGGTTCACCAGGGCTCAGCCCTTGGTCCGTTCTTATTCTCTCTTGGCTCACATCCAAGACCAGTCTCCATGGTTGATGATGTATGCCGATGAAATAGCACTCATTGATGAGAATCCACTAATGGCCTATTTTTTATACAAACTTAGTTATTGCTTGACTACATTCCACCTGATTGAAAGTGGAAATGTAGTCAAAGATGGTAAGGCGCATTAACTTAGCAACCTATTCACTCTACTCTAGTAGACACCCACATTATATTCGGACGGAAATACCGACGCAGGCAAGTTGTTCTATTCCTTCGCTGTACAAACTAAAAAAGACGAAGTAAAGCGCTTGGTTCGGGCGAAAGGTATATCCACATAGTAGGGATGGCTACCCACCGTGCGTAGGAACGTCCGGTAATGAAGGAAGGAAGGGGGATGGGGAAATTAAGTCGTGTCGTCCTGCGCACACTCACCAAAATGTATCCTATAGAATACTAAGAGGATAGTCATTCTAAGCCAGTGTTCAAGGCTGTGGAGGTTGGCTTTAACTTATTCAGGGTCGTCTATAAGCGTCTTGGCTCGCCTCTCAATTGAGTTCAGGACCGCAAGATGAGACTTTGCGGCACCAGTATATATAATATATGTGACCACAGTACTCTACACACACGACCGAATTTGTGCTTTGTATAGTACAAGTAGCTGTCCCAGTGTAAAATACTGTCGGACCTTCGCAAGACCGGCAAACTTTCCTGCTGCTGCTTTTGCTCTGGACTCAATGAACCGACCAAAGTGGAAGTTCTTCAAGCCTAACAACTGAAGCCGGTCACTATATTCCAAGGAAACATTCTGAAAAGTAAAAGCCAACGTGAAAGCGGTGAACAGACATGTCTGCGTTTTGGTGGCATTAAAACTGACAAGATTAGCATTGCCCATTGCGGAAACTGCCTGGAGTTTGTCATTCAAACGTTGCACCATGGCTTCTCTTTCAGACTGTACTTAATCTCTGCTAGTTCGAGAACTTGGCAGATATCTTTCTACAACTGTGCTCTCATCTGATACCCATACCTATAGATACCGGGCTTCAGCTGATCGTTAATGTACAGCAGATAAAGGGTTGCAGAAAGAACGGACCGAACGGAGCTGGAGCGTAAGTTAAACCTATGGAAGGGTACGCTTGAGAACGGTGATCTTAAACTAAAAATATCGAAGACCGAGTACAAAGCTTGCAGGAGCCCAGACTCTAATACTATCCATAAAGGTCCTAAGCTAGCTGTTAAGTTGGAAAAGTTCAGGTAACCTGGATCTGTTATGCACGAGCCTGGAGGCATCGATTACGATTCCCAAGGCCGGATAAGCGCTGTCTGGACTGGTGTAGTCTGTAATCGCAGAATATCGCCTAAAATCAAGGGGCTAATAAAAAGGAGCGTCATCCGACCGGTTCTTATACACGGCAGCGAATGTTTGACAGTACTATCTCGGAACACACAGGAAATTCGAGTCACGGAAATTACTGACTGAATGACGAGGGAGGAAATGATGCTGAATTGGATGTGCGGCGTTACGCAGTCTGACCACATACGTAAAACATTCATTCGAAGTAATCCAAGATCGACGCCTGAGATGGTATGGCCACGTTGCGCGCCCGTCTATGAAATATGTCGGATGGAAAAGCCTTGATATATCTATTCCTGGAGTGAGATCTCCCGGACGTACAAGGAAGTGCTGGATGGATGTCGAAGACCATGCAAAGTGGAGTAGGTTGATCAGGAAGACAGACCTTGTTATACGTCAGGATGAAAACCAGGAAGATGAAGAAGAAAACTTTTAATTGTGAAAAGTGGTATTACTATTGATCAATCTTAACTGTTGTTATTTTTTTATAAAAGATGCTTTTTATTCTGAAAAGTTGTAATACTATTGCTCAATATTAAATGTAATTTTTTAATCAAAACTACTTTTAATATTGTAAGGTTGATAAGTCTCAATTAGAATATAGGTTTAAGGAAACTAAAGAAAACGAATCTAATCTGTTATTCAAGTTTTTAAGATGAAAAAAATTAGGGGGGCGTTACAAAATAACTGACTTTCAAAGTGGGCGTTGGACGAAAGAAGTTTGGGAACCTCTGTTCTACAGTCACTGGTATAAAACTTATTTTCTGTTTTGATTTTTCTCTCTTGCTACAACTGAATTTAATAAATTGGCCATAGTGGTCAGAATCTAATGTATTGAATAAACATTTAAAATTTGGAATAACACTTGTAAAAATGTTATCAATACAAGTGGCACTAGTGGTTGTGACTCTAGTAGGCTCCACAAACATGTGTAAAAGATTATAAGATTTGAACAAATTTAAAAACTTTATACTTATTGAATTTTGTTCAAGAATATTAATATAATATAATATAATATCAGGACAAATTACACACATTGATCTAACCCCTAAGTAAGCAAATTATTTGCTTGTGTTAAGGGTGTTAGACAACGATACAAAATACATAGAAATACACATATAAATACTGAGAATATATTTAATAAACGACCAAACCCAGAAACACAGACATCTATGCTCATCACATACATGCCTGTCTGTCATGCCGGGAATCGAACCCGAGCCCCATTGCGCCGTGACACGTTAGGCGTCTGCGCTAACCATTCGACCAACGGGGCTGTTAAATTGTTTGTTAATTGTTCAATATTAATATTGAAGTTTCCACAAATTATTACCTTTTTACTAGAATGTGATAGTTTATACAATACCTCATCCATAATCTTCTCAAAATGTTCAAAGTTAGATGATGGTGGCCTATAAACATTTACAATTATGAACTAGAAGACTAATTCTACTGAAGCAAGTTCAGTTGTCCGCTCAACAGAGTGGCTCACTATGTCCTTGCGTTCTTTGAATTTTATCTGTTTATTTAAAATAATTAAAGAGCCACCATGTATTGAATTAACTCTGTTGAACGAACTACCAACCTGGTGGTTATTGAAATTAAATATTAATTCATCATTCTTAAGCCAATGCTGTGACACAGAAAATATTAATATTAAAAGTATTTAAAAACAATTCAATTTCTAATTCCTTATTTCTAATACACTGAATGTTCTGATGCACCAGGTTGATACAGTTTATATTATGATTTTTATTATTTACTTTAACATTTTTTGTATTTCTATGATGATCATTAATATCATTATTTGATATCTTAATTATTTGGCTAGAGGATAACTCTACTGTCTTAATGTCTAGTTTAAACTACTACTAATACTACTATTACTAGTTGGATTTTTTTCCAAAAAATAAATTTCAATCACTTAAATTTATATACCATATTTTAATTTCATTACATAAGCAATTATAAAACTTTTCAGTATCACCTGTCTTGGCTTAAACATGATTTCAAAAAAATATACATTATACATTCAAGAAATCTTTAAAATAAATATATAATATTTAAATAAAATATATATTAGGAACTGTTTTAAATAATCGTAATACAACATTGTATGTAATATATAACATACTTCTCATACATTTAGTTACATACTATGATCCTTATCATAGTGCTTATTTACTTATCACAGAGTAAACTTTCGGACGCTGCGTTATCAGGTAAATATGTACATGACATTAGCTTTACTGTACAGAATATTATATCTATGGCATTGCTAGTTACCACGAAAATAGGTAGCGAAAAAATATGCATGTTATCTATATATACTCTATGTATATGCATGTTATCTATACTCATATTGGCAATTTTTTTTACGTAAATAATATTATTATTATTTTTAATGCAAAAGTACAAATTGATCTTAAATACATTATTTGTGATTCAAATTTTTGAATAAATAGATTCAGAATTATCTTTATGGCACTTATGAAATCTTGTAATGCATTTACTAAGTTATTCTAAATTTATTGCAACAATTGATTAATATATTTTTAATATTAATTATTTAATACTACATTTGTGTGTTTGATTAAATATTTTAAGCACTTTTAAACCTAATAATAATATCACTGGACAAATAACACAAATTGATCTAACTCCTAAGTAAGCTAACGACGATACAAATACATAGAAATATACATTTTAAATACGTATATAGCAAACAGCCTAACCAAGAAATACAGAAACATCACTATCATCTCATAAATACCTATCGCTCTCGGGAATCGATTCCGAGCCCCTTTGCGCCAACGTAAGGCGTATGCGCTAACCACTCGACCAACGGGGCGATTATAAAAAAGACCTTAAATTATTATTCTAACGTGAATTTGTGATTCAAATCTGACCTGCGTTAGAGGAATGTAATCCAAATCTCGACTCTTCAAATACATCTTGCACTCTGCACTTAATTAATTATACACCAATTAGTGAATAACGTCTAACTCGTGTCTGGGAAGACAAGGTCTGTAGAGATGGATGTAAAATGATCATAAACAATATCCTAATATCTATTTTTTTTTTACTTTTTTTTGTATTGAAACAATATGTGATGCAAGCTACATAATAATAGGTATAGCTGAAGCAATTAAAAAGCAAAGATAAACAGACAGACCGGATAATAACTATTAAAAATAATTAATGTGAACATTTATTTCGAGTAGAATAGTGGTCGGATGTAAATACTAATATAAATTTATAAATTATATTCATAGGACATCTGCTTACAATAATATTAGAAATTGTCCTAAAATATATATTATTTTAATCAATATAAGTATAAAAAAATTATCATACAAAGCAACTTTTCGGTATTTAAAACAGTGCCATCTATCGTACAAAACTAAAAACAAATTGTACTGATCATTTCCTATAGATAGCTCTGTTACAGAGTATGTATATGTCTGAAATATCAAAGTAACATAGTCCATATTTTGAGTCTTATGTTATAGGCCCTTCATAGTAATTTTAATAGGTTTTGGAATTCGTCTTTAACGACATAACCTTTTTCAATATGTCGTAACTTTGGAGATGCTTGTTAATTCAAAAAACGGTGAAACAATATTATATACAATAAAATTGTTAATGATTTTAATGACTTTATGGAAATGTAATACTTTGTGTATCTGATCTACAAAAATATGTTTCCATTTACAGACATTGTAACTGAATCACAAAGACAACTTAACAGTCAAAGTTAACTGTATCTTATAATATGAAGAATATAATTATTGATCCTTAGGTGTTGGTGATCTCCTAAAAGTTATAGAGCAATCAGGGACATTAGGAAGGAACTAAAATCTACGTCCAAAAGAATTAGTACAAGTTAACCTTCTTGTCTAGGAAATTGTTGATGCTGTCAGAACTATTGGAGCTGCACTCCATACTCTCGTCCCCACAGCCCAGGCCCCTCCCACTCCCACTACCATTCTCACTACCACTTTTACTGATATCTGAGTCAGATTCAAACCACAACGGTGACCGATATTTGAATGTGTGAGCGAACGCGTTGAACTTACTATCGTTCATTTGTGACGTCGAAAACGAATTCTTCATTTTAATAATTATTTTATTAAATTTTACAGTTAATTTGGTTATGCCACCAAGAATTGTAAAAATTATAATGCACTTATAAATTTATTCTAAAATGCGACAATTTATTAATATATTTTTAACGTTAATTATTTAATAATATTGCGTGTTTTGATTAAATCTTTAGCACTTCAAGAAAGATTACTTTATTATTCCTGGATAAAATCTCACGACATTCACGAAGGGGACACAAAAACTAAGATCACGGGCACAGTAATGGACCAATGTAGGCAAATAGGACGTCAAGCGACCTTATATATAGTGATGGGAATCAATCGCGCTTTTTTAACAAAAAGTAACTTTTTTTTATTAAAAGGGGGGTAAAATTTATTTTTAATATAATATTTGTTTATTTAATGAATAATGAATGAGATAAGATTATTTGCCGTCTCATGATAGTGCGCAGCATAATAAATTGTTCGCCGTCTTATAAATTATGATAATCCTTCAGATCCGATAACAATAATACTGAAGAGTTATTTATTTTAATCTCTGAGGCTATCTGTCACCTTAGAGTATGTCTTTTTTTGAGAGATCATTCATTGTGGTACAGCAGTACCACAATTTACCAAATCGTAAAATCAACACATAACTATTATACACTACATGAATCAAAATATATTGACATTATTAAAAAAATCTTTTAAAAATTGTATCATTTAGGATGATTTATAGAATTGTCCTAGATAACTATGTAATGGTAAACATTGGTAATTTTCATAGTTTTCGTAAAGTCAAAACTCTCACTAAACTAACTAAAACTGGTACTGGTTTTACAATCCAATACGAATAATAATAAAATAAACCAAACATATATAACAATGTCTTGGAAATGTGTCTGTGTTATGGCCATTTCCTTTCCGGATACAATCAGTAGTTCCGAACTTATGCTCCGGAAGTGTTAAACTATCCTGTAGTTTAAACGTAGTCGCGGGAAACATCTAGTTAATATTCTCGACGTAAGAGTTGTCAAAGAAATAAAAACATTTCTTCCCTTAATCTTAAAAAAAAATCTGCTTGATATTCTCTCATAATTTTATTCTTTCATTATATTTTTTATTTATAAAAAAATTTACCCAAAACGATGTTTTATTTTAATCCAATACTATATTATCATTATTTATTTAAGGCTTATATACAACTCGGAAAATATGATAAAATATATGTTTTGAATTAGTATTTGTACAGCGCGTCCCTCGACAGGATGTCGGCCAATTTGATTTAAGTATCTTAAAGACGAGTTCTCAGACGCTTGATTTTATCAAGTATAAATTAAAGGCTCAAATAATAAGCAAATTCTATATGAATATAATCTTAAGTAAATATTTTTTGACATATAAATTCAATTAGTCAACACTGAGTTGACAGCCATTCGGACTGTGAATTGAACGCAGATTCAATGATTTTGTTCCCATATTTTATAAAAAATATTTTTTCGATGACTTTTCCTCAAGTACATGACCGATCACTGATTTATTTGTTAAACCATAAATTACAAAAAAAAACCATGACAATCGATTCAATAGTTTATGAGAAGAGGCATCAGGGAGATCGCATTGAGGCGAACCATGAGCTTCGCTCTATTATTTTAACGTTCAAGGACAAGGTCATATGTTTTAATTTAAATTATTCATTTCTTTAAGCTCAAATATGATTAAGTTTTGTTTTAAACTTAAAACTTTTTTATAAGGCCGTAATGTAATATTTTGTAACCAAATTGTAAAAACGGAACCTTATTACTAAGACTCCACTGTCCGTCCGTCTGTCTCCAGGATGTATCTCATGAACCGTAATAGCTAGAAAGTTGAAATTTTCAAAGATGATGTATTTCTATTGTCAATATAATAACTTATTCTAAACACAGAATAAAATGTATATATTTATGGATACCATAAAAAAAAAATATTTTTTGCTTTTTTTTTTTTTAAACATACAACTTTTTCTCAATAGAACATATTACGTGAAGTATATACATCTACTAACGCGTCATGGGAATTCTAAACTTGATTAATGATATCGCAAATTTTTATTTTTTATTGATGTTTCATTCAAGGTTAAAAGTACACTTCTATGTTTTAAAGAGTTATTAAGATGTCTGAATGTAAATATAACTATGTAAGAATACAGCCAAATATTATAGTTGAGTACGACCAGTACTAATAGGCTAGAAATTGAAAGTTAAAGTAAGTTTGAATGTCACATTGATAAAATGACAATGAAACCCGTTAAGGGTTAGATTAAATCACTAGCATACAAATCTTATTCGATATAGTAAGCTTTGACTATGTCAAAGGTGTTTAAGTTAAAAAAAAAATCTTACGCTTACTCGAATGTTATCAAGTACCTACCTACCTAATTAAAAATAATTTGGCAAATATTTCTGTGTTATCATTTGTTTTGAATTGATATCAACTTAGGTATTTAGGTTTTCAATATATTGATAAAATTGTTATTGGATTTAACGTAATTTTAACGATTTTTTCACCAAATATGTGATATAATAATTCAAATCTTTAAGAGTAAAATAAATTACGATTTAGATTATCTTATCTTCCGTAAACTGAGTAAAATAATCTTCTAATTTGAGATCAACGTTATCACTTACGTCATGAAAATTACACAAAAATGTACTTACATTTTTGTTTGTTACCGTGAGAGTATCTTTTCTTTTCGTATCTTTTCCAATTTTCTCACATATAGAGCAAGCTGCTAGTCCAGGTTTATTTTTTATATCATCTTCTGTTCCAAATATTGTAACTTCAGGTGTAACTGACCGGTTAAGTTCAGGACTTCCAACACGAAAATGTACTGGATTATCATCATCTATGTACTGAATATCGTTAGGAGATGTGCTTGCTTCAACTACACGCCGGGTCTCCGGTGGCATCTCCACATAATCATGAGGATATGATGGTATATTTAACCTTAAATCTGGTTTCTTTCTTTCCCTCATTTTGTAGTGTTAACTATCTATACTTATATATTGTCTATATATGTGTGCAATTTTGAAAGCTTATCTCACCAAGAATGAAGAGGACCAGATCAGGAAATTGTATTGGGATTTTTTATCTATTGTATCATGATCATCCAAAATCACTTACACATATATCAAGAAAACAATTGTACCTCGACAATAACGAAGCATAACTGAGGATTTCTTCCTCGTATTTATCAAATTTGCTATCATCTTGTTTGATAAAAAGACGTATGATAGCGAAATGATTGTCAAATATAGTAGGTATTAACTCTGTTTCAATAAAGAGATATAACAAGGTTGAAGAGATTGTTAAAATCATAATGCAGGAATTAACGAAAGATGCTAATAATTTTGCTAAGATGTTGTTAGGTTTCTGATAATATTATTTGTATTTATCAAATGCAAGCTAATTTAACTTAGTTTCTTAAACAATTGAGAAATGTGAAGATATCTAGATTCAGCTTTGGAGATATAGATATTGGCACCAAATAATTAACTGACGTAGGAAAGCTGTCTGGAGACATTTGTGTCTATATTTCTTGGCCTATTTTCGCTGTCAGCTAAGCTGGTACAGCTGACGGCTAAATATTTTGATATTTAAATGAACCCATTTTAACTATTGCAATAACTAAGTATAATAACTTTGTATACAATTACATCAATAATATTATTCATGGATGCAACGTAGTTCATTCATAATATTTTTATAAGTCGCAAATTTAAGGAATCTTATCCTAGCTTTTTATTTAATTACATTCTAGTTAAAGATAGATACTAGTTACACCTACACGACGAAAAATATATCTTATAAAAAACATTATATTCACTATTTTACGTCAGCAATTATTCATTTCAATGACAAATAACTTTAAAGACGTAGAGTAATGACGACAGTAAAGACTGGTTTTGCCGGTGCGTTTCTTGAATTTCATTAAATGTGTATTTATAGCTTAACATTATTCTTCAAAATTCATGTTTGTAGGTTTATTAACAGGATCTAAAGAGCATCTAACTTGGATAAGTAAATTCTTTTATTTTTAAGTATTAATATTACCTACAAAATATTTTTTTTTAGCTGATAAGTTGCGATGACTAACTAATAGAAATCAGAGTCAGTAAGTTTATAGGTTTTTGGTTAGTAGTTGAATTTTGTTTAGCTCTAACTGTAATAACAATTGATTTGATGACCTGATAAATTGGTGTAGTGATTAGTGACTCTGACTGCTGAACTAAAGTTAGTGGGTTCGATCCCACACGGGACAATTCTTTGTGTTATCCACAATTTTTTGTTTCGAATCTGGGTGTGCTTTGTGTCCTTTATTTATGTTTGTGAGACAGGTATTATATAATCCCTAATCCGGGGGTTGTCTTTAAAAGAAACCAAAAAAAAACAAGAAACATAATATCATATTAGTAATAAAATGTATACTCACATCACCTTGCGCACTTCCCAAATACTCCGGCTTTAAAAGTTCAAAATTGGGCAGAGCTGGCATCGATATGGAATTCCTTCTTAAATTGGTCTTCCTTTGTTCCATTTCCTGTTCCACTATAATCAGATCTCTCGATTCTTGGGCACCAGGTGCATAAGAAGTGCTTGGACTTGAGACATTAGTAGAATGAGTACTTGGACTGTTTGGTTTTGATGATTTAGATGAATCTGGATCTAGAGTTATATACAGCGTACCTTCAGGTGTATCTACTATGATGGTATCTTTGTTCGGAGAATGAACAGCACCTAAATCTGATGCGTGAAGTTTTCTTTCTTTTTTGTCACCATCACCAATTTCTACATCTTTGAGTCTACTAGGTCGGACAGGTTCTTGGATATTATCTAGTTCCACTTCATCTACGTAAGGAATGCTTGTGTCTGTTCGTAGTTCAGATGAATTAAGCCCTCTGGAGACATTGTTGATTTGAATGTTTTCTCGGTTTTCCATTATCGCGCCTAGTTATTTCATAGTAAGATCTGTAAAAGATAAAACAACAATGATTTTGAAAACAATATTATGATAATTCTTGTATTTACACTGTCGTGATTCATGATGACTTTTAAAATTAATATTTACGTTAATGATATCGTAAACTAGGTCGACCAGTTACGAACCCATCCAGGGTTTTTACTCATGAGCTTGAGGCATGGCGGACTTCATGCCAAATTCAGTCGGGTAAATAATAACAATTACTCGCTAACTAACAACTTCCCTGTGTATATTTTTCCATATAATGTCCTGTTTTATATATCATGTTGTCTCGTGGGATTTCAGTACTAATAAGGTTAGACGTGTGACGCATTTCGATTAAGTAAGCAATTAAAGTATATAATATATATTTAATAAGGTGCGTAAGATGTTTGTGTATCTACAAAGATAATTATAGTACATAGCATTTTCATAATAATTAAATGAGTCACATGAATTATAACAAGATAACTACTACAGTTAGATATGGTTTTTGTCAATACAAAAATATGAAAAAGATAAAATATATATTACATAAAATCTGCTATAACTGTACCTCCACCAAGAATAATTGATATACTAATAAAAACTAACCATTTTTTTCCTTTAACCTAACTAGTTTACCTTTAATATGGCTAAAGGGGAAACTGTAAAACCCCCCACCCCTCTTTTCAAAGAATTCCAAAGCGCGTCATAGGCCTGCCCGCTTGTTTTTACATTCCCGTGATTTACAATTATAATTTTGTTAATTTCCTCGTTAGGTGAACTGTTGTACTTGTTACGTATTTAATAAAATACGAATTGAGTTTTTTAAACTGAGATAGTTTAATAGTTTTAAAAACATGATTTGATGAACGTTGGCTCTTTTTATTATTATTATATTAATGCCTCTGTGTTTTTTCTACTTTAAATTCAAATTTTATTTACGTACCAGACTTTTGGGCACTTATAAAATGTAACAGCATTTATGGTTAACAAAAGAAACAAAAACAAAAAGCAGTAAATATATAAATAATGAAATAATTAATAAAAAGGAACAAATATAAAATAGATATATAAAAAATTTTAGATGCTCTATTCTTATGAAATTAGACTTTTTTATACTGATTTTGATTCTGAGGATTTCAAATTCTTCTTAAAAATATTAAAGAGCATTTGTAAGTTAGTATGAAATTTATCTCGTTTTGTTTTCATCAAAGTATTTAAAACATTTTTATTTTAATTTGTGGTTATTTAAATAATGGAAATAAATAAATGGTTTCCGTGTAAAATTAACCCATTTCCGTCAAAGTAACATAACTCGTATCGAAATTAATAGATAAAAAGAAACAATGCGCAAAAGAAAAACATATATACAATAAAATTGAAAAATTAAAAAGAGACATTTATTAACAATAAAATTAGAGATAGAATAAAATAAAAATACGCATTACGAAAATTATTTAATAATATAGTTAGTATTGATTTAAAATGAACTATGTTAAGATATACATATATATATTTAGATTTCTAACTGCTTACCAAATACCAAAAGTACTTAAAAGTTACAATTTAAGTCGCTTTAACTATCCTAAAGGTAGTTTCACACTAGAACTAACGCTAGTCTAATGACAACAGCTATTTGCAGTGATTATCCGTGATTAACTCGTTTACACATTCGTGTGTACCTACATGCTTCAGCAAATAAACGTCATTACAGAACCTTGGTGGTATAATTAAAAAACATTCTAATAAGTTACTGTTATATAATTCAAAACATTTAATAATTATTATAGATTAAAGCTATTTTTGAAATAAATATAGACTGAAAATTAAGTCAAGCAATGATTCGAATCCGCAACCTCTGAAAAACTGTTTTGTTGCTCCACATATTAGGCTACTGTATCGTTAGCTTTTTCTATTCTCTTTTAGAATTTAAGGTTTAAAATGGCTATACATATTTCTAGTTATTTTCCAACATTGTATAGAAGTACTATACATATTAAGAATAAAAACATAACATTATTTATATATTATTAACCGCCTAGTTCGTCGAGTGGTTAGCGCAGACGCCTAACGTATAGCGGCTCATTAGGGTTTGGGTTCGATTACCGGCAGGGACAGACACGTAAGTGATGAAGATAGATGTCTATATTTCTATGTTTGGTCATTCATTAAATATATTCTCAGTATTTATAATGTGTATTTCTATGTATTTGTATCGTTGTCTAACACTCTTAACACAATCAAATAATTTGCTTATTTAGGGGTTAGATCAATGTGTGTAATTCGTCTTGTGTAACTAAATTTACTTAAATAAGAACATCTACTATAAGTTCAATAGTATTTAGCTGATATTCAGTCAAGCAGAAATACATTTGGCATGAACTACAAACGCAGCCATGTGGATTTACTTGATTTTAACAAAGAGATATTGTCTAAGTTTGTCAACCAAGAACTTCTAGTTGTATAGCAACTTAAGATCTAGATAAAACAATTTTAGCTTTCGTAGTATTGTATACTAGAAATTCAGTATCATTTCTTTACTTCCTCCCCGTCTATGTTTCTCAAAGTGCAATTGATCTGCCTATAGGGAGTGCCTGCAAATATATAGAGGCAGAAGTATCTTTATACATATAAATATAAATGAAATTAAGATTAATTTATAATATTAAAATTATAAAAGAATTGTCAAATGTCACATGTGTGAATACTGTGTAAATGAACGAATTTATTTTTAGGGTTCCTTTCCCAAAGGATAAAAACAGCACTCAATTATTAAGACATCGCTGTCCGTCTGTCTGTCTCAAGGCTGTATCTCATGAACCGTGATAGCAAGACAGCTGAAATTTTCACAGATACTAAAACCAAAATAAATTAAATATGTATTTAGAAGGGCACTTTCATACAACAGACGTGATTTTTGTCGTTTTTTTAAATGTAATGGGACGGAACTCTTCATGCGTGAGTCCGACTCGCATTTGGCAGATTATTTTTTAATTCTTTTTCGTAATCGTCAAGTTGAGGATTCCGTGGTAGATTCCGTGATATGATAAATATATTTTTTTAAAAAAGCTTTTAACAGCATAAGAGGTTACGGGGGTCTTCACATACATATAAATAATGGATACAAAATACTCCTAGAATAGATACAACAATTTGTGGATCACACAAAGATTTGTTTCGTGTCCGTGTCCCTAAAACCGAACCCACAATCTTTGGTTCACCACAGCACCAACAGGTCATCAAAATTACTACATAGTTATTGGAGCCCAGAGAATATTTTTGATTTATCTTACACTAAATTATACTGCATCAAATATACACCATTTTAACATCAAAACTGTTATAAATCTGACTTATAAGTAAGTGCGATTGTTTGGATGTTTGGTTGGACGGATGTTTGTCACTCAATCACGCCAAAACTACTGAACAGATATGGACGAAACTTAGCAATATTGTAGCTTATGTACCAGAATAACACACAGGCCATACGTAATACTAACTTTTGCACGTGCGCCCTGTTTGTCGAGTGGTTAGCGCAGACGCTGCCTAAAGTGTAGCGGAACAATGGGGCACTGGTTTGATTCCCGACAGGGCATGTATGTGGTGAGCATAGATGTCTGTGTTTCTGGATTTGGTCATTTATTAAATAAATTCTCTGTATTTATAATGTTAATTCTATTTATTTGTATCGTTGTCTTATACCCTTAACACTAGCAATTCATTTCTTTACTTAGGGGTTAGGTAAATGTGTGTAATTTGTCCAGTATTATTATTATTATTAAAACATATATAAATAATTACCATATTATGACGCTAAGTACACGAAACCAGCTATACCGGCAAGGGCCAGCACTCCATAGATGATGAAGTCCAGATAGAAGATACACCAAAAACATTTTTTGGACTCGGAGTCACTCTCCATGTTTATTATCACACTCATGATATTATTTATTTATAATCAAATAAATTAATAACTGTTGGATATAAAATAACTAAAATAAATAACATAGTTTATAAATATTGTTATTAACACACTAATACAATATGGATGTTTAATATTTTTATTTTATTTTATTTATTATTTAATATCAATCTAACCTTTTTAATTAAAAACAATCGTATTCAAGATCACAGGATTTTTTTTTATTTAATATTGTTTTTGTTTCTTTCCTTTCATAATTCATTAGTTTATTAGCTTTTCCTTATTGTGGTATTTTATATCAATGTTAGGTGGGGTTCTTGTGAACAGTTTAACGTTTTGATGATTTTACAAAATATTCAAAACGTCGAGTTAAAATTAAAAAGATATTTTTTTTTTAATAGTGACAAAATAGATGGCAAAAACTAATAAAACGCAAAAAATATATTTATATTATTTGTGGAATCGGTTTATTATTTAAAGTTTAATTATTTTTTATAAATTGCAACACTTCTATCCCGCGGATTTTTTCAAATTTATTTCGTAAATACGGACTTTAAATTAATATGTTGATTATTTGAATTACGAGATCGAAAACAATTTTTGAAAATATCTTTAAACATGTATAGCCATGTTAAGCTTATTTAAATTTATATAAATATAGAATGTAAAAAACCGATACGGGCAGGGATTCGAACCCGCGACTACTGGGACGGTTTCCCAGTAGTCGCGGGTTCGAATCCCTGCCCGTATCGGTTTTTTACATTCTATATTTATATAGATTGAAAACATTCTATAAATACTTATCTATAGTATTTCACTATAATTATTACTATATATGTTTATCCATATTTATGTAATAAGTTTTATAATCTGTAACTAGCCCCGCCACCTACTATTAGTACTGAGCAATATTGAGAGTTCACGATTTTTCGTGATAATCAAACAACGCGCTAAAAACTAGACCATGCGGTTTTTAATCATTTAAACTTACAAACATAATTGAATTAGAAAAAGTATTTTTATTATATATTTACGAAAATGATTAATGTTACTTTTTTTTGTATTTCTACACTTTTTATTACAGATGTAACGTATCTTATATCGCATTAAAAAATATTTTATTGTAAAACTTACGCTTTTTATGTATAGAATTTAAAAAGATGATAAACAGTTTAAAACATTCTTTGATTGATCCATCATTCAAGATTGAGGAACAAAAAATATTCAACAAAATATATTGATGTAAACATATTTTTTCTTAACTATTAGTTCAATGTCACTGTGATAAGACAATTAAAACGAACGAACCTATTAATAACAAAATGTATAATTTTCCTTTTTCCTCAATATTAACAAATGAATTAATAACATCGGTATCTCGATTAATATTGTTATTGAAAATATTGAGAAAGATAAAAGAAGTAATTGAACCACTCTGTTATTTTGTCGGTTATAAAAAATGTATCACTTTTAAGATAAAACGCACAAAAAATATTTTTAAAGTTTACAAAAACCTCACTCAATAGATAATTAACCAGATATATTTAGCAGGTCAATTAAAATCAGTAATCGGTTATAAAATTGAACTCGTAACACTTCGCCTAACAACGACTCCGAGCGGTCACTTTACACGAACTGATATACATTTAATTATAAAATGTATCAAATTTACCAGGAAAATGGGACAGGATTAAGTTATCAGAAGGAATATTTATATTTCAATATTTATAAGTATGAAGCTAGAGTCAAAAGTTCTATCAATTTTGACATGAGATTACACGATTTTGACAGGACTATATACGATTTTGACAGGTCTATACAAGCTAGAATAGGCTACTTTCCTAACTATTTATTTCAAAATTGGTGCAATCTTCTTTCTAAGTGTTTAAGGCTCTATTTACACCAAGAAATAATAAAAATATGTCTTTAAAAATATGGTAAAAATAATATATCATTTGAATTTTAATTATATCCTTTTGGGAATTCCGGGAAGGTTTCGCTTCGTTTTTTCTTATCTATTTTCTGTGTTGTAAATAAATTTATTATTTTTTGCGTGCCTTATATAATTTTATTTTATTAATATTATAGACGTTAAAAGTGTCATAGGTTTTATATACGCTAATATTTAGTAAAAACAACTATTACCTAGCGAAAATATACATACACGGAAATTCGATCAAGAAATGTATTCTTTACGATTGTCATAATACAAGTAAAGAATTTTCCAACTGTCATTAGATGTATTTTATGAAAGATGTTTGTGTTTAGTTTTAATGAGGCTGTTCATAAAATACGATCATTATTATAACGAGGTGATCTGAAGTGGACAATTCTTGAACGTATTTGTTGGTATTCAGTCGTTTGTTAAAACTTCGGAATTATACACGAAGATTTATTTATTTACTATTTATTTCATTCTTTATTGCACAATATAATGTACAAAATGCGTTCCACAAACACATTCTCTACTAGCCAACCTAAGGATAAGGAGAGGATGCTGGTAGGCATGGAAAACATAAAAAATATTTTAAAAAGTAATATAATAAGACTATTATATTACTTTTAGACTAAATATACATAGAATAATAAATAATGATTTACATTGATATGAATGTTTTTTATTAGTCATAGAAATATGTACATGAAACCCGGCGTCTTAATGTTCAAAAATCATTCAATTTTCATGTTCAAAAAGATTAGTAAAAAATATACAATTAAAAAAATGTTCAAGTCATACTTATACGGATGAATTCAACATAATCTTTTTTAACAATTATTTATTAACAAAAAGTTTCGATATTTACACATAAATATATATGTTTTACTCGCGGTTTTGATCACCTTTTAATAATATGTTTTTAGAAAACATACACACTAACAGTTCTTTATTTCCTAATAGATATATGTGTAGTTATATATAATACGATTTAATATCACAGTTACAGATCACGAATGCTTTTCGCATGCAAATGAAGACCTCAGACAATGTGAACTATTCTTTATAGATGCTAATTTTTCCCATGTGTACTGTACTTTATGTGTAATAAAATAATACTAAATATAAATAGTTTATTGAATAATATGCATTAATTTATTGAACATATTTTATTTAAATATATAAATATTGTCTGTTTTTAAATTAACTTTAAATAGAGGTTATCTTTTAGTGTCTGTTCTTGTATTTGTTTGTGTGGGTGTCTTTTTTTATTAGTAACTTAGTATTTTTTGGTTATATATATTATATTGATTAATTTTACGATCAAACAATTATCTTACAACCTTACTTTATATTACTATTAAATTAATATAACAAATAATAATAACATAAAAATTAAAGCTGTTTAAAAATTTACTGTTCCAGGAGGCTAGATTAAAATAATAAAAAGTTTTTTTCAAAGGTTTTTTTTTCCTTATATCTTATCTAGCTGTCTGAACATCACGTGAAAATTACTGAACGGATTTTATTGAAAATTATTATGGTTATAGCTTATTGTCTCAGTGAGGTATAAAGGAAATATTTTTCTTAAAACACAGTAACTTATTTGATATATACTCATAATAATACTCAAATGTATTGCGGAAATTTTAAATGAATGTTTATGTTTTATTTATATTAGGAAACAGACTAAGTGGAAGGTAACAGTAAATTAAAAAATATCTATATTTATATTTTTTATTGTTATTCAGATATAATCAGCTGGTTATCGGATAATACTATAGAAAGTGTTTTATCATCTTTGAAAATAATTAATTTACCAATTATCAATGAAATGCAGTTCTATTCAGATTATTTCAGACTTAAATTTCGATTTACATTTCTTGGTTTTAATTAATACTTATACAATTTTTATAACTAATAATTAAGAACCAATAATTAATGTTATAGATAGATAAAAATCTTAAAAGTTTGAAAGAAAAAAATATGTACATATATAATAATAAGTATCTAGTATACATTCTGATTATTTTATAAATATTCCCTAAGGTGCGAAGTTCTAGTAAAGTACGAAAAACCAAACTTAAAATTAATAAATAAAAATAATATATTAATGTTATAATAAATTGTGTGTTTGAACTAAAAAAAATGTTTGTATATAATATATATAAATTGATATAGTCATATTGTTCTTAAAAAAAAGATTAGTGTTTAAAAATATATATTTGAACTATACATTAATATTAATTTTCTCATTTTTATTTATGTTATCATAATATATATTAGCTATATAAAAATATAATTAAAACAATAAATACGAACCTAAGTTTCACAAAAATCACTATTACCAGTTAAATTCACTTTACTTAGTTGCGCAGGAGTGGATCGCGCGCAAGCGACTGGCCTATCTATACTCATTATACTCATTTGCACTTACCTCACTGTTAGGTAACTTGGAGTATGATTTACCCATCTATTTCTTAAAACCGAATTTATAAAAAAAACACTGGATTCTTCACACTGGTGTTCATAATTAAACGAAATTTTATTTTCTTGAAAATTTATTCAGAGTTTTATCGGTAATGGTGATAAAATGAATTACTTTTTTATCATCAATATATGTAGCCGTGAATTTAAAATATATTAATTAACCGTTTTTAATAATATAATATTTAAGTTGAAGTGACTTGGGAAGAGAGTTTTGCTATTTACGTAGAGCTGATGGAGAAATTTAATTAATATATATATATTTTTTTATAAATTAAACCAAATAATATCAGGCATAGATTTATAATTGTTTTATATTATGTGCATTAATATTCGTTCTTGGACATTCACTCTTATCTCAGTTTGATTATTTCGGCAAATATCTCTGAAGCAGTCTTATCTGATATCAGCTTTACAAGCAATGAAAGAGTACAAGGACTTTGAATGTTTAATGACCTTGACAAGAAGAAATTATACGTTACCACCCACTTCCTTCTTCTGTTCTCCCTTTATTTCCTTTCTATCCAGGGATTTACACGGAACTATTATTTCTTTTATTGATTAAAATGGATTAAGTTATTCAAATCAGTAGAGTCTTGTGCTTGATTTCTTTTATTGATTGTGCTAGGTCACTAATAATTAAAATCAGTCGAGTCCTGTCTTGGATTCGATAAATATTTAGAAGCTAAATATGTACTAAAAAATAATATATTTTATGTAGCTGTCTCCAATCTAATCTATGCTACGTCCATTATTTGTACCGGCATTCAGAAATTTATGTCAAGTATTCGTCTCTACCACTGATAAGATCTGGTGTTAAAATGATTTTTGGACGGAATACGTAGTTTAGCTTAGTTTGATATGCATAACAATAGCATGAATAACATCGAGTGGTTAGCGAAGACGCCTAATGTATAGCGAGGCTATAGGGCTCGGGCTCGATTCGCTCGACAGGCATGTATTTGATGAGCATAGATGTCTGTATTTCTGGGATTGATCGTTAATTAAATATATTCTCAGTAATTATATGTGCATTTATATGTATTTGTATCGTCGTCTAAAACCCTTAACACAAGCAAATAATTTGCTTGCTTAGATCAATTTGAGAAATTTGTATATCATTATTATTAAATAAAAAAAAATATATGCAATAACATCTACATAGCAATTATAACATCTCGTATATATTATATATGGTCTAGACACATAATTCTATAAATTTAGTAGTGTCGGTAATGTGGTCCGTCTGGGAGGAAGTGTTAATTCGAGTATGAGATTCCCGCGAGATAGTGTTACCTAAGGGGCTTATAGAAGCTAGAGAACTTACGGTCTTTGAAAAACTGGTATTATTTTGTTTAAAAATATTTTTAAACATGTATACGTATGTATCTTTACATTTGACACAAGCAAATAATTTGCTAACTTAGGGGTTAGATCAATTTGCGTAATTTTTCCTGATATTATTTTTATTATTATTATAGCCATGTTAAGCTTAGTTACAACCTTACACAAATAATGAACCATACAACGATCTCTGCCCATGTCGGTTTATTTTTCATTGTATATTTATTTAAAATTTTGGAGTTATTTTGTATGAATGTTTTTTACTTAAACCGTTCAAATCTATAATCTCCTATATATAAATATATTTTTTTACCAGTTCTTCTCTTGACTTAACTTTTTTTTTACAAACTCAAAAATTAAACAAGTGTAGCGATTGTAGGTATATAGAATGCTTAATTCAGCGAGACGGGTAGCTATACGGTAGCTCAAATGGTAGAGCGACGGGACATTTTCCCGGGGGTCACGGGTTTGAACCCTTGATTAAGCATATATTTTTCATTCGATATTTATATAAAAAATACGTAGTGTTTTAAAAACTAAGTTGACCTTCAAGATGGGAACTGACATCCACATAATATGACACTTTGTGTTAGTTATTTCTATGTTTGTAAAACCCATTGAGTTATTATACATAGAGTAGGAAAGCTAGCCTAAAATGTGACCATAGAAATAAAAAGAGAATGATACTGAGGCTATCTTTTGCTAGTATGATTAGACAAAGATAAGTAACGGTCTGTCATCTTGTGTTATCATTATCTCTTAACACTTATAAGCTTGCCTGTGGCTCCCCTATTCTATGTATAATCATTCTATGGTAAATTCTCCCGCGACACAGATATTATTTCTCTAATACGGGAGTTGTCAGTTGAGTTGTCAGAACTGTCAAAAAAACAGTCATATTCATATATTTTCTGTCTTCATAAAGTCGTTAGTGTGTAAGGATCCTTAACCGGAACCACGTGACTGCGGACCTGATTACCTACATCAGCTGACCTTATTATGAAAAGCAGCTCTTCTGAAGCAGTGTTCAGTTCCTAATCGGTATCTACTGACATTTCATCTTTATTCATATTTACATGTTTATACAAAATGGTATTAAATAAAAACTAACAAAACTTACTTTGGTTAATTTTAAGCTTAAAATATTTATTTTAGGATTGCAAATTAAAATTAGTTTAAAAAAAATTTAAGTGATCTATATCTAAACAAATACAACATATAATAAAACAGTCACGTATTAAATATTTTTTGAAGAACTGTTTTTTCTTCAGTAAATTATTAAATATATATTTACCCGGCTATATTCACATAAATTAAGCCATGCTTCCAGCTCATGTATAGGAAACCCCGAATGGGTTCGAAAATAGTCGGGCGAAATTTCGATTAACTTCCGTGAACATAGCCGGGTAAAGATATATTTTATAATCATCATAGTTCACGAAAGCTTAATTACAAAAAACTTCAGTACATCGCATAGAGCTCCAAACAATATTTGCTAGTTTTATTTGTTTGTCTGTTTATCTGTTCGCCGATCACGTAAAATCTATTTAAAGGATTTTGACAAAATTTAGTATGGTTATAGGTTATCGATCTATTGGTAAAAGTAGCCTCTTTACTTCTGAAAAGACTGTCATTTTCACCTGAAAACGCAATAACTGATTTGGGATATAATTACAATTAATACTTAGATGTAAATAAATTACTGGACTGATTTTTAAATTTTGTGTGTTATCTAATCCAAATACTCTCTTGATTATTGGTATATTCCTGTTCACCTCGCAAAATTATCGTATTTTTCACGGTAAATTAAAAAATGACTTATACAATAATTACTATCAAACTCAAAATGTATGATTTTTAACGCCCAACTAAACTAAACTAAAGTAAACTAAACTTGACCTGTCGATCTGTATATCTGTGTGTCTCTCTGTGGCAATGTAGCGATCAAATTCGTGGACGGATTTGAATGAGGTTTTTTTTAATCGAAAGCTATGTTTGTCGAGATGGTTCTTAGCTATAATTAGTCGAAATAGAAACAGTCGTCTCCAAGATATTGACGTTTTATTAGTAAAAGGTTCTTATGCAATAATTAGCTGTTCCCGCGCTATATAGGAAGAAAAACCTTGTTAAGTAGGCCAAGAGGTTTTCATAAGTATGAAAACCTCTTGGCCTACTCATTGGCCTACTTAATAAAGTACTTTACCCGAGTAAGTAAGTACTTACTCAGGTAAAGTACTTTATTAGGGATAGCTGTTGCTCGTGACTGCGTCCACGTAGACTGTAAAAAATATATTTATATGGCTTATGATCGCAGTCATGATGATGATATTAACGATGATGATAAAATATAGCCTATGTTTATCAGGGATAATGTAGGATTCTAATAGTAAAATATTTTTTTAAGTCGGTCCTCTTCAATTGAAACAAACAAATCTTTCCTCTTTATAATATTAAGATAGATTAATATAAATACTTAAATAACTGAAAAATTGTGTGCCTGTCATTTTGTACAATAAAGAAACCAGTAACATAACTTTAAAAAGCAGAAAAAAAGAAATATAATTTAAAAAACCCATACAAAAAGACCTCTAAAAAGAATAAAAATAATATTATTATATACTTATTGAAGTCGTTGCGTCGAGGGACCGCGTAGTAAAGGAAGAAATTAAAATGCAAGTAAGTTACCAAGGCTTATAAAGAAATTACGATACCGAATCGTCCTCAATGATTGACTTTGTGAAATAGACACCATCGTCAACGGACGTACAACAGTCCCCCACCACAACGACTTCAATATGTACATAATAATATTATTTTTATAGGTCTTTTTGTATCGGGGGTTTTTAAATTTTTAATTAAAAATAGCTAAAGATTTGAGTGGAGGTAGGGAGGAAACAATATCACTAACAATTAAACATTCTTTTAATAGTTTAGTTGTACCTAAGTATTTTAGTTTAGGATGGAAGAGATACGTTACTATGTTAGCCCTCAATCATTATCATTTCATAGATACCCAAGGTGTCTATCCAACTTAAAATCATTGAAAGAACATTCTCGACAGTTTTATAAAAACTATATAATATTGTTTAAATTGTGTAAAGATACCAATTACTAAGTGTGATGTTATGCGAAGTTGTGCGCATCGAGGTCTCTGCGTGAAGAGCGAATTAGTACGCTCTGTTAGTTGATCATGTGAGAAGATACACACACAAACATACACATACATTAATACATGCATTAGTATATTTAAGTTCGTAAGCGATGGTAGAACTTGTGTTACATTTGATGTATTTTTGGTAATCTTTTTTTTTAACCTTGAATTTTCTTTATAATGTTTCATACGGGAATAGTGTTGTTGAAGTCCATTTTTTTATAGTTTTGGTAATCTAATTCATCTATTCTATTTCTTTTAACCTTGAATTTTATTCAAAATATCGTTCATATTGGAAAAAAACTCCGAATTTGGAAACACAGATGTTGCAACCTTACCTAAACCTTTTTAAGGGTAAAGCTTATGGGCCCATTTCGTTATACAGTCTGTATCGCACTATTCTACCCCAAAAGCTAGCACTTAAAATTTTCCAATTTCCACCAATTTGATGGGAGTACTAGCATGCGATATTAGTATACTAGTTGATCTAGCGCTTAGTAAATTGGATAATGAAATGGTTGCTTTAGGTAACTTCTGAATGGTCCACGACTGGGCACGAGATCTTTCTGATAAGGAAGATGTTAGGAGCGATGATGAGATAAAAAAGGAAACCAACATTGTAATCCAAAACCAGAAAAAAGAAATAACACTAAACTTTCAAAAAGAAAAAGAATTTAACTCATCATGTTAAGTTCTTTATGACATATTTTAATAACTTATAATTCTTAAGTGTAAACGTCTTTGAACTAATGCCAATACTAAAAAAATAAGTTTCACATTAGTAAAAAACGTTGCAATACTACACTTAACTCTCTCTGCAGACATTAAAATAATACAAATAAAGTTCATAAGCATAAAGTGGATTTTAGGGATTTTGTTAAACTTTATTAAAGAACAAAATCACAGGTAGGATTATTGATATCTATTAAGAACTCGTATTTATATTTTACTAACTTTATTTAAGACTAGTTTGTTAATTATTTTACTTTTGCAAACTATGTTGTATGTGTACATGTATGGACAGGGTTATTTGTAATAAATTGGTCACCTCTTGCAGGCAGCTTCTCTACATCAATCCCAACATTTTTTCTACTGTTTAAAATTAATAGTTTTAAAAATTTTAGTTTTCCAATACAAAATTTATTTGTTGCCTCTGAATTGTTATTAACTCTGAGCGTAGATACGTCGCCGAGCGTTCACCTTTTAAGAACGTTATAAAAATATAGCGTAATAAGCAAGAGGGACCAATAATTTTTTGTTCCGTTTTTTTTTATGTTGTTTATGATTTTTAAAAAGTTTTTGTAAAAATATATTGTTGGGATTGATGTAGAGCCTGTCTGTAAGAGGTGGCCAATTAATTACAAATAACCCTGTATAGCTATGTTTGCTATCCATACTGTATTGAATATTACTATATTATAGTCAATTGTAGTATATATTATATAAAAAATATATATTAGTTTATCATTGTTCATTTGCATTAACTGTGACTGTCAAGATCCCACAGAGCCGCATAATGGAAAAGAGAATTAATTAAAAAAGTGTTAATTACTGAAATTCCCCTAAATATTATATTTACTCAAATATTTAAAAAAATACTATATATAGCATACATTGGTTTTACCTAACATAATTTTGTATTTGGTCTCATTTATTTACGTCACTTTAACAATAAAAAACCATAAATAAAAAAAGCACTATAATGTATTATGATAAATAAAACGAGGAAAAAACCAGAAATTTACAAAATTTATGGGAAAATGAAATATAAAGGTATACATACACAGGATAAAAAAAAGAAAGAGAACATATAGAAAGAGATGGGAGATAGAAATCATAATGAGGGTAGTAACAGAAACACCATAGAGTACAATAATTTTATTTAAGTGAATCTTATACATAGTGATAGTTTACAAATGTCCCACCATACCTACTGTGTTGGAATGTATGATACCAACAATAGGGCACCTTCACGTTGACCTTTAAATAAATCATGTGTAAATTCCTTATAATTTTCTATTTAACTTTCTCTTTAAGAAAAGTCTATAATTAAAATATTAGATTTTTATTAAATGTAAAGTCAGTCATTGTGAAGGTAGCCTACAATACATTATTTCATAGAAATATATTTTATTGCTATATGCGTTCATGATATAAGAATTTAATTCGGAACATTCAATAACAAGCCCAACAGACATTACTACTAACTTATAGCCGCATACAAACAAGCGAGGGGAAAACATTAAACCTCATAATATATAGACAAGGAAAACAGATTATAAACTACAGAAAGGAGGATTTAATGCTTTCCGCCATTCTGTTTCGTATTCAACAATGCATATATTTTTTTATAAAGGCTGTGATTTCTAACAATTAATTATCTGACCTTTAAGGCTTATTGCACACGCATGGTTCATACTGTAGTTAAAAAATAATTTCAAAATGGCCACCGATTGTTAACATATATAGAAATATAGCTAAGTACATGTCATCTTATAACTATGTAAATGAACTATTCTACAAACAATAATACAAACCTATCACGGTATATATATATTTGAACTGATAAATACTGCTGCCTGGATATGTTAATAATTTCTGTCAGCCAAACACAAGCAAACGTACAAAAAAAAAGTCCTAAAAAAATATACTTCATATAAAAAAAAAAAAATATATCAAACAAAGTATATTAGAATTACAACGAACGAACGAAGAATATACATTTAAATTTATCCACAAAATTGAAAAAACTCATTGACACTTAAAAGTCTCGAACCCGCGACCTCTAAAGAGACACTTCCGTCGCTGTACCAATTGAGCTACTGTGTTGTTACTTCCCTGAATCTTTCGATATATTCATCTTTATAGGGAGAAAAGTTATATTGTATATTTATTTATAAAATAATAAGCGTATCAGGCCTAATCTAGTTTATAAATATATACATACGTACGTACATATACATACGTATGCATATATACATGAATAAAGGATAAAAAATTAATTTGCTTGTGTTTAGTTTTTTTATGGCATGGCACCAAATAATAACTATATAATCTAAAATACTGTTAATAAATTCCAAAATCAAAGGAATAATCCTTCCATTACCTATATACATACATATATAGGGTTAATTGTAATTAATTGGCTACCTCTTAGAGGCAGCCTTTCTACATCAATTCCAACAACATTTGTTCTACGACTTTTTACAAATCTTGTTAAACACAAAACAAAAAATGTTTTCTTCCACAGTTACTTTTTACTCTGTATTTTGTAAGAAGTACTTAGAAAGTCAACCGCGGGCCTACGCTCAGAGTTAATGACAGTTCAGAGACAACAAATATATTTGTATGGGAAAACTAAAATTTTAAAAACTATTAATTTTAAAAAATTGTTGAACAAATGTTGTAGGCATTGATGTAGAGAGGCTGCCTGCAAGAGAAGGCCAATTAATTACAAATAACCTTGTATATAAATAAATGTAATAATAACATTTTATATATAAATCAAAAAATGAGTGCAATAAAAATTGTCTAAATATTTTAATTAATATAAGATCTATTAAATTAGAGATTTATAAATATCGATGTGTTCTTTTAATTGACAACACTAACTACAGATAAAGTCATGGTTTCAATAAATTAGAGAATATTCAATTATATAATTAATGAGTGCTTATTATTTTAGTGGCAAAAAATATATTTAAAATAAAAATTTCAAAAAATATTTTATATTATCAATTACATACATTCAAACTAAAACATCTGCAACAGAAACATGAATTATTGATATTTTTTCTATTTGATTGATGCTAAATATATATTTTTCTAATATTTATAAACTACTTGAAAAAAACATTATACAGAGTGATCATATTATATCTTTTATAAGTTTTGAAAGAAACATTATACAGAGTTTCCAAATTATATCTTTTACAATTTTTGAAAGAAACATTAAACAAAGTGTTCTTATTATATCTTTTATAAATTTTGAAAAAAACATTATACAGAGCTACATCATATTATAATTTTTATAAATTTTGAAAGAAACATTAATTATACAGAGTGAGCATATTATATTTATAATAAATTTTGAAAGAATTCAGTATATGTAAAAATTATACAATCTGTCCATATTTTTTATAATATTAAAATACTGTTCAAAGAAACATGGTTGATACAATATTTTGATATATTGATGAATGATGACGAATGTTTTTTATAATATCAACATACTTGAAAAAAATACCATTTTTATATAAAAAAGGAAGCATTCATTAATATTGTTTAATGATTAAAGTATACAAAGGCAGTAAATATGAGAATAGATTCTATGTTATAATAGTTAAGAAATACA
Organism: Napeogenes sylphis; assembly: GCA_959347405.1. NCBI lineage: Eukaryota > Metazoa > Arthropoda > Insecta > Lepidoptera > Nymphalidae > Napeogenes > Napeogenes sylphis. The sequence continues at coordinate 11,450,186 of OY365778.1, forward strand.
CCATTTCAATATAACAACTATATCTAATTCGCTAAGAATGATGTTATTTTGACTAAATTGGGATTTTAAATCTAATGATTTTATAAATTTAATGATATTAGTCACCGCAGGTTAAAAATAAAAGTATACAGAGTGGAAAAACATTAAACAATACAGATTGTACACCCATCCACCCATCTATCCATCCATCCATCCATCCATCCATCCACCCATCCATGCAATCACCTACTCATCCAACCACCCATCCATCCATCCACCCATCTATCCCACAACATACAGTTTAAAAGTGCAACAGAGTTTTAAAATTGCAGTGTGGCATAAATTGGAAACAAAAAAAAACTTACTTGAATTTTAAAACTAAACATAACCAACCCACGGAATAAAAATGCTAAAAATAGTTTTAATTATGTATCGAAATTTTAAGTTAAATATCTTTTGTTCCACTCTGTATAAAATAAATGAACATTGTAGTTTTAACAATAAAATTGTGTGTAACAATTGTTTTTATTGTTTTTTTTTAAGTAACTTGCATTCATGAGAGCTTGAATAATGGATTTGTAAATAATGTATATATTACTTTTAGTATAAAAAGACAAAATTATCAAATAAATTACACATAAAGATATACATACCTACTTGGAGATACGGAATTATGTATTTATACTTTAAGGACGATTATTATAGGTATAAAAAAAATTACAACTTCTGTAGTATAATAATTGATAATATGATTTTATAATTATACTACAGAAGATTTCAAAATTATATTAAAATATCCAATTAAAAGATTAAACGAAAGCCACTCTTACACTATTGCAATAAAGATCAAATTATCTTACATATAGGATTATAAAACTGCGATTACATACTGAAAAGTGTATAAAATTTGTAAGTACTAACATAAACCAGCTTCATATATTATTTATCAACAAACAAACTTTCAATCAATCAAATTCTATATAAATCTTGACAGTGACATAACTTTTAGGGTTTTAATAACTTATCACTATCCCGCCGAAAAAATCCAATATAACCAAAAACCTATCACAGTTCTCCCCATCCCTAACACAAATCGTCTATCCCAGTAATAACTAAACAAATCACATATATACTAGATAGGATAATCGCCATATTTAATACATTGCTAGTTCTGTTAGAACATAAATACCTTAAAACGGCTCATATGACGTCATACCGCTCTTATTCTAGAAGCTTCTATTATTCCCCGGTGTCCACCCAGTTCGCTTCTTCCGCTATTCGATCCAAGCAATTGCATAGGAATTGGTACTGGAATAGATAAAATATAGGTTAAATCAACCAGAGAAAGCAGTAAGAGCATGGTTATTCATGTGATTTGAGCCGGTTCTTTATTATATTTTATGAGAGTATTATAATGTTTTACAATAAAATGTCTTAAATATATAACATCTTATACATTTGAAAATATCTATAAACATGTATTGCCATGTTAAGCTTATTTAAATTTATAAAAATATAACATAAAAAATAGACTGATACGAGCAGGGATTCGAACACGCTACCTCTGGAAAACCGTCCCGTCACTCAAACAATTGAGCTACCGTATCGCTGTCAGTCTCAGTGAATTAAGTATTCTATATGTTATCGTCTTTGTCGGGACGTTGGTGACATCTATTTGGCTTCTTTCGAAAAACTATAATTATATTCCATATTTATGCAATTAATTTATATAATAAAAATTTTAATAAGCTTAACATGGCAATACATGTCTATAGATATTTTCAAATTTTAATTTCGGTAATGGCATCATTTCAGTGTTTATCTATACTGCAAAGTTAGAAACATTGGTTAGAATTTTCGAAAGAAGCCCAATATTATTATCTTGTATGTTATGTTATTTATCAATGTATAGGGTCTACGTTTAAGTGCGTAGACGTGTGTGCGTGCGTAGGTGTGCGTGTGTATGTTAACGTTTGCAAGTGTTCGTGTGTGTGTGTGAGTGTGTGTGTGTGTGTGTGTGTGTGTGTGTGTGTGTGTGTGTGTGTGTACGTTTACTTGCATATGTGTGTGTGTACGTTTACTTGCATATGTGTGTGTGTACGTTTACTTGCATATGTGTGTGCTCGTGTGTGTGCACTCACGTATGGCGAGTGCAGCGCCAGCGCGCGTGGTGGGCGGTCGCGGCGGCGGTACAGCAGACGCGCGGCGGCCGCGTCGTCGTCAGCTCGCCACTCGCGCAGGTCTGCCCAGGGCACGGTAACGGCGGCGGCGGGGTCACAGCCTGAATCACCGCAGGGCGCCAGTTTGAGGCCGGCCCAGCCCACGGCCAGCGCCAGCGCGGGCGAGGTGCGGCAGTCGGTCCTCGCGGGAGGAAAGGCCACGTCCCCGTAGCCGGGCAGGCCTCGTGCCAGTGCCAGGTAGTCTGCCGCGCGACGCACGTCTTGCAGCGCCTTCAGCTGGTAGAGGCGCGCTCCGGCGACGCACACTCCGCGGTTCACGTCCTCCACCGCCTGGGGAGAGTATAATAATTTTTTGCATGAATGTATTTTGGATTAATATTTGCATATGATAAGTGTTTTTTATATAATATTATTTTATTATTTTAAAAGACAACTCCCTAATTAGGAACTATATTATCCATATCGTCTGGGGTTTCACAAATATAAATAAGGGACACAAAGTACATCCACACTAGTAACATCAATTTGAGAATCAAACGAAGCATTGTTTTGTGTGGGGATATACTCACAACCTTTGATTGAGCAGTCAGGGTAACTAACCACTAAAGCTCCAGGTCATCAAGAAATATTATATTTTTAGTAAGTTTTTTGTTACCTGCCAGAATATGTAAAGCGCGGCGGTGTTGTCCCGCAGTGCGGCGCGCTCGCTCTGTGGTCGAAACAGCCACTTGCGTATGCACAGACAGCTGGATGAAGCCGTGGAGTAGTTCTGGATGTAGAGCGAGTGAGGACACTCGTTGGGTTGCAGCTTGCGTTCTGAAGACACGTGTCAACAGTGATAATGATATCGTTCAACATATATATGTTGTGGTTGACAACAATTCGCTATATTTTAAATAGAAAATACATTATTTGGAATTAAACCTGGGAACTTCAGCACCGCTCTTATTCAAATAGATCATCATGTAATGTTTTGTTTAAAGAGTAAAAATATAGTATTTATAAATAAATAATAATAATAATACTAATTATGGACCACTCTGTACTCTCTTAACTCCCACCATCACATAAGTTTGTCCTGAAGAGATCGTTACTTAACGGTAAGACTGCCTTATTGTATTACCTTTTATTAAGAATTTATTCGTATCGTTTCTTTATGTGGTGTGCAATAAAGAATATTATTATTAATATTGAATACTAACCGAAATTATATTCCACAATTTCAAACAGATAAAAGTACTTCTGAACCGCTTTAGACAACCCTATCTTATCACACACAGTGTGGTACACATCATCTGCGTTGGTTGACTTCAGCACAGATACTGTCACCACCTCCTTGTCAGGGAGAAGAACTTTCAGGTCGACAGGTGACGGGTTGGAAGAATCGTCCGAATCGGTCAGGAATTCCTGAACAGCATCAGATTCCGCTATTACCCGAACGGCACAAACCTGTAACGAAGTTTATTTATTAATGTATTTTAATGTTTTATCTTTAAAGAAAAGTAACAAAGTTTTCATTTTATCGATATTCTTTACATTTATTCCAATTCATTTTACAATAAAGCCTTAGCGGTTTTTGGTGTTCATTATTCTTCGTATATTCGAGATAAGATATAAGTTAATTATTAGAACTGTACCTTTTCTAAATATTGCTCGAGACCTCTTCTCCTGGCGTCCAGCTGCTGTTCGCTCAATGTGAATGGCCACTTGCCGGGCAGTTTTGGGAAATTGAAACCTGTTAGGAAGAATTTTACTTTAAACTTATATTATGTGTAATGAATTACATTATTTTTAAAACTAACATAAAATATAAACTGCTTCTGTATATCTTACTGCATACCAGCAGGGTTTCTAAAGTATGGTAACTAGACAATGTTTCCAAAGTATGGAAATTAGAAAGTGAAGAAACACTGAGAAAGCTTTTCCAAAATTCAAAAACTGACCTAAATAAAAAAATAACGCATCATTTCCAAATGATAACCATAAGTCATAAAAATATCAAAACTGTTCTGGACTGGACTGTTCAACTCACCGAGGAACTCCTTCCTCAGCAGCTGGTGCAGGGCCGCGAACTCCCTGTACCGCCGGCTGCACAAGTGTCTCCCAGCCATGTGGACGTTGAAGGCCACGTAGGAGCGCCCCGTGTTGCGCTCCATCACCACGCGGTAGTCCGGGATGGACACTGGCAGGGACCGCTTGTCTGTGTAGTCGTATCGCTGGTACACCGTCGCTCGAGAGTTCGCAGCCCCCCCTATCACACCTATGGGGGCGGAGTCGTCGCATGGTTCTAGGCGTTCCGCTTCCTAGAATGACATACCTTAATATCTATAAACATATATGTTAAGCTTATTTTAATTTAAAATCTATATAAAATGAAAAGAATACGATACGGGCAGGGATTCGAACCCGCTGCTTCTGGGAAACCGTTAAGTCGCTCTACTTATTGAGCTATGGTATTGCTAACCTCTATCAGTATTCTATGTCTTCTTTGTCATGACGGTGGTGACATCTATTAGGTTTCTTTCGAAATTCTAACCAATAAATCTAGTTTTGCAGTAATTAATACTGAAAATTTGGTTGTAGCATTTAGCATGGCTATACATGTTTATAAATATATTTAAACATTAGTATTGATTATAGTATCTTTTAAATGTTAATCTATTATCTATTAATCTACATCTTATCATATATTTACTCATATCTAGACCATTTTTGATATCATTAGATTATTGTTTACTGTTATGAAATTAAGAATTTTTGATTCGACGTTTGTATTAGATGAAACATAACCTAGGGGGACAGAGATAAAAAACTTTCTTACCTTAGGTGTGACTGAAATGACAGTTAGAGTGAGACAGTCACCCCCAGATTTGATCAGATCCACTACTTGCTTGTGTGTAGATCCTTCTACATTCACTCCGTTACTGTAACAAAAAAAAAAGAAGCTTATATAATAAAAAAAACTAAAATCAACACATTCAATTTGCTTATCTATCAACACTAGCTTTTGCCCGCGGCTTCGCACGCCTTAAATTCGGAGTAAAACAATTCACCCTTCCCCTTTTTTTTGTATTGGCTTTTTTTATATAAGTTATTTTAAATGATACAATCAAAATGACGACATTGGCAGACATCGGTCACTATCAAAAATCTATTTAAAGTTTTTAATAAGGATACAATATTATATACTGTATTTTTTTAAACCTCTCTTTTTTTTACTTAAACGTCCATTTAACACTTGTACTTTTTAAACAGAGTACTTAATAACCATTTTAACCATATATCACACATAGATTTTCATTGAAAATAATCAAAATATGACCATATAAACTTGAGGAATTCTGAGCTACACAACGATCGTTATTTTGACCATCAACTTGCAGGTCTGGGTTTATTAAAAAAATATATTATAAATGCTAAAAAATATTAAAAATGCTAAAAAATACGTAGTAGAGACGGTTTGCACGGTTCCATACCATAGTGAGAAGGCCGACCGTACCGCCGCAAACGTGATGTCCCTATATTTTAAATCTGTAATATCTTCGAAAATATTCTTTTAAATTACATGCTGTAAACGGCTATCCTGTTCCATATTAAATGTAAAATGTTAAGGCACTTTATTGGGTAAGGATTAATGCTGTATTGCTTAAAATCGCTTCGTAAATAAGCCATTATTTCTCCTAAAAAGTAAAGGATAAAAAATGACTATTGTGGGTTATCCCTAAGAGATAAACCTATACCATCGCGGACTTTCTTGTAAAACTTTTTTTTAAAGTATACAATACTTAGTACATTATTTTGATCTATCTCATAGAGTTCAGCCAGCGTTTTCATGAAAGCGCAAAACAATCTTGAAATCATCAGTGGTTCCCTAAAATATTAGGCATGTTATTATACATATAAACCTTCCTCTTGAATCACTATCTATTAAAAAAAACTGCATCAAAATCCGTTGTGTAGTTTTAAAGATCTAAGCATACATACATACAGACATAGGGACAGACACGGGAAGCGACTTCGCTTTATACTATGTAACATGTACACTATATGAATCAAAATATATTGACAGTTGAGAATGAACGAAATTATTACAAATTATACCTGCCTTGTTAGAGTTGACTCACTGATTATAATTGCTCGAGGATCTAATATTAATATATTGGATTATACTTTAAATGTTCATATATAATAATGATGATGATAACATTTATTACTTTTACAGTGTATTAGTTTAATACACAAATATAAAACAATTAAAAATACAAAAAAGCTTATTCGAAGTGGTGTCCATTGGCTGCAATACAGTCCTTTAAACGCTGAAGCCAGTTATCAATAGAAGCACGTGCTCTTTCCATGGGAAAATTCTTCACTGCCAATCGTATGAATTGTTTTAGGAACTGCAAATTATCACAACGTTTAGAGCAAGCTGTACTCTCTAAAACGGACCATAAATCATAATCCAGCGAATTAAGATCGGGACTAGACGACGGCCAGTCTTCAGCTCTGATGAAGTCCGAGACGTTCGCTTCCAACCAAGACTGCGTGGACCGAGCTTTATGACCCGGCGCTGAGTCTTGCTGGAAGGACCATGTTATTGAACATGATGTTATTAAGGGGCTTAACTTCCTTCTCAAGAATGGTATCTTGATACACCTATGCCGATGTTTTGATACCTTTTTCACAAAAATATGGCTCAATCACAAAGCTAACACCCCATCAAACCATCACTGAAGTCGGATAAAGTCCACGTTGCACTCTGTCAACTAATTGGGAAGCTTCCTTAGAGCTTTGAGCATACATACGGTCATTTTGTTTCTTTCTCAATGGTAAAAAAACTTTCATCCCGTAAACAATTTTTTTCTGTGACTTCCCTTTGCGTACCGCTTCAGTAGTTGTGTCGATTTTACCACACAATTCATCTTTAATTTGTCTTTGTTTCTGTTCTCTTTATCATATCATCCCACTACATTTTTATATCGCAAAATATTGTACAATGTATTGGCGCCAAAATGAGAAAACACAATGAACAATCTTATAAAAATGACAGATTCCAAATTTAAATGTAATATTTTTTTATTTTTAATTGTAATAGTATTTATAGCCAGATTAAGTACAATACGTATTTTTTTTTTAAATTACCTTATAGCCGGTGGTAGATCTTGTCCCGGCGATTCTAAATCATAAATTTCAAAGCCAGTATTATCACAATAATAGAAACAATAATTAAAATCTCCCACACCCATCCTATGCACTGCCATTGTGATAAAAACTATAACAATAATATTACACCATTTTATTTATTTGAATTGATTTATTTTCACAAATCACTCATTAAAAGACATTAATCACTCATTTATTTTCACTCACTCTTTTATCATACACAAGACGATTCAATCAAAATAAAACACAAGACGATTCACCCATCTTTCGCATTGTTATTATATTAAATACTTTATCAATAATAATACACCGTTTTAAATATGATTTGAATGTTTCATTTCCGTTAACCAGTCATTATAGGTACACGAGACGATTCAATCAAAATAAAACACAAGACGATTCAACCAAAATAAAACAAAAGATCATAACATCCGATTACGTTAATAGACGAATACCGTGTATGAATACAACAAAGAAATTGAAGTCTCGTTATTATTTAGTTATTAATATGTTAATAATAACGATGGAGGACTTCGGTACTCTTATCAAGGAATACGGATTTGAACCAATTATATTTATCGTTACTTTTATCGATCAACATTTGGGTCAACTATTGTGGACTTACGATTATCGTTTATATGGACATAATTCTAGAAGTTTTTACTGATTGATTGATGGGTTTGGAAGGTTACGTTTTTTAGTAACGGGACTGTCACCAAAGTACTGTATTATATTATTTATAGGGAAACTGACGTCTTTTACAGGGAATCTGAGGTCCTTTTAAGGGAACCTGAGTTCTTTTATAGGAAACCTGAGTCCTTTTGTAGGAAACCTGAGGCTTTTCAAAGGGAACCAGAGTCTTTTTATAGGGACTCTGAGGACTTTTATAAAGAACTTGAACATTTTACGAAACTGGGACTTATGGGTTCCATTGTAACTAACCACTACAAACCGAATATCTAGTTTTATTACTGGATGTTTTGCATATAATAAAAATATTCGATACTAAATATTGATCAATTATAATGTTTCCCACGTCATAACTCCCACCAATTCAGTGCCTCATTCAGAGGCCACTAGCCAAAATATTTACGAACATTTTACATAACATTGACGGATATTTGACCATTTTAAAAATTAACAGAGTACAGAAAAGTGGGTTAGTTCTTTTGTAGTTCAATGTGACGAAATATGTATATTACCAGTAGGGTTGCCGGTTTTTTTTTTATATAGTTTTTATTTCAAACGTTGATAAATAAAACATTGTAGGTATTTCACGAAAATTCTAAAAAAAAGTAGTAGAATACAGATTTTATTATTTTTTTTAAGTGTATTATTATTACTTCTGGTTGTAGCCATCGAAGTTTGTTATTAAAAATAATTATAAGAAACAAGTAATAAAACTGAATATAAAAAAAAATAAAAAATATATTTAATAGATGCGCCGAATATTCAGTAACTATTCAGTATTCGGTTCAAGTATTTCTATTTTCTCTCGGCTACACAACACGTTAAAGAACTAAGATTTATGTCAAATTATAAATCAAAGAATTCCTATAAATAATATGGTGAATAAATCTTAATAATTTAAAGCAATTAAGTTTTATAATATTAATCAAATCAACATTTACTTCGATACATATCAAGTCAACATACTTATATTATTATTCCTAACCTACAATTACTATTTAGTATAGTCAACATTTATTTTGAACCTTAAATCAGCATTTATTTTTAAACCTCAAACCAAAATTTTTAAACAACAAATCAACATATTTATTCATCTAGTCTGAAGCCACATGTAACGTAATTGTTAGAAACAGTTAATGACAAACAAGAATGAAAAGATTAACCGAATAATTCCGCCAAATATCCGGTTCGTTAAAGGTTAAACCGAATAGTATTCGGTTATCAGTTATTCACTGAAATCATTTTTCAAACTAATTATCACTGAAATTATAATATTTTTTATACTATATTGTTTTCCATAACATATAGTATTATTGACTAAAATATAATAAGATTTAATATAATGTAACAGTGACAACCCTAGTCATCAAGCATGTATATTTCCACAGGTCTGTACAGCTATGCTTCACATTAGCCTACTTAGATGACAATGTTACTCTTAAGTCTTATAGTATGTGAAATCTTACAACTATTGTATAAAGGAAAAAAAAAACTGTATAACAAACATAATATAACGGTTTAGATCACATATCAATAAATATTGCACAGCGCTTGAATTTATAAATATTTTTTAAATTCAATTATATAATCCATATGTATGTTCCCTATAGACTCTGAAACGGCTTTAAGAATTTCAACAAAATTTTGGTGATCGAAGTATGTATTATTGAACTAACAGTGACAATTATTTTACTACTGAAATGCTATTGTTTTTTACCTTGAAGTACTTAAGATCATAACCCCATGGATCTAACCCTGTACCAGATAAAGAAATGAATAGAAGAAAATGTAATTCAGTATAAACAATAATTATCATTGAGATAGTTAATATAGTTATTGTATTTTTATTAGGTAATTCGAATTAATTTAATCCCGGCGATGCGGGCTGAGAATACTAGTATGTATATACATAATATAAATATATTTTTTAAACAATCATTAAAAGTAATAATAGCACAACAAAAAATAATACAATTTATGAATCTTGAAGTTGAATATAATAACAATAATAAGCTTTATAGTTAACAATAATATTATCAAATGTGTCATAATAACAGCGGCGGTACATTGTAGAGATAAGCAACTGGGTTAGTAGAGTATTGACTTGACAACTATTTAATATCATTTGACTTGCTCTTGACACTGGCTTTGGGTCGATCTTTATTGAAAAAACGAAGTAAAGTCGTTACTATTTTTGAATGAAGCCATCAAAATTCAATTCAGTTATTTAAAATAATTATAAACCTAAATTAAGCAATAAGAATGTATATTAAAATAAATTAACAACAATTTTTTTATCAAATGAATGAGTCCTGTTGAAACAGGAATTTAATTATATTGCTGAAATTATAATAATTTTTATATTATATTGTTTTTCCCGAACATATATAGTATGTGTCCCACCACTGAAAATAGAGCTTTACGACCACAACGGTTTTAATTGTATAATTACAATGGTACATTACATAGTACATTTAGGAAGTCTAATTAGTGTATTGTATAATTGCTTAGAAAATTGTGTCGCTTCATTTGGTTTGTGCATTAGATATAATCAATAAAAATATGTTGAAAAATTTGTTGATATTCAATAAATAAATATTATTAATCTTAAATAGTTGCCAATAACCATGAACAGTAATGTACAAAATATTGTATAGAATATTTAAAAATAGTGATGATACAATGCTTATAGGACAACATATTTTCTTGCTGTTAAATTCTGGTCATATATTACTCATAAATCTATGTTTAGTTGATAATAACCACCACACAATAACATATGCACTATGTCTTAAGAAAAATGCTACTTAAATCAAGGGTACATCGTCAACAGTTATGACCAGCCTAACCTTGGGAAGAGATAATATATAATAATGAAGTCTCCTTTACATTTAAACATTACTATGTATAGATTGAAAGAATTTGATGAAATAACCAATATGAAATTATAATCTGATATTTCTTAATCAATCAAAATCAACTGATCCAATCTAGATATAATTTGCTATATAGATTCTAACAAGTTAACTATAAAGTTAAATTTCTGCTGGATTTATATAAAACAGGATGATTTATATTAGAGGATTTCCTAAATAACTAAAGAAAAATATCATTTTTTAACAGTTTTTATAAAATATGTCAATACATTGTGATTCCTCAATTTCGAAAACTGTTATAGTTTTTGTAATGTCAAAATACATACTAATGGAACAACTTTACTTGCTGAGATGGTGGATGACACAGATGGCTCAAAGTAAAAACTTTTTTACATTATCAGCATAAAAACCCAGATCATGAGATTGTATATGCAGTTAAGACAAACAAACAAACAGGCATATTATAGTGGGTAACATGTCAGTGAGCTTATTTTATATAATTGCTCATTCATAGAAAGAAGACATATAAATGTTAGAATGTATATTTAGACTTCATTGTGTCTTCAAGTTCATATCTAGTTTAATCAACACATTTTCTAATTAAACATCAATATTGGATGTATTCTTTAGTATTGAATTTAAATATGTTAATAAAATAACATCATTTATATTAAATACAGTTTCAGCACCATTACTTAGCAAATCTTTACAAGAATAAAATATAATTTAATATGTGTTATTGAAATATTATTAAATACTCCATATTCTTCATTTTGATATATAAAATTAAGTTGAAACAAAACCGATATTTGATTTCAAGTATTACGAAAATATGAATTTGAAAACTGAAAGTTGTTTCAAATATTGACAGAATGATTAGAAATACTGTGAATAAAGAGAACTGTTGGCGAAAGTATAACATAATTACAACAAGTTAAATATTGAATTACTAAACACAATGCTATTTATTATGTAGGTTTACTCAATAAGAATCTAACTGTAACTGTTTCTCAATGCATTTCGTAAAACAGGTTTCTATGACTCATAACTCTGAGACAAATAAAAATTCAGCAATATAAAAAAGAACACATTTTTCCCGGCGTTGCTAGGTGGGCAAATAAAGAAATTATGGGAATCAGAAAACTAGGAAGAGAACATCAGGACTATCAAATCTAAATAATAAATTAGCTATATAATTGACTGACTTAAGTACTCACACTTCGAGGATTCTATCCCCTTTTCTGATACCGGCTTGTTCAGCTGCTCCCTGCTCTAGAACAGCACTGACATGCTGCAAAGGGGCATATAGTTCCCCATTAATCGATCTCAGCTGCCCACCTTCAGAAACTTGACCGCGAACATTAAAACCAAAACCAGTTTCAGTTTTATAGATGGTAACGCGACGGGGCCCATTATTAGCAACTATGCCCTTATTATTTTTTTCGGGCCGTACAATACTGTTATTATCGGTTTCTGTCTCAGCCATTTTGGACAATTCACAATAATGAGCACAGATGACGAAATATCATCAAATCAGACAGACTAAAAATTATTAATGTTTTACAGATTCTATAAGGTGGTACTTGTCATTTGTCAAACTTGTGATAGATTTACAGATAACTCAAGAAGTTTTAAAGACTAAGTCTTAGACAAGTCGAATGCGTAGAACCTCCATTACAGCTCAGAAGACGTTATTTGTGTGATCGTTTTATCATAAAATCATTACAACTATCATCTCATCCATTGATTTATCGTTTGAACAAATTACAGCAAGTCCCTCATTCCCGTAAACTACCATTATTTCTGGAAAGTTTTGATACATTTTCTAATATGTCTCATCCTCTATTAAGCTTGCCTTCAAATTCCCTTTTTTTACCTCATTCAGTCACTCATATTTAAACCAAATATTATTTTAGATCTTGGCCTTGAGGAAAATGCTCCTGATAAAAATTCTAAATTCCAATCAATATCTCACGAAAATTGATCACATTTTGTACATTTACACTGATGCATCTAAAATGCCCACAACTAGATGCGTTGGTGCTGCTTGTTGGATTCCGATTTTTGCGGCCACTCTCACTGGTTTTTGCGATTATTTAACAAATTCTTCTCAGGACTTGTTGTCTCTCGCAAAATATCAATTAGACAAATCTTAGACCATCCATTTGAACCTTTCTAAATCTATTAAAAAAAGGTATTATGCTAAAAAAAGTCTCAACTCGTCCCTGGTTTTGTACTTTCAAATATGCCGATCGATGGATTATTTCCACTTTATGTCGATTACGTCTTGGATAGTCTTCTACTCCCTCTCATTTAGCAAAGATTAGGGTATGGGACCATTCACATTGTAAATGTGGCAGTGATAAAGGTCTCATATTTTTTTTGATGTTCTAAACTCATTCATCCTGTGTATCATATTTTTCCTTTATTAAATTGCCCGCCCGATATACGTTGAATGTTTGCTGTCCTTTGTGTTTTCGTCATTTGGTTCTTTTTTGTGTAAATTCATTATCAAATGAAACTTTAATTAAATGTTTTATAAAAATATATATGTAACATATGTAATAACAATATCGCCTGATAAATTCCAAATCGCCCTGCTCATTTTGCATCCCTCGTTGTATCATTTATATCCTAGCTGATGTTGGCAAATTACTTTGTGCCCTATAGGCGCAACTAAAAGCCATTTCAAAATATAGAAGAAGAAGAAGTCTTAGACAAATATTGCATAATCCGTCTGAAGGCAAAACTCTGTCTTTATTTCTTTGATTTGCTTTAATTAAAAAGTATTTATGAATTAACAACATATGTAAGTAACATGAAAGTTTCGACTTCTATAACAAACATCGTTAACATTATTTTTTTTGAGAAGGTTTGAGTTTTTAAGAGCAGGTTTTTTTTAGGAAGGAATATTTTTTTTTTTTAATAATTAAAATAAATTAAAGTAAGTAATTATATTCGAAATTTTTTTCAGGTGCATTAAGTTACGACATCTATTGGGAAAATAACGAAATAATATTTAAAGATAAAACAGTGTGGTGCTGGTTACCTGGAATTATTTACTTGATAGATGGCAGAAGCATCGAAATTCGAAACAACGTGGTGCTCAAAAAATTTCAATTTCACACATCAAAATCAGCTGTGAACATCAGTATGGCCGCTCAAATATCCACATAATAAAATTGTTTTTGCTATAGATCTACAACAAAAATATAATAGTGCAGTTTTAGTGCTAACAGCGTATAAAAATATTGATTTATATTCTCGAACTCAATCGGTGTTGATGTTGACTAAAAGTGTTGCGTCATGACAGAATATGCCTCTCACTGACAAACAAATACAATAAAATTGCTAACTAGAGATTACAGCAAACAGTGGTTGCATTTCTATTTCGCTCGTTTAACGTATCTGTCGGTTATATCGCTAATGTGAATAAGTGGATTAGAACTTTAAACAAATCTGACAATGAGTAGCGTTCGGCTTAGTTTTGTATCCGTGGGACGAATTGCTGTTAGGAGAAATTCACAGTTCACATCGGGTAAGTATCATTATATTCTAAGTCATTTGGCTATGTTCCAACATTAGACTCGTGTTTGATAACAAGACGTCATAATAATCTCATCTACGTTTTATTGTTTGCGCGGCTTAAAAATATAGATAGACTAATTGACCACATAAGGTTCTAAATAGCAAGGTCAATAACATATATTGTATAATGGCTTACCATGTGAAGGTTCTAACTGTGAATAATCTTATACCCATCAAAATAGTGTGTTCATGACTGGTAAAAACATTACTACTGAAATGCATATAAAAATTATAATGTTCTATATTTTTATAATTACAGCTATAATGGACTATTGTTCTTTTTTATTTGTAAATACGAATGTGTGTTTTCAGTACTATTACAAAAAATATTCAATTAGAATTTAAATATTTATTGACAACAGAACATGTTATTTTGTCTTCTACAACAAACTGGTAACAATAAGAAAAAAGAATATGATTGGTTTGATTTAAAAGTTATTCACACTTTGTAACAATAAAACCACTTAGAAAGTTTGTTATCTTACTTTCCAATAATATTTTGCTTTTTTATTTAAATTAACTACTATTTCTATTTAGTTTTATTTGAAATATATAGGATTAACCTTAGAAAAAAATAAATATTTGTGTTTTAGTATTACATATTTTCTTAAATTTGAAAAATCATTTAAATTACCTTAAATAAACTTTTTAAATGCATATTAGAATTATGAAATGAAATAAAAGAATCCAATTACTTTTTATTATATGTATCATTAAATATTTTCAAAAACAACAATGTTTCTATACCTAAATGAATTTTGATTGATAAAGAAAAAAGTTTGAACCAAAATTATTTTTATATGACTTTCTGATTTCTTTGATTTTCTATTTTTGTTTACAATATCTTTTTTAATAATATTTGCGCACCTAATAGGTCTAATAAGAATCCAAGTAGATTTTATGTACATTAATTATTTATGAAAATTGAGAAACATAAAAGCTGTAACAGAAAATGTTTGTCTTTAAAAACAGGTAATTATTAAGCTGATTTAAATGTAACACATTTAAAGGGTATGCCTGCCCTCGGTTTTAAGCTTTCCATCATTGAAAAAAATATTTTATTGACCCTTTTAAGAAGATAGACAATTTTTTCTGAAAACTTCTAAGATTTCTTATTATATACAAAGGTATATAGTATAGTTTCAGCTTAATGGTATGAATACATTTCATAGAAACTTGGTTATGTTATATAATGTTGGTTTTTTCATATACATTAATATTCAAATGCTACATTAACATTCTTGAAAAATATATTTTATTGAATGTTATGTTCTTTCTGTGTTACTTAAATTGTCTAGCTTTATGGTTAATATATTTATAGACTAATTAGAAAACATCAGTTTTCCTGTTATTTTTCTATTTCCATTCTTATAAGATTAGTTCATGAAATAGCTTCTTTCAACCAAGTAACGGGTTATTAATAATTAATAAAATATACATATATATTTCCATAATTAAACAACTCCCATATAAGAGAATTAAACTGTGTCTTGTGTAAGGTTTTACAAACATGTAAGAATTGGAGACAAAACACACAGATCCTAAACAACAATCTGTGAATCACAAAAACAATTGTTCCATGTGGGTACCTTCAGTCAGTCAGTCGGCTACTAACTACTAGACCTAGGGGTCATATTTATATACTTATAGTTTTGATATAAGAAGTGATGAAATTAGTGTCTTGTTGTTTGTTTTTTTTAGGAAAACAGTAGTTGTCAAACAAAATTGTTAATAATAAAATAGTTTTAAATGATTTTATAATAATAAAAACTATTAGAGCACTACCAATCATTCTATTTCTTCAATAATTTAGCAGGTCGGTTATTAATAGAGATATAAACATATAATTTTTATACCTTAAGAATATTATGAATTTAGATGTTTCCAGGTGAAGCATAGAAGGATCAGAAGTTATTTAGATTTATGAAATACTATAAGAATTCCTGTAGCCCCCGCGCTGAGCGGAGTGGGTCCGTATCAATTCTACAAACACAGAGTTGATAATATATTTGACTTTTCATTGATTGATTGATTGGTCTGGTGATTTTTAGTAATAAAATTGACTGTAAAATATAATTTTTAATCCTAAGTAACAAATGTGCAGTAATAATGTGTAAAGCTCTTTTTTATGTTCATACCTCATTTACTTTTATAAATAAATCATTTAACATCACATCTATTATGTTAAGAAATATTTTATAATCTTAAAAATACTGATTTAATGAGTTGTGCATATAGGAATAGTAATTGTCATATAATTACAATGCAGGTCAGCTGTTTTAAGGGTTCTGTACCCAAAGGGTAAGAACAGAACCCTGTTACCAAGACTTTGCTCTCCGTCTCTCTGTCTCAAAGCTGTATCTCATGAACCGTGATAGCTAGACAGTTGAAATTTTCGTAGATGATGTATTTCTGTTCCCGCTATAACATTAAATACTAAAGAAATAAAATAATATTTAAGAGGAGCTCCCATACAACAAACTTGATTTCTTAAACTCGACTTTTTAGTGGTACTGTACCCTTTACGACTTTATTTTGATAATAATAGTATTATTTACTAAAAACATGTTGTAGAAGTAAAGACTAATTTCTATGTTATCTTGTCTAAAGGTTTTTTTTTTGATATTATATCCCATATTAAATAATAATGAAAATAGTCCTTTGATTATAATTCAATATATATTTTCTTTTTGCCAATTTAACAATTGTGCTATTTATATGATTCAGCAAAATACTATCTATCGTTCATTGACCCTATTTTTATAAATAAATAATATTCAAGTGTTAATGACCTTTAATTGCTTTATGTTTAAGAATATATAATAAAACACCTTGATTGTAAACAATTGTAAACAATTTAAAACATATAGAACAAAAATAAAATTAAGTCACTAGTTTCTATAAATATTTTAGTATTATGTGGGTTTCTGAGGTTCGTATTTAATACATGTTATATATGTGTAAGGAAAATATTGTTAATATTATATATATATAGCAGCTGAGTCATAGTAGACTGGACTTGCTTACCTAAGCTTTCATATATTTTACGTGAAATAAAGTTCGTAAATATATAGAAACAGGATTTCAGCGCTTTAAAAGCTTATATGTAGTATACTTGAAGAGGATCATTGAAGTCTTGTAGTATACTGAATAGGATCAATAAAACATTATATTATACTTAAAAGGATCTATAAAGTCTTATATTATACTTTAAAAATACTATGCATACTTTCGCAAATAGATCTGTTAATTTCTTTCAATTGGTTTTGTATCTAAAGTATGAATCTGAAATACTTTAATTTCATATAATAATCAACAACAATAGCTATGGAATGCTTTTATACAGACAACACACACTACCATAAGACGATATAGTATATCTTATTATAGCCGAGATCTTATGTATTAAGAAAGTGAAAGCACTCGCCTCAAGACCAAGACCACTTATCAAATGTGAGTGGTAACGTTTTCTTTGTAGCTTAATAATTTCTAAGTGCACACAAATGTAACTTCATTTATTGTGTGATTTGGGTGTGCATGTGTGCTTTAATACATACTTGGGTGTACATGTGTGTACCACTTAATACATATTTGGGTGGTGCGTCAGTTACATTTTAAATAATCTCCACATGCAAAATTAAAGCGTCCATTTCATTATCCAATCTTCAGCACACTTTTTGACCTCAAAAAATAGTATGAGTGGTCTTTTTTACAAAGATTTTAGTACACTAGTTGAAGCGCATAGTAAATTGGACAATGTAGTTGCAGCTTAAGTAGTGAGTTCAAAAAACTTTAATTGCAAATGTTATTTTAATTTAAATCATTTATATATAATATGAGCGTAAAAAGGGTAAACACTGATATTGGAAAGTGAATGTGTTTTATTAAACTTTCAAAACAGGTCTAAGGAAACTGCAAATGAAGTGACTAACAGCGCATATACATATATAAATATATACACACACACACATATATATATATATATATATACATTATCCATGTAGGTCATGACTGACAAAAAGTATAACATTGGATTTCATGGTCATATTTAAATAAATTATAACAAAATTCTGACTCCTTCGACTCGGGAGTTCTTCACACTAGTTAACTTTTAACATACTAGTTAACTTATAACCTTGAACTTGATCCAGTAGTTAACTAACGGAATCTCACAATTCCTTTGTCTAAAATTCTTTATATTTCGCAAAGACAAAGTAGTTTAGGCTTTCTTATTAATTACCTTATTTTGAATTAAGATTCACGATATGTCAAAGTATCGATTTTGATTACGTTTTCGTAATTCACACAGTTAAATAAGAGAACATGTCTTATATCAGGTCGACCTGACTGCGAAACCAAAGGTTGTGGATTCGATTTCCACACGGTACAATTCTTTGTGTGATGCACAGATTATTGTTCCGAGTGCGGTTGTGCTTTGTGTCCGTTATTTATATGTTTGTGAAGGTATAATATTATTATTCCTAATGCGGGAGTTGTCTTTTAAAAAAGAAAAAAACCATTGTTGAATATATATTATATAGATATTTTATTCGCTTCATAACTTCATTTTAAAAGCTTCGGAGAAACATTAATAATTACTAAATTGTTTTTTATTATGAGTATTATATAAACATTATAACTGTTTTGTGTATTTTATATAAAAATAGATTATCTTAATATGGATTGGTTTTAAATATATTTTAACTAATGATGACGATGTCAAGAGTTTCCTATACGTTATCTGGGTCATGGCTTATCCATTTGCTGAATTACGTCGAAATCGGTTCAGTTTGTCTCATTGAGTAACAGAACTTTCACACAATATTATAATAAAAGTGAAACCCATTTTTCAGAATTAAGGCAACTCTCTAGTTACGGCTAATAATTCGTATGACACAAAGTTTGCAATGGTTTTAATATTTTCTTTTGAAATGAGTTTTCAACCAATGACGTCTTTTGATGTGGTAAAAAAATAAAGATAAAAATATTAAAAGATATTTATTTGAGAATGTCCAAGAGGGTACACAAAAAAAGGTAGGAATGTATAATATACTCAGTACATAAAAAAGTACAAAAAAAAGTGGGTCAACAAAGATAAACTAAAATATTTAAGCAAATAAATGTAATAATAGGGGTTTTAATAATTTATATCAACCTTAATCTTTTTTAATGTGTTTTTAAATACGTTATTAACGTTTTATATAAAGAAAAAAAAAACAGAAAAATCACAAACAAATCTGAAATGTTGGTCTGTCTGTGTCGTTGTAGCTACCAAACAATATTACCTAATTTTAAAAATTTTTATGATTTTTAGATGATGATTTAATCGAAATCTGTTTAGCAATTTTGAGGTTGGTTTTTTAATTAATTGGTCGAATAAATTGAATATTTAATTTAAATACTTATATTAACCTCTAGTCAAGGTTGCTGGGTTCTAATTACTAGTTACGGTTGCCGAGGTCGGTAGGTTGCCATGACCCTTGGAAGTTAGTCTCGAAATTTACCTCAACATGTTTCTTTTCGTAATATTTGGTAAGTATCGAGTTAATATTGTATTATCGCTATGTGTAAAGCTCTTTTACGCTTTTAAAAGTTAACTTTCGTGCACATGTGAACTGTAGGGTTGTCACTTGTACTATTTTTCAATATCTAACTATATTGTAATCTATATAAAAATAAATATAATTTGTTTACATTCTTAATGATTTTAAAAATAATAGAACTGTGATGGCAAACGTCAAAAATAATTGTACCTAGATATACTTAAAAAAAACAAACAAATATAAATGTACCTACTTTCATTTTCTGAATTTGAAGGAAAAACAATAGTTTCAAAACCATTAAATAATCTATATTACTATTAAAAGAGGTTGCAACATTAGCACTGTGATATTACCCACACATTCACATTGTCCCTAAAAGTAATCTTCACTGATCTGTATGTGTGTTTAAAACTTTTGCGGTAACCAGCTGTTACTTCTGGATTCGTATGAATTTTGAGATATTATACATTTGACATTATATTGCTTATGTGGACGATATTTTACTGAAACATTATTTTGTTTTTTTAATCTGTAGAATAAATATCAAAATCTTTTAGAATTTAATAGCCAGGACATACATACATACACTGAAAAATATTTTATTACATGTTTTATAGGTTTTGGTACTAAATATTATGTAATTAAACTTAGTAAAATGTATTTATTTCGAAATCCTACACACTACACACAACTATTTAATTCATATTACATATAGTAATATGAATTAAATATGTAGTTGTTTTCATTTTAAATGACTGTGTCCTTGTTTATTATTGCAGTAAAGAAATACATTAATTAAGTGTAAAAAAACTGGTTTAACATACTTATGTATTTTTATAATTATCTATAATAGAGTGTGTTTTAATCAGGGCAGTAATTCGAACCCGCGACCTCTAGAAAACCGTCTCGTCGATCCGTTTCCGGTGAACCGTTTTCGGTGAATTTAGCATTCTATACATCTTTATCAGTCTTAATTTCACTATTAGGTTTATTTCGAAAATAATTGTATTGATGTGTATTTTGGAAGCACATCTAAGTTTAATTTTAAATAGACACTGCACTTATAAAACTAGTTGCAAGGTTTCAATTTAAAGTCGTTCAAAGTTGTTAAACTCGTTATATCTATTTATACTTCATTGTACAAGACAAAGTACAATTGGCGGACTTAATGCTAAAGCATTTTCTATCAGTCAACCCATAGCTAACAGAAAATAAAACAATATGGGTACCAATTAATAATCAGAATAGAATACCATTAAAACTAAGAATATTAATAAATATCGAATGAAAAATAAACCGATAGGAATTCGAACCCACAACCTCTGGAAACTGTCCCTAATCATTAATTGAGCTAGCTAGTCATACGGGTCGGTCGGGACGGTGGTGAAACTAACACCAATAATGCTGTAATAATCTTAACAATAGATAATCTATACTAATATTATAAATGACGAAGTTTGGATGGATGGACGTTTGTTACTCAATCACACCAAAACTACTAAACGGATTTTGATGAAATTTAGCAATATTGTAGCTTATGTACCAGAATAAGTCATAGGATTTAGAAATACTAATTTTTGAATGTGGTTTTGTCTGTGACATAATTTAGGTTGTAGCGTGATTTCGTAATTGCCACGTGCTCCTGTTCTTAATCATTTGGTTCACTGAATTTAACATAATGTGCCCGTTTTTTTCGTCACCTCTCCGCCGACATATAATTTTAGTATACACTTCAAAAGCCATATGAATGTTACTAATAAAATCTACGCGAACGGAGTCGCGGGCAACAGTTAGTATATCATATATCATACTAAGTTTAATATAATATTAATTTGATATTATTATTAATATTATCCTTAAATATATTTTATAACATCGTAAGATCATATAATAACAAGGTGAATGGTTTTTGCATAAATGTTATTCGCAAATCATATTTATATGTAAAGTTAAAATGGTGGTGTCTTGAATTTAATTTTATTATGTCAAGGTGGTAGTGTGGTAACGTCTACCATATTTGGTGTAAGTGGTGATTAACCAGCCAAATTAAAATGGACTTTTATGTAAAACTGCTGAAATGGGCTATTATTAATAATTTTATATTTAAATTGGTTGTATTATGTTTCATAATTATCATTTATGTCAAATTACCAATAATAGCTTTTAATAGTTATAAGGGAGAAAGAGATAAAAATATAATTGTGTCTCTCATTGTATAATTCAACACTTCTCATTATTTCTTAAATATATTATAATATTATTACAGTAATCCGTATCTTGTCTTCCCAAAAACAAAATAGCAGCAAAATAATATGTGAAATAAATCTGTTTATAATATTTTATTAAATATAATATAACAGAAATCTCTATATAAGTTTCAAATGTGTAATTTCCACAATCATTGCTAGATAAATAGATATGTTTTATAATGTTTGTTAACATTGACCTCGTTATATAATATGACGGGATATATATATATATATATATATATATATATATATATATATATATATATGGTAGACCCTTCGTAAGTTAATTCTCGATAACTTAAAATCCTACGAAACTTTAAAAAAAGTCTGTTCCCTTCACCCTCAGACCCAAAAATCTTTCTAACAAAAAATATGCACCCTTTATAAGTTAAATATGTATACTTGTACATTTAAAAGCTGCGAATACAAAAATCGTGTTGACGAAAACGAAAGAGGTCAATGTCCTTACGACGAATGTGTTCTAATATGACCCATCACTTAAAGCCATTATCCGATATAAGGAACTTTATTATCAATGAATTTGCAATCGGATAAGGATTATATTTATTTAGATCTTGTGATAATAATAATAAAATCATATTTGCCTAATTAATAATAGTTTAGACAAGTTTGTATCATTGCTTAAGGGTTTGTAAATTAATTTTAGTATTTTATATTTTTATTAGATACTTTGTTTTTTTCCGTTTTGTAAATTTCTTTCTTTCTACGTTTTCCCAATAAAATAATAATATACCACGGGCTTGGACGTAATTTTCATCTTAAACAATCATGATAGATGGTTTTTTAATATGATAAAACTAATTCATACTGCACAATTCGAACCCACGACCTCTGGCAAACCTTTCCGCCGCTCCTCCAATTGAGCTACCGTATCACTATTTGCTTTGATGAGTTTATTCTATATACGGAGGCTGACATCTAGTTATTCAAAATAGGTTATTTGACACTATTAAACGTAAAAAATTGTCTAGTATTTATTGTGTATTTATTGCATTAGAGTAAATTAATTTTATGTCGTTTGTCAATAAATTTTATAATATCCACTCTAAGTCTCAAGACTAGCTGATAAAGCCTCATTTTAGAGATAAATCAAATTCAAAATATCTTTATTCAAGTAGGCATTTATACGCACTTTTGAATCGTCAATTATATTCAATTGGTCAGTACAGTCAGTCTGTGAGTAAGCTACCACCAGCTCGGAATGCTGTTCTGCTGAGAACAGTTGGCCAAAAACTCAACAGTTGTATATCAATAAGGTCATCTAGTGTATTTTTTTTAATTTTACTAAATATGCCGTTTATTTATAAAATTAGAATAATTAACAGTACTGATCACAAAGTCAAAAAAACGTTCCTTACCTATAACATTGGTTTGAAGGGCTTTGATTCCTAGCATTAATTTAACAAGCCAAATCTCTTCATGGATAATGTCATATAGTCTGATGCTGTACTGTCTCTCTCAGGTGCTCAGACATGCCGGGCCCTCCGACGCGCCAGTCCCCGCGCCCTCAGCACCGGCGTCGCGCTGTGCAAGAGTCCTACAGAACAGCCCCCAGGACCCCCCCACACCAAGGATGCCAACACTTCTGGTATGTTTATTTAAGGGTTGACATCTCTTTGAAATAATATTGCGTTTTGTTAACAACAACAAATAATATGTAGTACACATTTTTATATTTATTATTTTCAAATTATGATGGTTTTTGATTATAGCCATCATAGTTTAATTATTTTAATATAACAGTCTATCGATCTCAATAATAAAATTATTTGATATATTTTTATCACATTAACAGATTCGCAGCTACAGTTAAAACAAAAAAGCGGAATATTTGAACTAGTATTGAAAATAAAGTATTTTCTATAGAATAAGTTACAATGGACTAAAAAATGGTGAGATACTATTTAATGTAGGTGACAACCCTAATTATGTTATAACTTATATTAAGATGATTTATTTAAAATGATTTATTTACTAGTGGTTATCCATGTCTGCGTAACAAGTTTATATACATAAAAAAATATTTAATACATGTATTGTTTGTTCACTATTTCATTGATTTTGCTTTTTCAGAAATCTATTGTTTTTACTACTATAAAAATTTAAGTTACTCCTTATAACTGAATGAAACTCCTCTTATATTCGGTCCAGCCTTTTCAGAGATTAACTTGAAACAGACAAACAAAAATGAAACGAAATTCTTGTTATGTAATTACCATATGCATTTAGTAAAAAAATGCACATGTTAGATAAATGTTAATAAGTTGATAATGTTAAAGATTTACGTTTAAAAAGTTCAAAAGTTGCCAAACGCATAGTTGCGGAGTTATTGTTTCAAGTTCATACACGTACTTACATACGTATTATTATCTTATCAAGGAACAATGCTGCGATCTCCTGCCAAGGTGAAAGCGACTATCTTTGCTTATCACGAAGGTTGATATTTCATTGTTATTTTATTTAGGTACTATAAGGTCAGGTATACTTTCCCTATATGGGGGTTGTGTAATGGAGTTTTAAATTTCGTAATTTTGTTACATCGGGATAGTCCCAATATCGACGAGTCATGGATAGTCTGACCTTCCAAACTTTCGCAAGTACGCTCGTGAACGAAAGTTTTATTGTAGTTAATACAAATTTATATATTTTTTATTATATGTTTAATAAAAACTAACTAATAATTAATAACTTAACAACAATTTAACTTTTAATTTAAAACGTTTTAACAAAATTTTTAATAATAAAAAATTACGATAACTTCTTTCAATTCACTAACAATAAAATTATTCCGAAAACTTTTGAAAATCAGAAAACACGTCTGTTATCGACATTATATAAAAGAGAAATAGTGATTAAAAAATTCCGAACTAAAATAAACGTGTGACCAAGAAACAAAGTACCGAGCATTTCCGAACATATACGATGTCAACAAAAATAACTTCGGGCGGGTCATTAAATCGATTTTTATTTTATTCGAAAGGAAATACATATTTAAAAGTTACTTTGATTTGTTTTAGAGACTTTGTTTTAAAAACATTCTTTGTTATCTCAAATCTCAAATATATAATAAGACAGTAAAAATCTAGTGTCTGTACATTAAATATTTTTCAAAAAAACTGATAGGAGGCGATTAAGGACGAGTAACCAAAACCAAAAGAACAATTTTTGGATTTTTTGTCTGTCTGTCTGTCTGCCTGGTACGTTATAACGTCGAAACTACCCAACGGGTTTCGTCAAAATCGGTCAAAACTTTGTTTCGTCAAAATCGGTTTAGGGAAAAAGTTATGGTCAATTGAAAATTTACTTCAAGCACTTTTTCAAAACTTTTTAACAGAATTGAATGCGGTTTATATAAACGTATTTAATATAGATAAAGCTAGAATTTCTGCTTTGTTTCATCTGAATTTTAATAAAATAAGAAATTAAATGAGAGCATATGCCCATTTTAAATTTAGTTACATAATATACTTTTTTTAGAACTCGCTATGATTATGTTATCGCATATGGTATAGCCGTTTGAAATTCTAAAACGACATTCTTCAATTGAACGTTACTCAAAAACATAATATTTGGTAAAAATGATTTCGTAATTATATGCTTTATTACGTATCTGATTAATGTTCTCGCTGTGTGTGTGTCTGATGTGTATGTATGTTATTATTTTCAGTATTTAATTAATGGGTTTAAAAATAGCATACAATATAATTTCGGGTAATAATAGTCTATTTCCATATTACGAGATTTAAGAATTCCTTTATATTAGGCAAAATATTTTTGAATAAAACTTTTCACCTCTATTAGGTATCTGAATATTTCACCAAGTTCAGAACTTACCAAAATAAATCAAGATACTATACTTAGGTAAACTATAGGATTAGCAACAGAGAATATATTTTGTTATTAATAAAAATATATATAATTGATCATGGACTAGAAAGTGCAATTTCTTTTATATAACGAAGTCTTAATACTAAGTGAGTTATAGCCCTCTATAAAATTTTCACACCATTTTTCATAGATTTCATTTTGTAAATACAAAACTTCATTTTGTAAATACAAAAGCATAAAGTAGTTTGGAAGCATTTCATAAATGACGTCACTGAAATAGGGGGGAAAGAGGGTCTCACAAATGTGGTCAGCTGTGACAATGACCGAGAAAGGGGGGGGGAAGATAATTTATGTGACAAAAAAGAAATAACCCATTTCTTTTTTGTCACATAAATTACCTGTTAAAAATAGACATATAGTAAAAATAGACATATATTTAACTGCTATTAATAACTAAATTTATTATTTAATATTTTGTAAAGATGCTCATAAGGACACATGTCATTTCTTATTATTGGTGTGGGTATATCCATAGAATGGCGTAGCAACGGGAGATACGAATGTAACTAGAGAAAGTTCATTGACAACCACTTAAATGATAAGACAAATGTTTTTATTTTACGAGGTGATTGACCTGAATGATGAATTGTTTGATGATATTAATGAAGTCGTCTGGTAACTTGTTTTCTTGATTTTAATTTTATTTCCATGACTGGCTCTAGGAAGTGTTCTAGTTTTATTTATAAATTAAATTCAAAGCTTCAAATATAAAACATCCAAGTTAATTTCGAATTTTCACTTGTAGGTACATCAGGGAGTAAGAAGGGTGGGAGCGGTGTCCTGACCTGCCCCAAGTGTGGGGACCCCTGTACACATGTCGAGACATTCGTCAGCTCTACGCGGTTTGTTAAATGTGACAAGTGTCATCACTTCTTCGTTGTGCTCAGTGAAGTGGACACAAAAAAGAGTATTAAGGACAACGCTGAGAATAAATCCGGCTTCTATAGGTGAGTGTGTCCTAAGTAGTAATTCTAGTTTACCCATTCTATAAGTAATTGCTGGGATGTAATACATTTAGAATGGTTAGTAAAACTGAGACGTAAATTTAAATTTTAATTACTATTTTATTACCTAATAAATTAAATTGTTATACGAAGTAAATTTATTAAATACTAGATAATTAATGGTGTACTTAATTAGTAGCTACATGTTTTCTAATTTCTATTGTTTGATAGAATATATATATATTCTTATATAAAGTATAATTGATCGACAACTTAACGGAGTGATAGATATTCACTTGTTTTGTTTTTTTGTATTTGTATGTATTTATTTGTTAATAAATCATGTTGTCCAAAAAAATGGTACAATGAGGAGGTACTAAACAGCTTTGTCTACCAGTCAATCAAAAAAACAGTAAAATAATAAAAATACAATAAGTGTATTATAATAATAACTAAATTATCCCGAGACTGTAAATTACATTGTTAATGCTATAATAAAACACTATTGTGTATATTTTAATCCTTTAATAGTTTACAATGTTTTAAATTTCCAAACTTGCCTAATACTTGAACTAACAATTGTGACATAACAGTTAATGTAAAGTTAAAAAATATATTTAATATGAAATCTATAAAATATCATTTGAAAAAAAAACAAAAAATAAGACGAAACTTCTCAGAGTTTTACTGATTTAAATGCCGGGGGCATAGTGTAGACCGAGGAGAAAACATTGCCTGGTACTTGAGACCTAGGTGTATACGCTCCTCTCTTAACTTACCCAAAATTAATACGAACCTATTAGTCTCCTATGACATATGTTCTAGAAATTAACTGATAATACCTAGTTCTAGAAAGGTCAAAATCTTTACGTACGTTATACAAAGATTTTGCTATACCTACCTACCTCTTACATTTCTGCATCGGACAAATTAATTATGAACGTATTTTGATTCAATTGAATACAGGTTTACCTTAAAATAAAAAAAAAATGTTCCAATGTGGCAATTCAGGGTGTTAATCAACGCCAAACAAGTATATGTCAATGACCTGTATTGATTTTTGTGAGATCGTCTGTAGTTATATTGCTTAACGATTGTCTGAACTTTAATTTGTTGTAATTTATCAGTAGATTACGATTTTTACCTTGTAATGTAAATGTTATCAGAGATATTAAGATAAAACAAAGTTGTCAATGCAGTCAAAATAAGATATTATATACTTATATATACACAATACATTACTTATTAAACTTTCCTGAACCATGATGATTATTAGATATATATTTACCCGGTTATGTTCACGTAAATTAAACGAAATTTTATCCGACTAGCTCATGGAAGAAACCTCGAATGGATTTGAAACTAGTCGGACAAAATTCAGATTTATTTTCGTTAACAAAGCCGGGTGTATATATAAATACAATATTATATGTTGTATCTTTTATTTAACATAGTCATTAGCTGAAATGTCAACAATCTCTCTGACCTTCAAATATTCAAATACCTCTAACGAGTCCAAGTTATCTCAGGTTGTTGCCATTTTATTGTTATTGATCTCGATTTTATGAATTTGACATTGAATATATTTTTTTTGAGCGAAGCATCTAAATCATTAAAACAAGTGTTGGATTAAGATATAAGATAACGAAACAAATTTCGATATTCTTTAGTTTGTTATTAATTAAAACAGTTGGTTTAATTACATCGTTTTGCTTACGACAGATTAAAAGTTATCGAATTTTGCAGCAGGGGTGTAACGACCGCTGTATCAACCGTACATAATATGATGATGATATCTTTTCTATATACAATGATATGTTTTCCTTTTAATTGCAATCCTGCCTCCTCCCATAAAATATTGATACATTGCCCTTCTAAACAATGCTACCCCAATGCTTTGTGTCGAACTGTTAAAGCTAAAATTAAACGTGTAAAAAATATTTTGAAAAAATTTCAGAAAACCTCCCCCTCCACCCAAGAAGATCTTTGAATATCTGAATAAGCACGTGGTTGGCCAGGAGTACGCTAAGAAGGTTCTCTCGGTCGCCGTCTATAACCACTATAAGCGCATCTACAACAACGTGACGAGCGGCGCTGCTCCAGCAGACGCACACCACCCGCTACATCACACACACAGAGGTACGACGAGGATACACATATATAGCACACACAAGTAGGACACATGAGTAGTAAACAGAAATAGGACACGCTTGAGTAGTAAACAGAAGTAGAAAACACACGAGTAATAAACAGAAGTAGGACACACATGAGTAGTACACATAATTAGTATACATTAAAGTAACATAAAAATACTTGAGAATTACTTGTTTTCTTTCTTTGCAACGAAAATTTAGTTAAAACTTTTTTAAAAGAAATTAACTTGACAATTAATTAATTATACTATGTTAGGAAACCATGAATGAAAATAATTTAATAATAAATAAACAATAGTGTAGAAACAAGTAAAGTATTTTATAGAATATTATTATCCTAACTAATAATTTCAATGCTTGTCTACCTATCCTAATAACTAAATAAAGAAATTAAACAAATTTATTCAAAAACTTCAAATACTAATTTACATTGAACAAATAACTGTACCCATTCCTTCATCTAGTTATGTAGAATCAACAAAAACGACCAATTGTAATTTCTGTCGTTTTGACAAAAGAGCGGGCGGGTCGTGACTGAGAAAGTGTAACAAATCGATTATATGAAAAACTGTGACGATTTTACTTCTTACATTTACCTAACTTAAATACGTAGCACAGTTTTTTGACCACGACGAAAGTATGGAAATTATTATTTATATATATATATATATATATATATATATATATATATATATATATATATATATATAAATTGTTTATATATACATATATTTATTATACATTGTGTATGTGTGTATTTATAATATTTTTTTTTTATGCGTCATATTTTTGACTTTCTGTATGTCCGAAAAGTAATTAAATTATATGTTTTTTATATATAAAAATATATAGATATACACATACACATTACACGTAATCCAATCAGACAAACAGACAAATAAATACGATGATATATAGAATGCTTAGTGCTTCGATACGTCATCATGTCTCAGTAGTCAGAGCGACGGAAATGGTTAGTTTGCAGGTTCATATCCTATACTCATATTTATATTTTTTTCATTCCATAATTATTATTAAAAGGTATGTATGTTTCACTCACACGATCATAAGATTTTTAAAAGTACTGTAAAAAGATTATCTATTATTATACTTACCATAAACAGCATTTGTACAAGAATACAAGATAGAAAAAATACTGTTACCCTATTATGAAAAATAAATAAAACTTGAAACTTGTAATATGTAATAAAAAAAAAATCCTCAATATCATTTAATGTTTAATTGAATGATCATCATTTAAAAAAAAGTGAGTACCCAAGTACATCCATGGAAGTCCCTCTCAGTGTCGTGTGTTGTCCCCAGACCTGCTGCACCTGAGCCAGCCGCAGGGCGCGAGCGCGAGCGGTGCGGAGGTGCTGGACCGAAACAACCACGACCTGCGACTCGACAAAAGCAACGTGCTGCTACTGGGACCCACTGGGAGCGGTAAGGGCACACTCCTAGAGTAAAACAATAAAACTGACCAGTTTTGGTCGTGACACGATGGCTCAGTTTGTAGAGTGTCGGAATTGCTCTTTACGTCGCAGGTTTGATTATTCGACCCTTGCCGATTTTATTTTAATTTCGACTAATAACTTTTAACCACCCCGTTTGTCGAGCGGTTAGCACAGACTACTAAAGTATAGCTACGCAAAGGGACTTGTTCAATTTCCGACAGGGACAGGCATGTATGTGATGAGCATAGATGCTTGAATTTTTTAGATTTGGTTTATTAAATATATTCGCAATATTTATACAAGTATACAAATACATAGAAATACACATTGTATTTATATCATTGTCTACCACGCTTAACATAAGCAAATAATTTGCTTATTAAATTATCTTAAATAATTAATAATATCGAATGTAGGTAAAACCCTACTGGCTCAGACGATAGCCCAGTGTCTGGACGTTCCATTCGCCATCTGCGACTGCACCACGCTCACGCAGGCCGGGTACGTGGGGGAGGACATTGAGAGCGTCATCGCCAAGCTGCTGCAGGATGCCAACTTCAAGTGAGTGGAGGGGGGGTGGAGTATTCAAGTGAGTAGAGGGTCCCCTTTCAGGGCAGCACAATAAAGGGAAAGGTGGTAGTATACAAGTGAGTAGATGGGGGAACAGCACAATAGAGGGAAGGGGGGTAGTATACAAGTGAGTAGGGGGGGCCTGCATAATAGAGTGGGGGAGGGTTAATGGTAGTATACAAGTGAGTAGGGGGGGCCAGCATAATAGAGTGGGGGAGGGTTAATGGTAGTATACAAGTGAGTAGGGGGGGCCAGCATAATAGAGTGGGGGAGGGTTAATGGTAGTATACAAGTGAGTAGTGGAGGAACAGCTTAATAGAGGGAAGGGGGGTAGTATACAAGTGAGTAGGGGGGGGCAGCACAATAGAGTGGGGGAGGGTTAATTGGTTGTACAAATCATGTGCCTTTGAAGTTTCCAATGAAAGATGTGAACTATCAATGTATGGCGTTCATATTTTTCACATGTTAAGTTTTTTGATTTTGATTTTTGATTGAATTTTGATTTTTAAACCCCCGATTTTTTCAAAGGGGGAGGAGGGTAGAGACTATGGGGGGTTATCACTTATGTTAATACACACTTTTGTTATGGTTGAATTTCAATTGATATTTTTATTTAATATTTTTTTAAGGGCTTTTACACTGAAATGTATTTGTTAGCCCTACTGCACCTTATATAACAATCAGTAAAAAACTTAAAACTAAGAAACAAATAATATTATAAAGATATACATATATATATACATTAATCAACTATTTTAAAGTAATCTAAAAATTTCTATTTATGTATGTGTGTTTTTTGCAGTGTGGAGCGTGCCCAGACTGGTATTGTGTTCCTGGATGAGGTGGATAAGATCGGAGCAGTGCCCGGGATACATCAGCTAAGAGATGTCGGAGGTTTGTTATATAATTTACTGTAAGCTCGAGTTGTATGTTCGTCTGTGTTAAAGTTTCTTTCTAATTTTAAATAAATTTATACTGTTATCGTATGAAAATTAGAATTAAATTATTCTAATTTAATTGAAAAATATATTTACATAATACTCATCTAAAAAGTATTTATTATTTTAACAAAATGAGGTCGTGAGCCAAAAGCCAAACTAAAACGCATGTAATATATCACATAAATAAAAAAAGTGTGTGTGTACTTATGCAGTAGTTGTCCTTCTTTGGCGCAACAATAAAAAAAAAACAAAAATAAAATTATTTTTCGCCTTATTTGTAGAAAAAACGGCATTAACAGTAGAAAAAAGGTATTTTACATTGAATGTTTTATTATAACTCATTATCCAGTTAAATAAGGTTATTTAAATATCACAAAAAAAAAATGTTGACTATAGCTAACTTCAGGGTGTTGGTGTTTCGTGACGCACATCATAAAAATGTACTTACATCAGTTTTCCCTAACGCGCCAAAAGAAGTATAACTTCAAAAAAGCCCTTATTTTTTTTCGCGTGTACGACACAAAACTCCTGTTCATAATGTTCTATATTTGTGTGTAGTTATTAGTAAGTATCTTTATTATAACCACACCACCTACCAGTATTTTTTTTTAATTTTCCTAACCCTACTAAGGTCGTCTGGAAGAAATCTCCGTTAGGCGATAAGACCGCCTTTTGTATTTTACAATGTATTTTCATTATATGTATTACTTTTTTTTTCTCATGTATTGTGGTGTACAATAAAGGGTATAAATAAATTAAACTTTCCGTTCCGTCTTCGGTCCGTTGCCGCGCACGGTAGCGCTCCGTGTCCAGTTCGTAACCGCAGTGTGTCCTCAGGCGAGGGAGTGCAGCAGGGCATGCTGAAGATGCTGGAGGGCGCACTGGTGTCTGTTCCGGAGCGCAACTCACGCAAGCTACGGGGCGACGCACTACAGGTCGACACCACCAACATACTGTTTGTTGCTAGCGGGGCCTACAACGGACTTGACCGGTGAGGGACCTCTTATAAACATGTACATCCATGTTAGGCTGCTTTAAATATTAAATAAATGTGGAATGAAAAAGAAACTGAATACGGACAGAGATTCGAATCCTTGACCTCCGGGAAAACATTTCCACGCTCCACCAATCGAGCATTGCGTTTATTGGTACGGTGGTGACATCTATTAAACTTCAATTAAGAATATTCAGAAACATGTATAGCTTATACAGCACTTTTTTCCAAGAGATCACAGGTTCAAATCCAGCCCGTATCGGTTCAAGTATTGCTAAATGTTAACAAATATAAAATATCTTGACCTTATTCCAGTCTGATCCAGCGTCGCAACAACGAGAAGTACCTGGGCTTCGGTGCGTGGGACCCTCGCTCCGGTCGGCGCGCCGCGCTGGCTGCCGCGGCTGCTGACGAGTCCCCGCTGACCAGCGCCACGCACGAGGCCGGCGAGAGAGACCACTGGCTGCGCGCCGTACAGGCCAGGGACCTCATTGACTTCGGGATGATACCAGTGAGTGATCACGTATCTTGGTTGGTTGCCGGAAATTATAATTAATGTGCTATCCGAAGTTTCAATATACTTCGATGTTGACGCTAGCGGTTCCAGGCCTATTTGGTCTAATATCAATCTACAATTTAAGCCAAAACCGTTTAATTTTTTATGAAATGGAGTTCTATATATATTTTCAATCAGTGATTTTTTCCGTTTCCGTATTTGTTTATTATTTCGCTACAAAAATGTCGCTTAGAACAAGTAGACCTATAAATGTCTTTATGAACTCCGTTCACGGTTGACTAATCCCGATCGATTATTAATTTGGTCCGATAGTATATTCTCGATAAAGATCAGGGATAATGTTCAATAGCCAACTCCTTTTATTTTTGTTTAGGACTCCCCTGCATTTTTTATTTTTTTTATTCTCTCAACTTTTTTCTACTAACCTAATCTTTCATTAGCTAAAAATAAACACAATTGTAACTCTATTTCTATTGCAGATGTTTAACTACTTATTATCCAATTAAAAATAAAATGAAAAAAAATAAATAAAGTTGTGTTTGTACTGAAAATACCACTTTCGATAGTAAACACACTTGACCCCATATACATATGTTCTGTTACAGACCTCAACACTCAAGATTACAATTCAAATTATAACATATTAAATTTTATATAAATTGCAGGAGTTCGTCGGTCGATTTCCAGTACTAGTGCCCTTCCACAGTCTGAACCAAGATCTGCTCGTGAGGATACTCACCGAACCTAAAAACGCGATCGTGAGTACTTGTGTTACTACAACTTAATTTATAAAACTATTTTCTCATCACAAATGTAAAAAATAATAATAAATGCTCCATTTTAAAACCTTATCTCCGGTCATAGGTGGCGCAGTACAAGCTGTTGTTCGCGATGGACAAATGCGAGTTATCGTTCAGTGAAGAGGCCCTGCGAGCTGTAGCTGCACAGGCCATGGAGAGGAAGACAGGCGCGAGAGGACTCAGGGCCATCATGGTGAGGAGAGGACGAGTAAGGAATTTAGTACTTATGGCAAGGAAAGAGTTATAAACGGCGTTCGTTCCGCAGGAGAATCTGCTGCTGGAGGTGATGTTCGAGATCCCCGGCTCCGATATCACGTGCGTGCACATACACGAGGGCTGCGTGCAGCGCGCCGAGCCACCCACCGTGCGCCGCCGCGAGCGCGAGCGACAACCCTGGCCCTCGGTGCGCCTCTCCAACTGTACGTAGGAACGCGGCGACGGCCCTGGCCCTCGGTGCGCCTCTCCAACTATACGTAGGCCCGCGGCGACGGCCCTGGCTCTCGGTGCGCCTCTCCAACTGTACATAGGAACGCGGCGACGGCCCTGGCCCTCGGTGCGCCTCTCCAACTATACATAGGCACGCGGCGACGGCCCTGCCTCTCGGTGCGCCGCTCCAACTGTACGTAGGAACGCGGCGACGGCCCTGGCCCTCGGTGCGCCTCTCGGACTTCACGCGTGCTCAGACACAAACAAAATAATAAATAATAGGATACCTCTGTGTTCATTTATTTATTCGATTTTTTATATATTTTTTTACAGGAATGTGTTAAAACTGTAGAATGGCCTCGCTCTAAAAATGAATATTCAATGCAAATACACGTTAGTACAACTATTATGTCAACACATTCATTAAAATAGTTGTTGCAGATTTAGATAGTTCGATCGATTTAGATTAGTTTTTTAATAAATAGGAATTAGAAATTATTTTGTTGATAAATTAAAAATTTGGTTATGTAGTATTAAGAATAAAGACGACAGGTCTTTATTTCACCGATTACATAATATATGATAATGTTTAATTCATCAAGGCCTGTACCGACACTATAGATCATTTATGAGAGCTATTAGATAATACTAGTAAGTCTCAGGTTCGAAATCGGATTAGGTCGTGTCAGTGAATTTTTATTTCTATATTTATTTAAAGATAATATTATTTTTAGCAGTTTAACTCGCAATATGTAGATTATTATTCTGAAATTTTCAGTACTGGCCATAATATTATAATGTTTGTTTGGAAATAATTTTACGTATTTCTTTCTTTCCCAGGAGATGAAATCGTCGGAGTCTGCGAGCCAGTCGTGCGCGCTGTGAGTCGTATGGTGGTCTCAACAAACTAAACACTACTGCAATTAATATCTAATTTCTCAATCATTTGACTTTAATAGACGTCAAAATGATTTCTATTTGATCTTGATTTTTGGCTTATTTATAATTATCTTCGTTTTTTTTTCTAAGTCTGACAGTACGTAGTTCTTTGTATTATAGATATAGATAGCTTCTA
The DNA here is from genome assembly GCA_959347405.1 of Napeogenes sylphis. Classification (NCBI taxonomy): domain Eukaryota; kingdom Metazoa; phylum Arthropoda; class Insecta; order Lepidoptera; family Nymphalidae; genus Napeogenes; species Napeogenes sylphis. The sequence goes on from OY365778.1 coordinate 11,486,237, forward strand.
TATGATCAGATCTCTTAGGTTATGTGCCTAAAATTGATGTGATACTCATACAAGTTAATATTTTAAATAAAAAAAATTGAGAAATTTTAAGAAAGTTCTTCAATGCAATTTGGTTTAGCCACCATACAGCAAGCTTGTGATGTAAATTACTGTAAATAATAGAGGAATTAGTAAATAGTTAAGATTCTATAGAATTAATAAATTCTACCCTGCTAAGTTAAGTACCAAAATATTTAAACTACTGAGATATTTTGACATTTTTGTTTTGTTATTTAAAGTATGTAAAGGTGCGAAGTGATTATTTAATATTTGATTTGAAATTTGAGAAATTTCTGGTTTGATGATGCTAGAATAATCACGTTGCAGCTAAAATTTTAATAGTCTAAGCCTATTTTCGAAATAAAATATATGAAGACAAGAAATCTTTTATTTTTATTATCTTATTAGTAAATAATTATCTTAGATATTACACAACCAAATTTTTCTTATCATTCATTTCCTTATACGATCCACTTTTGACTATATCGAGCAAGGTTTCCACCATTTTGTACACTTCTTCGTAACTTGTGTACAAAGGTGCTGGGGTCAATCGTATTACATTCGGATATCTGAAATCTGGTACAACTCCACGAGCTTTTAACGCCAAAGATATCATGTAACCTTCTTCGTGTTCCAAACAAACATGGCCACCTCTTTTGCTGTCATCCTTTGGATTTCCTATCGTAAAACCTAGTGTAGACAATTTAGTTTCAATTAGGAATATTAAATAACCTGTAATATGTAATGATTTTTTTCTAATATCAGCCATGCCAGCTTCATCGAATATTTTTAACGATCCTTCCAAACCGGCCATAGATAATAAATGTGGGGTACCAATCTGCCAGCCGTTAGCGTCTTGTCTATGATCGAATTTTTGATTCATTACGAATTGTGTTTCCGATTTGTTTCCGAACCAACCAGCTAATCCTGGGAGAACGCTGAAGTGATTTTTATTTATATACAAACCTGAAGTGGATCCTGGCCCACCATTGAGATATTTATAAGTACACCAGACAGCAAAGTCTGCATCTAAAGACTTCAAATCGATTTCTATACTACCCACCGCGTGACTTAAATCCCAGCCAATGAGGATACCTCTTTGTTTGGCCGCGTTACTAATTTTTTTCATATCTAGTATTTGCGATGTTCTGTAATACACAGCTGGCAATAAAACTAAAGCAACATCGTCTGTCATAGCTTTTATAATGTCGTCTTCTTTAACATATTTACCTTTTGCTTTCACTACTTTAACAGCTTCCTCTGTCTTGTAACCTTTTAAAATTACTTGGCTGTCAATCGCATACCTATCTGTGGGGAAATTTACGTCATCAACAAGTATTTTGTATTTATCTTCAGTTGGCTTATAAAAGGTAGCGACTGCTTGATGAATATTCACCGTTGTGGATCCAGTAAGAGTAACTTCTTCGGGGTCGGCTCCAACTAATTTCGCCATCATTTTGGATAAATATATTGAATACAAGCAATATTTATTTTCATCTACGTTCCAAATCTTCACTCCTTCTGTTTTCCACTGCTCGATCGCATTCAGAATACATTCCTCCGCATCCTTTGACGCCAACCCCAAAGAATTTCCACACATATAAATAGTGTCTTTTTTCAAATAGAATCTTTGCCGAAAATGACCGAGAGGATCGTTGTTGTCCATGAAAGTAGGATAATCAAATCCATCTTCGTATTGGCGGTTCATCTTTTAGTGTTCAGTACAAATAATAGACGTTTTTCTCTTCAAAAACCGAACAACAGTCTATATATGTATTGTAATGGCTTTTATATAACCATGTTCTTAAAACTCTACTGTTTGTATGTTATTTATTTTGTATTTACTTACGTATTTAATCTTGATTTGTTGACTGCTTTTAAAATCTTAGTGTGACCATGATTTTTTATTTTAAGTAATATCCAGTACACACTTAAACAGTTGGTACCAGTACATCCGACTGACATTGAACATTGACATGAAAGACATAATATAATTCATATATGTGTTATATATTTATTTATTTAACTTTATTTTCTATAATAAATTAGGAATAATAGGCGAACTTAAGGAAGCGTTTACAAAACTGATAGGTAGAAAATCGTATCACTACATAGACAAATCTCGACTACGCACACTTACTCATGTATATACTATACCTACTTGCGCATGAGAATATTGTGGGAATGAAACAATTTTGATACTTTCGATATATAATATTTTTTTCGCATATATTTAATGTTTAATTATTACTTCTTTAATTCTTTATTATGAAATACGTATTAATTATTCTGTGACATAAAAATATTTATGTCAAATATTTGTGTTATGGTTTATGCCCGTTGTGTTAATCATAAAGAGACTACCTACAGGCTTATTGGAGTGCACCTTAAGGTATTCTGATGGATGGATGCTAGTGGATCCCCTAGAAGTATAGAGCTCGGTGCGCCGAGTACGGGCTTGTTTTGTTGCTTTTGATGAGATCTTACCCTTAGACTTGATGAAGTGATTTGGTAAAGATGTGAGTGTCGAGTATATAAGCATCTATGAGATCCACTAGCATCCATTCATCAGGGTACCTTCAGATCATTCCATATTTATCCACACTTCCGTATTATTATGCTTAAATATATTATAACATTTATGACAAAAATGTACCTAAACTCCTTCCGATTTCGTAAAATGAGTGACGGAAAATCGTTTTTTAAATTAAAAACTACAATATTACAAATTTTTTACTCTGCGGACATATTTTAAAATAAAAAAAAAAAGTATTATAAAAATCTTAAGAATAGACAAAATGTTAGTCACCCTATTCCTTGTATACTATGTGTAGTGTTTAGATAAAACTTTAAGTCGTAAGTGATATGTTGATTAAAAATTGGGATATTTTAGTAATAATTTTGCCTCAATTCTAAACACTTATCTTTTGAGCCTATGTGGGTATTTACATTTTACTTGGTAATATTTATAATATTTGTAATAATAGGAAAGTACAGATTATAATGTATTAGATGTCAAATACGTATTTTTTACAAATGAGACTTCTAATTATTGGGATAAAAAGTAGCATTATTCATTTCCAGGTCTTATCTACCAGGTGTATGCGTGATTTACGGACAAACTTCTATATTTATTTATTAGATCTTAAAAAATATTACTAGCAAGTAGGATATGTACTCATAAAGTGCATTATGGTCTAAATTACGATTTATTGTAATTAACTTAAATAACAAACAAATTCAAAATTTATTTTTATAAAAGCTAAAATAGGTGTTTAATTAAACAAAGGTTCTTTATTTATATACTCTTTAGATAAAAATTATTTGTTTAAAAAATGTCAAGATAACAATATTCAAGATACTTATCTAATGTGAGAATTCATATAGATAATGGTCATTCATAATATACATAAAGTATTTTTTTTGTTAAAACTTTGGCAAATTCTTAGATAATAAGCTAAAATAGATACATTAAGATATTATTTATTTTATCATATGTACGAATATCAAATTGTACTTATTTTATAACAAATACTTACCAAGAAACGGGGTCCAGTAACAATAGAAATAGAGAGATAAAAAAATATCGTATTGCTATATAGGAGTGAAATAACTACATCCTTACTATCAGACACCGTGTAAAAATCACAATGACAAATAACATTAATCTTGGCTTCCTTCTCCAAACAGTAGTAGTCAAACAGTCTTGTAATTTAGTATAAAAATAAGTCTTAAACATCTTAAACATTAAAATGAATATTTATATTTTAATTTGTATTATTTATTTCAATAAACGACATGTTCATAATCAAAGTTCAATATGTTATTAATTTATTACGTTATTTGATGACGTATCTATTTATCTCTCTACTTAAAAACAATAATATTGACGTCATAAAAGTTTACAATTATTTCAAGAGACTGTTGAAATAGTAATTCAACTTACAAGTTAGGAACGTACACAATAGATCCTATATACAGGGTTATATTTAATTAGTTTACCACCTCTTGCAGGCAGCCTCTTTACATCAATCCTAACAACAATTATTAGTTTTTAAAATTTGAATTTTCCGATACAAAATTTATTTGTTGTTTCTGAACTAACTCTTAGCGTAGATATTGCGCCCGGGAGTTTATCTTTTAAGTACTTCTAACAAAATATAGAGTAATAACTAAAAGAGGGAACAACATTTTTTTTTTTCATGTTTTTTGTGTTGTTTATCAAGATTTTTAAAAGGTCGTATAATAAATGTTGTTGGGATTTATGCAGAAAGGCTGCCTGCAAGAGGCGGTCAACTAATTATAAATAACCCTGTATATGTAGGTTTTTTTAAGATTAAGATCAAGTTTTTACTAAAACTAATTGTCATATTTGTTTTTTTAACATATTGTGTCAAAACATAAATAAAGTTTCCGACTAGAAGTCAATTCATGTCAACAGAATATCATTGTTTCAGTATTGTATAAAGTTCAACGTCTAAAAATAATTTCAATGGGAAGATTTGCTCAACATATTACCCAAAATGTTAAATATTTTTCCACAAATAACATTTTGAGAGCAGTTTGGCCTAAGCCCAACTATGGACCGCTGACTGTGATGAGATCAGAAATGATGAGCGGCATGAGGGTAGTGGCCGCTCAGACCTCGGGTGCATTGATCGCAGCTTGCACTATTATGTTTCAGGTGTGAGATATTTAACGAATTTTGATCTTAGATGATTTTAGATCAGTCTGATGGTAGACTGATCCAGAACAATACTCGGACTTTAATGAGAAGTGATCTAAACTCTCATAGAAATATTGAAAACAAAACATGATTTAATTATTCTTGACATGTGTTAACATTTTTTAATGTTTTTAAAGGCAGGTTCTCGCTATGAAACTCATGATGATTTTGGGGCTACTCATTTTTTGCGAACTGCTTCTACTGGCAGCGGCTGTAGATCAACAGCCTTCGCGAAGCTTAGAGTTCTACAACAGAACGGAGCCTACATCACAACTACCTCTGATCGACAAACCATCGCCTATACCTTACGATGTCCAATGTCCTTATTTAGTGAACTAAAATATTATTTGCTGGATACTGCAGCGAGGTAGATGATCAAATGAAGGAATCATTTAATAAAAAAATGTAATATATTTTACTAAAAGTTTATTTTTATAGTTGCTGTTACCATGACTGGGAAATTTCAGACTTGAAAACCATAGTTAGGGGTGATCTTAACAGGATCAGTCCAGAGCAAAGAGCCGTGGATTTGGTGCAAAAAGCGGCCTGGGCAGGCCCTTTAGCCAACTCAGTTTTTTGCGAAGATGAGAGAATTGATAGTATGAGCGGAGAAAAGTTGAGACATTACGCGCAATTAAATCTCCAACCTTATCAATGTACAGTTGCTAGTATTGGAGTTCCTTTTGAGGAGACAATGAAAATTGCAGAAAAGATTAATACGAACACTGTAAGTCACAGATAAAAATAGATACGAACACTATTAGACACACATAAAAATAGTTTATGAATATAAATCCCATCAATCAAAATTGATTATAAATACGAACACTATTAGACCCACACAAAAATACTTTATAAATATAAATCCCATCAATCAAAATTGATTTTTATTTTTAATTAGGATAGGCGACCATTGCTAGAACAGCCGCAATCGTACCTTCGAGCTGGTCATGAGTATTATGACTTAGGCTCTGGAAGTGACACCTGGATAGCCGTAGCTGTGCCCGGCTGCGGGTCTTTTGATCTGCAGTTAGTTGGTCAAGTCATCTTTTTTAAGTTTAAATAAACATACACTAATGAACGCTTTAAAAGGTTTGGTCCATGGACAATACAGTCTTAAATATTCCATGGATCCTTTTTATCTATTTATAAAATTAAACTATTATATTATTGACCGCTCGAGTCACAGTCATATTGATAACTGAGAACAAAAATATCTATGATTTTCTTACATACCTTACTTACCAGGAGTTAAATGATTCTGACCTTAAACATTCAAAATTATAGTAATTATACAAATGCATTATTTTCGATCTAAGCACGTCGATAGACACAACAATTATACGTGGTAATAGTGAAGCAACATGTGCTGGGTTGTCAATAATTTGGGTACCATCAACATAGTTCTTAGTCCCGATAGTAATAATAAGCTTGAGAAGCCTAATATTACTATAAATAACGCGGCATTACTGTACTGATATTAAACTAAACTTTCTTTCGGCCTACTTGTTTTGACATCGAGCAATTTTGTATGATCTCCGATCATACAAAATCCTTTTTATTTAAAATTATTTTCCCAGAGTTCTCATAAAACACGCAATCATTGCATCTGCATGCGGAACAGACAATTTACAGATGGGGCAGAATTGCTTGGACCGTATTCCTCAACCGCCGATGGGTTTGATGACCGGAAACGATATCTACACTGACTATAAAGCTTTTAACATATCGTATGCAGAGACTGGATTATTCGGTAATATTATATGCAATATTGATAAATTAACAAACACTGTATGATATTTCTTTACTGCAATTTAAGGTAGCTTAGCAAAAACACAATATTGCTATATTAGCAAACACTGTATGATATTCTTTAATTTAAGGTATCTTAGCAAAAACACAGTCGGAGTCAGCCCCTAGGACTGCAATGGCAGCAGCTGAATTCCTGGCTAATGTCGGTGAACTTGACTTTACACAAATTGAGGAAGGGAAGAAAAGACTTCGTAGGTACCAACCAATTCAAACAATCTATTGCTAATTTGTAATCGTAAACTAGCACGCTCTTGTGCAGTGGTAATATAAGTTCTAAAGAAGTAGATAGATAAGGAAAATATTAGTAGCAACATCTTGAAATTCTTCCTGACATCTTAAATTGGTTGTAATTAGGCATATTTTCCACATTTATTTTACCACGAATTTTTTTGCAAATTTAAAATAGATGTCGTATGACAAATAAACCGATTCCAAGCAGGGATTCAATTCCGGATTTATACATGTTCAAACAATAACTTTCATTGGTGCATCTATTCAGTCATCTTTTTGGTCAGGATTACCTTATTGCATAATAATAAGTTATCTTTAATTATTTTGGTAATAAAAATAATGAAATTTCGGTTTTTGACAATATCATTACTAGTCTCCAGTTCAACTTTTTACCGTATCAGACGGAATATAATTGGGTTGGGTTGGGTTTAAATAGCTAAAATCTGTACTCTTTATGAGAGGAACCGATGGAAGTAGTCAATTATTAATAGATATCTACCTATTCTGGACTTTATGTAATGTTTTGGTGTTTATGTAATGTTTTCTGTTTCTAGAACATAGTCTGGCTATTCATAATGAAGATTGCATGAAGGTATGCGAGGATCTGGCGCTGCAGACCGCAAATAACGTTCAACTGGACTCCATTGATGACGCCATTAATATCGTGCGATCGATTTGTCCTGATGAAATAACCGCCACTGCAAGATTTATATCGTCCAATTGTAAGCTTTTTGTAGTATACCTATGTTAACAACACCTTATAACAAATTACGTTTTCTTTTTGCTCAAAAAATGGGCAAATTTATGATTTAATTGTGCTGTTCCAGGCAATAAAATGGCTATAGCGGTGGTTGGTGATATTGGTGTTATGCCAGTAGATCAAGAAATATTCCAACGATTTTGAAGTCATTGTGACAATTAAATTATTGTAATTATTTTGTTTAGTTTTTATTTGCTCAGATCCTTTGTAATCGTGAAATGTCTCTACCTATTTTAATTATTTCAACACTTATTCTTAATATTAGACATTGTGGTGTTATTAAGTAGGTACAGGTAAAGTTTTTTCAACGAAGAATAATATTGTATAGTGCCCGGCAATAAATATTGCACATCGACCTTTCGAAAGAGACAATCGGCTAATTTCGGCTTCGTAGAGCATTATCTCTGTCGCACGAAATTTAAACAGTATGGTAACTATAAGGAGCTGTTAAAACAAGTATAATTTGCTTCTATTAATAATTATTTTTATTCTTTGTATAAAAACCACAAATTTTTCTATAAGTGGTTTTGCTTTAAGCTGGGGTAAAATAAAATAATAAAAAAAGACGTGTGACACTCGGAGACTGCCGCGGTAAAGCTATTGCATAGCATTTTTTATCAACTTATGCAATTATAGTTATTTATTTATTTATGTAGTTGTTTTTTTTCATTGATGTTAATTCAAGTTGTGTAACTTGCGTGTGCGTGGTGATCTATAAAAAAACATTTATTTTTCTTTTAGTGAATAAATTACTCATTTATAGGGTTTTCCTACGCTATATAGGATAAAATTTTAAATAAGAATGGTATAATTTCTCAATTTAAATTCCTATTTTAGTCCTATTTAAATGAGAAATTATCAGTGCTATGTAATATCATAAAAAGGTTAATAATATTAACAGCTAAAACGTTTTTAACCTTAAATCTCAGGAATAAAGTTCAATTACGATTGTTAAATTCTTGTACTCAGGGTCTTTTGTAACACCATAACAGAAGTTCATTGAAATGAAAATCCTTGTTGAAAAAAATACATTTGTACAAGTAAAACATTTATTTTAAACTAAACCTTAAGCTGTAGACAATAAAGTTCATAACACATATTATGGCGCTTACGCTATTATTAAATGATAGGTACACAATACTGGTGTGTTAGGTTATTTTCGTTACGGAATTTCTGGATTCGGTCTCCACGCTCAAGGCCCGCGATAGAAGCCATGCAATAGCTTAACATGCTTACACTATGTTCACGTAATTTATTATTTAGGAAAATTATAACTGTAAATAAAAAAGACCATTATAGCTATTCTTGAAATGAGACATTGTAATAATAATAATTCTAATTCTCAGATACTTCCATTACACCATCTGTGCTCTCAAAGAGGTCAATATCACTGTTACTATCAGCTGTATTTATCACTAGTCCATCAGTGTAATTGTCTAAACTGTGTTGAATATTCATTTTCACATTTGATTGTATGATCGCAAACCTTTTTTAAACCCTTCAGCGCCGATGTTTGATGTCGGCTGTCAGTGGTTTATTCTTGTTTAGTTTCATTTACGAATTCATATAGTTATTTACATATTTTCTCCGTTTTGTTGAAAGAAAATATGACCTAATAGCAAGAGCAATGTCCTGCATTATAAGGGGCTGTAAATCCCATTCTTACCAGAATGAAAATTAAGTTCAAAACGTAACCTTCCATCGGTAAGTGATCCAACATGGTATTTTTTTACGTTGTTCTTCATAACAATAAACTATTTTTGTTTTTTAAATGGTTTACAAATTATAAAGAGAAAATCAGCCTATGACCATTTTATTCCGCAATATTTTAATAACTTATATTTAATAGTTCAGAAAAATAAGGCTGTAGTTTTATTGTAATTTATTTGTCGTTTCTTTTATAAGACGTTCTCAAAGTGGCGAATAAAAAATTAAAAATATGTGTTAACCTGACCATTTTTTTTTAAATTTACTTTCAATAAATGTTTTTGATTTTGTTTTTCTAGTTTATTTGTCGTATTGATTATTTTTAAATGCTACCTTAGTCATTTTCTAGAACGGAATATAGCTGAACGTTATCGCACACGGCAAAATCCTCTAGGTGATAGTACTTTTTGATGTATCTCGTTCTAACAAGTGATGGAAAGCACTTAAGCAGCCTTTTAAAAACAGTAGGTACTACCATAGAGATAAGGATCATTATCACTATCACTAATGTTACATCACTAGATAAAAAAATTGTGGTCTACGGCAGTGTACGCCTTAAACATATGAAGCTCCTTCTATGCTTTAATTATTATTTTGAGAAATAGGTAGTGTGGTAGATAATGCTCTACGAAGTCGAAATCAGCCGATTGTCTCTTTCAAAAGGACGATGTGTAATATTTATTGCCGGCTACTGTATTACAAGGTCTCATTTTAAGAATGGGTATAATGGTTTTTATTATGTGCAGTTATAATTTTCCTAAATAATAAAATTTTTAAATAATAAAAACCATGTTTATTAAATTATATTACTCCCCAATTAAAATAACCACTTATAGAAAAAAAATGTTTTTATACATAAAATAAATATAATTAGAAAAGAAGAAAATTATACTTGTTTTAACAGCTCCTAATAGATACAGGAATGATTGTATTTCTTGCGACAGTGATAACGCTCTATTTAAGCCGAAATTAGCCGATTGTCTCTTTCCAGAGGTCGATGTGCAATATTTATTGCCGGGTACTATAGTATACTATTTGTACAATATGCGGCATACTTCCATAAAATATGAAGTAGGTATATTTGGGTTTATATCTTTTCGACAAAAAGTTTACACTATTTTATAAGATAGTAATAAATTATTATTAACATTTTTATAATCTTAAAGCTACCAGTGAGCTCATGAAATAGCTTCGAATAAGGCCATGTTATAATATATTTAAGCAGATATTTTTTTATCAGAACTATTCCCCTTCTTTATTTATTTCTTTATTTGACTTCGTAAGATTGTATGGCCTTAACAATCTGTGTACGTTAATATTTTTCGTTATTAATTATCTGTCAGCTGTCTTCGACTGTCAATGTCATAATTACAAATCTGATTTATCTCAATTACAGAGCTGTATTTTAGAACATCGAACTATTATTCTAATTTATAAATAGTTGATATAAAGATAGGATGTCTTAAATTTTCTACATAATCTACAGCACGATGATGAATTCTTTGCAGAACACAGTTAAGTGTAAGTGTGGTTTAGGTTATGTTATTAAGGTTACATTCCCACTGAATAACATATAACTCCAGAATTCTCTAAACTCTAAAAACTCTAAAATTCCAGATTTAAGGCTTGTTAATCTTAAAACAGCATTAAATACACTCAAAGAACGCAAGCCACTGACAATACCACAGCCTAAACATGATTTACTATCAAAATCGGAAACTATGCACTTTACGCCGCGTAGTATAAATTTTGGGATTAACAATACGAACAAAAAGAACCAAGATCCCATATCCTATATACCAATAGTGAATCCTAGGTCCATTCTGCCGTTGATAGACACAGAATGGAGAAAGGATGAGATAGGATTACCGGCTCTCCAACAAGAGGAGAAGCAAGCTGTCCGATTGATTGTAATACGAAGGAAGAAGATGAAAAAGCATCAGAGAAATAAACTGTGGAAAAGGATGAGGCATCGCTGGGCACGGGTAAATAGTTATACATATTATAATTTACCTGTTTTGTTTTATATATCTTGATGCAAGAGTTCATTTAAATACAAAATTAAATAATACAGTAAGTCTTGGTGTTCTCACATGAAATTACATTGTGATAATATACAACACACTGTTGTTAAAAGTAAGATGATAAACAGTAATAATAAAGTTATAAACATTTAGTTTTAGATCTAATACCTAATAACCTAATAAACAAAACCTACCTTGGCAGTAGGTCAAGAGAAACCAATTTCATTATTACAAATTTATTTATTTCTTTATACTAAATCTTAAATATTTCTCACCACTTAAAATCAATTGGAGTAATGGACCTATTGCATTATCCAATCTACAGTGCACTATTTAAACCCAAAAAATTGGGAGAAAGAATATCCATTAATCAGTTGAGAACACTAGCTTACTAACTTTTCACAATGTGATATTAGTACACCACTTGACCTAGCGCTTAGTTAATTGTATAATGGAATGGGTGCCTAATAGTTGAATTTTTTAATATATATTTATTGTTTTTAATGTAGGTAAAGAAAAATCGTCGCATCAAAAAGGAAAAAATATTCCAAAATGAGCTATATGCTATGGTGAAACAAGCCAATGAGTTTTCTGCCGAACAATACGTGACAAGCAAGCTTGAGAAAGCCAACAATACTCCATTACCAACTCGGTGGAAACACAAACGTCTTCCCGAGTTCATTATTAGACAACTACTTGGTATTGATAAAAAAATCAATTACAAACACACAGACAAATACAAGGCTTAAAATATTTCTCTATATGTATAAATAATTATATATAGTTCATTAAATCAAGAAAAAAATCTAAAAATGTCTGGTCCGTTGTACATTAGATATTAAATATAGTAACAATGTCTTGTGTTTTATTTCCTGACTGAGTCCTTTTGTTGAGGTCCAGTACTCGTATATTCAGCAAGGCACTGAAATAGGAATGGAGAAATACTCATATATATTATCAGTAATTATAATGTGTATTTCTGTGTTTGTATCGTTGTCTAACACTTTAAACACAAGCAAATAATTTACTGACTTAGTGGTTAGATTTATTTGTGTAATCTGTCATATGATGTTATTATCATTGTTAGATACATTATATTAATAAATGTTTTACGCAATAGTAAGATTAAGTATTTATTAGGTCTAAGGTTTTTTGACATTAATAATGATGCATTTTAGTCCTTATAAAGGTAAAATGTTTATTTATAGGAAAACTCAGACATTTATTTAAATAGTTGAAAGGTAGGATAATCGTTTTTAATTTGATTCTTTATTATATACGATTATTTTTGTTAATGTTATACCAAGACAATTAGTTAAATTAAAAATAAACGAGTAATATGTACTACACGTATTTCGTTCCGATGCAGGAGTTTTGATAATTAACCGTTCGCAGGTCTTTCGTTAGTTAACCAGTTTAGCCATAGACAATTTTTAAAGTTTTAATAACTATTCCTTTTTTTTTATATCAAATTATTTCAAGATTTTAATACTTTTTGGTGGTCAAGTAGGTAAACTTGGTGTCTTTTCGCAATCATATTTATCAAAATACATGAACATAAAATTAACTAAATATCAATATATTTACAATTTACAATTTATAACACAAATTATATAAAAATATGTTCAGGTAAGTTTGAAATATGGACTTTTGAAAACTTTGAAATATATATTGTCATTCATTTCGGCCACTGGGAAACTCATTTTCGATTTGTGTCTGTGATATTTACCAATTTGAGAAACCTGTTTATATAATACTAGGAGTCGCTCGCGACTTCGTCCGCGCGGTTTTTAATGTTGCCGCTGAGTTTCATACAAAATTGCAAAATCCATCTATCAATCTATTTAATACCTTTAAGGGTGGAATTTAAACTGCTTGACTTCTATTAGTCACAGCGAGATGACATATACCCTATAGCCTTCCTCAATAAACGGACTATTCAACACAAAAAGAATTTTTCAATTCGGGCCAGTAGTTCCAGAGATTTGTGCGTTCAAACAAACAAACTCTTCAGCTTTATAATATTAGTAAAGATCAAAAAATATCTAAGATTATATTTTATGGTTCTGGAATCTGTATTTCTATTGAACTAATAGACTGGAATATCTATACATATAATAAAATTACCACTGATTGATTTCCGTACATGGAAAATATAAAAAAAATACCAAAAAAAAAAACAAAAAGTGCACGCAAGACGTTAAAATAGTATTTTCTTATTAAAAAAAAATAGAAATAAGACTATTTTTAAAGAACTAACTCTCATATAATAAAGTTTTCAATTTACTTTTTCAATGTAACCCGACGTTTAGAATACTTTGCCGGAATCGAAAACACCATAAACCGTGGACACGGTTGCTGCAAAGTATTCGTAACGTAGGTATAAATTTAAAATGTAAATTTACAATTTAATTCTTAGCTAGTTAAATCCATAAAAACAGTTTTATTTCAATGTAGGTATAAAATATATTGTCGGCGACAATTCTCGACATTAATATTATTAATATTTCATTGTTTTAATCATAATTCATTAATTTTCATATAACTTGTTAAAAATTTAAAAACACTTAGAAACATTAAATAGTAAGCGTTTGTCGCACTCGCTACAGAGCATTCTTTTGTGCAACACTAAGAAAGAGAGAGATAGCATTCGAAGGCTAACTCTTTCGCTCTCAATATACCCCGAATGAATAGAAAATTGTATAAAACTTGTTAAAAGTAAATTAAATAGATAGTATATAACGGGACGAACGTAATATGGTATTACACTTTATGTAAAAGAATAATAGTTTATAAGAAATAAGACTTTAAAGCGATTTATATTGTATAGAATTTCTTATATTTTTAGTATTTCATTATTTGTAACTTTTGTATTTATATAGTTTTCATTAACCATTATATGTGTATGTAAAGATAATTTTGTAACCTTTTTTAATATTGCATTGTAATGTCTGTGTATATAAAACAAATAAAGTTATATGAAACTTAGTCACGGGGGCATAGTAGAAATACGCGTAAAACGCGTTATTATTCAGTGGCTCTCTTTACGGTAAATCCGGCTGGTTAATAAACGGCTAGTATGGGGATGAGGTATTCCATTCGCCTCGGACCGCAACATTGAAGAAAGAAGAACAGGGAGGATCGTAGAAGAGCCCTGAATCTTAACATCGTGAGGGATTATCGTAGAAGAGCCCTGTATAACAACGTCGTGAGGGATTATCGTAGAAGAGCCCTAATATTGTACGGGAGGATCGTAGAAGAGCCCGATCGAAAAAGCTACTCGTGACTAGGTTAATTGAGTGTCCTTACATGCTCGTTTTAATTACCCCTTCGAGTCGAGACCCTTATATCCATGAGAAACGAATCACCGGCGCCCGTTAGGAGTGATCATTAGTCACCCGACTTGACGTCGCTCCTGCGGACAGGGTTCGTTTCGCCCTACAAAAGCGGAAGGGTGCGGTAGCTGAGGTCCAATCTAGCGACCTCGGCGTAACGCCGCTCCGGTCTTCTAAGACCGCAGCCCCCGACCGCGACATATATTATCAATATAAATAATTTTTATACCTAAAAATTGTGCATAACTCTGAGTAACAGTTAGTTTCTCACTTTCATTGCATACTCTTCACTGTATCAAAAGATATAAGTATTTAAAGTGTCCAAGAAACATATATACAGGGTTATTTTTAATAAGTTGACCACCTCTTGCAGGCAGCTTCTCTGTATCAATGCCAACAACATATGTTCTACGACATTTTAAAAATCTTGATACATAACACAATAAAAATGAAACAAAATTTTTTTTTCTCCCTCTTTTACTTATTACTCTGTATTTTGTAAGAAGTGCTTAAAAGGTCAAAGCCCGGGCGCGATACCTACGCTCATAGTTAATGTCAGTTCAGACTTCAGAGTCAACAAATAAATTTTGTATGATAAAAATAAAATTTTAAAAATTATTAATTTTAAAAAGCATATGTATAAGCATATGCATATAATAAAACTGTAACTGATCGCTGTTTGTACATGGATAATATGTTCAATAACTGATAATGGGGAACCTTTGGGGACTAAGAGAACCCAAAACAATGTCTTTTCAGTTTATCTGTTTGTCTGTATGTCTGTTTGTTTGTGCATACTAATTTCAGAAATGGATTAACCCGTTTGGAAAAATTTTCGAGAATATATTGTCATGGGCTTCACTTTACATGTAGTGTTTTTATTTACTTAAATCGGCTAACAAATAGAGAAGTTAATAATCTTTTATTTTCATACCATTTCGGTAAGACATTTAAAAAAAAATGGTGGTCCTCCTCTCAGGGAATAATCAAATCCTTTCCAATAAAAAAATAAGAAATCGGACTACCTACAAAAAAAATATCTGTGATTTAAAATAAAAAAAAACTAGAAATACACCTACAAGCAAACGCAAAAACGACGTAGAGAAATTTGATGAAACTTTGAACGGGTACGTTTTTAATAGAAATCGAAATCTATGTGCTCGAAGTCGTAGGCACAGCTAGTTATTTATAAAATACAGTACATAATTAGTTAAGTAGAGATAATGATAAGTTATTATCCGTGGGAAACATTGGATTTTTTGGACGTTTATTTATTTTATAAATTTTATAAGGAGACTACGTTCAAGAAGGTGATAGCTATGAGACTGTGGGAGTTTATCAGCAGCAGAAATGACGCCGCCATTTTGAAAGCTAGCAACGAAACGTACAGATGTCTTCATTGCATCTTTATGTGTATGTTTGTGTATATGAGTGTATGATGGTATGGAAATGAATGGTTTTCACACCAACAGTGACAAGTAACAACTGTAACTCTTACACAGAACCCAGAAAAAGTGGAGGAAACAATGTGACATTTCAAAATAAATTTTTATTGGATTAAAGTTTTAATTTTATTTCAAACTAGCTGTGCCTGCAACTTCGTACGCGTAGATTTCGATTTTGAAAAAAATTACCCTTTGTACTTACCAATGTAAGCAGCAAAGGTTACCAGTTGTTACTTCTTTATTTGTTAACCGACAGTGACCGTTAACAGTGACGATTTTATTATATGCATAGATTAATCTTGTTAACCAAAATCTGGCTTGTTTGAAACCTAGTAGGCTTATTAATTACTTCCTTCTCAATATGAAGATTGTTTTTGTTTTCTATATTACGAAAGCAATTTAACAATTAATTATCGTTTCTACATACAAACACCATCTTATCCAATCTTTTTCATGTATCCTTATCACGTACACTCTATTTATCCAATTATTTCTACTCACGTATATCCTTAATATATCATAAAAAATATTTTCACATTGACCCTTTTTATTTATATGAAGTAACTTTCAAAACATAAATCCTGTCACCCATAATATTAGATATATAACGCACACATACAAACATTCATTCACATGTACACACGTGTGTACAACATACGTATGCGTGGATACACATTGGTTATTTATAATAAAATATATTTTTTCGTTTCACGGTTTGTTTTTACTTTCTATTGCGTTTGTTGTTCTTATCCATTTTTTTAACAGGTTTGAGCTTGTATTAGTCTGTAGACTGTAGGTAAGTATTATATAAATATGAAGAAACCACTTATAAGTCTTATGTTTGTATATACGATTTATATTTTATTATAAATATATTAATTTATAAGCAAGCAAATTTTTTTCCATGGTACAATATAATCTCACCTCCTGTGTATTAAACCAGTATAATAATGCCATAAGTAAACACAGATTTATCTCAAATCACAAGCAACCGCAAGTTCTTGGCTCTGCATAAAGAAATATGTCTTCAGCAACGATAAAGTGGAAACAATAAATGCTCAAATATTAGTATGTTTTTTACTTTATTGATTATCTGGTATAGTTTTTCGGTAGTTATATAATTCATCTAAAAAATAACAAAACTTACAAGTCAATTTGAAACATAGCGAAATTTTCAAGACTTTATAGCGGTCTTTTCATATACGGAATGCATCTTATTACAGATATTTTTTTTAGGGTTAAACGTTTCCATAAAGACCTCAGTCGACTAATGCTACAATGGTTCTTCTTATTAGTAGACCTAGTAGACCATTCACATTCCTTCAGACCTGGATTTTTTTGTATATTTGTTCTTTTCTTTGATATTTTAACGTAATTTTCATGTGTTCGAAGTTGTTGAAGTTTTATGTAAGTACCTAAATAATTATACAAAAATTAGCAGATATTATTTTCGTTACTTTTTTAAATATAATTTTAATTACCTAAATCTTTACGAAATTAATAGAACCATAGTTCATTTAAGAATAAGATCTAAAAAGTCATAACTTTTTAGATCATTGCATGGATGCAATCTCACATTATTCTATGTTGCTTGAAAATAGTTACATGCTACAAAATTATTAAATTATATCCGTTATAAAAATTAAAAATATATTAAAAAATATAATTATTTTAAGGAATTGAAGATTAGATAGATGGATAAGTTACAGATAAGATTAACATTTTAAAATAATTTTAACCTGGCGTTTTGATAGTTGCTTTGCAGAAATCGTGTTCGTCGGAAGACAAAATGAATTTGTCTGTTAGCAAGCATCTAAATTAGTCATCTACTCCTAACAGTTTCTGTGCTTCTGGGTAGATATATATATATAGTTAGATATTGATTTCCTTAAAAGTTATTTCAATGGTAGATACCACCACTGCTCCGTCCTAACTAGTAAACTTCCGCTGCCATATTTTTATTTCAGAGAACACAACATACTCAATACAACACACTGAGACTCTAAACACCTAGAGGGCGAAGTTCAGCTTGTTAAGTATGTTTTTTGCTTAACGATAACACAAGAAAATGTCTTAACATTATTGATGTAATGTTCCCCAAAAAGGCCTAAATACAACAAGCTACAACAAACTAGCTAATAGCTTAAGTTCAACGGCGTATGGGGGGTTAAGAATATTAGATCAGTGACTGATATTGCCACAGCTAGGCTGGTTAATTTCTTGCTCGGGGCATCATCATTTATGGGGTTCCGCGGGGACGTCACGGTGAATGTGCAAGCGATCCCGTGGGGTCCCACTATGGCGATGAAGGCAACCGTTGGTTTTTTAATTGGTAGCCTCAAAAATGGCAGCGGTCTTATCCTGCCGGTCTTATCCCACTGTCACACTTTCTTGGCCGGCGGGTAACCGTAACGAATCTTTCCAGCGCAAAAAATAAAAGGTTGGTTAACTTGCATAGTTTTATATAATGTCTCACTGCATTCTGGTCTGGAGATCACAGCAAAGGAAAAATTTTTTTTAGGTTACAAAAGAGAACAGTTCAAGCTATATTGAACATGTGACGCTACAATATTTACGCATTCATAACTCTTTATCTTAAAAAATATAATGTTCAGAAAAAAATTCAAACAATTAATGTGAAAAATGACTTAATTTAGGTATTAGATACAATCGTAAATGTGGTAACAAATTAAACAAAAAAAAATCTCAACCAATCAATGAATTGCAAAATTTTACATTGTCACATGATAAAAAAATAAAGCTCATACAACGTTTATTATAATACGTGTGTTTACGATAGGGAGGCCTTTTTTTTGTTTTTGTTTTTTTATCGGTGAGCAATCCTTTATGGTTAAGTGTGACTCGCTGAGGACCCCGACGGACGATACGAAGGCCATGAAATAACTAACTTATTAACATTTATGCATATGTTGCCTAACTATTACAAATTCCAAAAGGAAATCATTCCACCTTGACGCACCCGACCCCTCGCTATAGGCTTTTGATTACTCCATCATAACGACATCTCAATGGCAACGTCTTAGAAAGAGATCACTACGTTCCCATCCTTGTCAGCCATGGATCGCGCAACAATCCCAATGGCCCAACTTCCATTTAGAGATAAAACTAAAGTTTGACATATAAGTATAATAAGTAAATACACGAATTAAAATTGTTAATAATAATTTAAATTTAATGCTCTAAAAATTAAGGAAATAAAACAAATACTCTAATTAATAATGTTATTCACGTTAAAGCTAGGGAATACGAATTGGTTTTTATTTTAGCTGAAATTCAGATGGAATTTTAAAAACAAGAACCCTCATTGTATTATCCTTAATTAAATTATAAAAATACAAGTTCAAAAAATATGAAGGATATCCTTCGTAATTCGTTTCGAGAGAGTTTATATTTTTGTATTTGTATTTAGCAAAATTTGCAATGCAGAGTTAAGTGGGCAATCTTAGCATTTTGTTTTGCCGTATTCATCACGGACAGGAAGGAGCGTAAATTAAAATAATATTAGAATGTGCGTGGCCACGAATCTAGAGAGTATAACAAATAACTATTGTATTAAATAATTCCTGCATTAAAAAAGTTTAGGGTCTCTTTCACAATCTTCCATTGTCTCGCTATAATCGTTCATTCTTGCAATACCAATAGCAAACTCTTTTATTGATATAAAATTTAGATTGATATTGCACTTTTAATTATTTATATATCTAGATTTATTGTCATAATACTCTTGTTATGAGCCATAAAGTTAATGTAGAAAAAACCATTTGTATAATTTAAGCATTTTTATAGGTACTACCTAGTTGTCAATATATTCAATATATACAGACAACGGTACATTTATCATCCCGTGAAACAACAGACCCCTAGCGCATCCAGTCATATTTCTTTAAAAATACTTCTTCTAACACTGGCGCCCCACCTTTACCACTGATATTTAGGTTGGAGCTTCAGTTACTTTTTTTTTGCTTTATGATAAACTTCTTAATTACAGATTCGACGTCTTGTTGACACAGATTAATTACGCCCTGAGATGTTCTCCAGTTACTTTTTGTAACATCTGTCATCAAAGTCGTAAGGCGTTTGGAAATTAGCACTGTTACATAAAATATCGTCTGTCATTTTTTGTTCCTTTCTTATTTAGATGAATTATTTATATTTCATTGTTTTAAGATTATTACAGATTATATTTACTCAGGATAAAATGTTTATAATTTCGTATTGTATGTCAAAATATAATGTTACTAGGGGTCGCCCGCGACTCCGTCTGCGCGGTTTTTAGTGTTTCCTCAGCGCACGCGAGGAAAGCTCTCAAAAAAGAAATCTTTTTCGGTTTTTGCAGCATTTTTCATTGCTGCTTGACTTCACTTGCGGCTTGACTCAATAAACGGACTATTCAATACAAAAAGAATTTTTCAATTCGGGCATGTAGTTCCAGAGATTAGTGCGTTTAAACAAACAAACTCTTGAACTTTATAATATTAGTATACATTATACATAATCAAGTTCTCCAGAGTCATTGTGTTAAAACGTCAATATAATGTTCTACGTTCTAAACGGAAGGTAGCTTCAACCTAATTTCATATCCAGTTCATTTTCACAACTCAGGCTGTCCTCTTAAGTGTACAAAGGTATTGTCTTCCCTCAATTGTTCTTTGATTTTCAGGTCGTTATCTCGTCATTTTCACTTTTGTGTTTAGACTCTTCACCCTGAAGGTATTATATTATTATTGTAAGATTTATGTACACTTTTATAAGTGTAATTTGATATAAAATATGCTTAATCTGCTCATTTAACATTAGTTAAAAAATGTTACGTGTTTAGTACATGATACAGAATTTTAATAATATTTTTAAGTAATCTATCTGTTTATTCGTGTATCACGCCAAAACAAGTTAACAGATTTAGATGAAATTTGGTATTGTTATAATTTGATGCTACAGTATTTTACAACATTTTACCCTGGAAATAAAATGAATTTTTATCTTAAATAAAACAAGAACATTTTTGGATTAATGGAATTTTTATAAAATATCATGTAGAGTTATTATCTAATATTCAACAATTTCTCGCATCCCAGGAACATACAATTGTTTATGTACTTAATAAAAAAATAAATAAATATATGGATTTATATACCTACTGTTAAAGATTATTGTAAATTAATAGATAACTATCATACATTTACTGTAACTAAATTGGAATTGTCAGTTCAAGCTGAGCTCATGTTCTGAGCCCATGATTAAGGACCCCGAAATAATTCGCAACCAGTCGTGCAAATTCCGATTCAATTAACGAGAATAGACAGAAAATATAATATATAATAATTTTAATAGATATATTTCATTATGCAATCTACAGTGCACTGATTGACTTCAAAAATACGGAGTAAAAGTGTCCACCAAATAGATGGGGAAATTACCTCACTAACAACCTTTTCACAATGCGATATTAGTGCACTAGTTATCTTAGCAGATAGTACGATGAAATCATGTTTAAATAGTCATAAATGGCCTTTTACTTGACTCTGGAGAGATTTAAGTGAGCACACAAAGTATCACTACCTTTACTTTCGATCTTAAAGAAAAAAAAATGGCTTGAGCGTGTTTGATCTGTTCTTAAGATTGAACCAAACTTTAGATTGGATTCAGCTTACGATCTTAATTATATTAATTGGTAATTTGAGGTTTCCTTTGAGTCTAATATACCATAAAGTAGGTACACTTAATAAAAACACAAATCTTATTTCAGATTAAAACTTTTCGATAAAAAACTTTTTTATGTTCTCCATCACTTAAGCATTTTGAGGTTTCCGAAGTTTTCGTCCATAAATTGTTCTTTTAGATTACTTATTTACTTTTTGTTTTAACTTTGTTCATAAAATTATAGAATTTACAATGTGTTGTAAAACGCTCTTAAAGTATATCTTCGAAGATAGAGGTTATTATATTATTTATGAACACAATTATTTGTTAAAAAATACTGAAGATATTTGTTAACAAATAAGTAATAATTTGTAAACAAAAGTCAGGTTATTTATAAATATTTAGTAATATAATTAGTAAATCTATATATCCCTAACTTCAAGATAAATCCAACTCTTCACTTGGTTTAAATTTGTTATTATTAACATGAAGAAACGTCAAAACCAACAGTTCTATTCACTCGTTCGTCAGGCGTCTGACCCAAGCCCTATCTAATTTAGACCTTATAGTACTGACTCTGTATGAAGTGGCTGCCAAGTTCAACGACCTGAAAAAGACTCTTAATATAGAAGAAGACACCTAAGATAAAAATAGTGAATCTATACATATATTTTTTAATAATAGATCGCAAAATTATGATAAAATATCTAAAGAGATTGAACGCTAGTAACATAATTTTTTATCGGAAGAGGATTCAATAGATACTTACATACTTACAAAGAAAGATCGCAACTGAGTTACATTTGCTTTGAAAGTGATAGAAATGAATAATGCAATTGTAAAGAAGAAATCTACTTTATTATTATTTATATTAAAATAATATCACATGTAGTTTCTTTTTTCATTACGTCAACCACAGTTATGGATCTCCATAATCCTTTTCTTGATGTCCAATGAAAAGGAAAAAAATAGTACTCAAAACCACTTCTGTATAGTATTAGTTTACAAAATTCGAAACGGAGAAAAGATCTTGTTTTTTTTTTATTAAAAAAGTGCAAATTTGTTCCATGAACAGAAACTTTTAAGTAAGTGGAGTTTTTTTACTATATAAGTTGTCATAACATATACACATATATGAATATACGCACGAACAATCACTACAATCGTTCATAATCACAATGCAGGTTCACAAATCGCAACACAACGTTGACAAAGTTTGAACACGTATACGCATGAATATGTATAAGTTTGAATTACTTTTTTTCATGTTTATTATTTTATTTCTACAATATTTTTTATATTCATTTTGTATAACTATGTACATATATTCTATAAGTAAAGGATTATTTATACCTGAAAATGCACGCTTTAGTCGTTGCTTCTTTATCACCTAGAGTCTAGACGATAAAGCTAGGTCATCCGATTTTAAGCCGAACATGGTGGAGTTATATTTAATGGTTGAGTTCACATCGCACTCATCTCAACTCAATGAATGCAACATGATTCAGATCGTCTTCATTTAATAATAGCATTTGCTTTAATTAATTGTTATATATCTTACAGATGTAGCAAATAAATAAAACTAAATAAAAATGTTGCTTCACTATTGCCCTATATTTTGTTACAAAAACTTCCTTTACAATATATGCAATTTAAAGAATAAAATTAAAATATAATGTTTTAATCTGAAAATGACATTTCACAGTATAAATATTTTAGACGTTAATTAATAGATTATCATTGGATGTAAATCAAAGCCTTCTAACAAAATTTACTGACGGGTTTTGACCTTGCTCTTGTATTAATTATTTCAAATGCAGATAAAACTGTCAGTATCTAGAGTAGTAAGATAACATTATCCTCACTGACAATCTATATTCTAGATTCTTAGCTTAGCTAATTCGGGTATTGGGTACTTTTTAATTATATCAATGAAAGCTTATAGCAAAATAAATATGTAAATTGTTAAAAAACTTATTCGTGTTTTATTATAAATAAAAATCCTGAAAAGTTATTGAACATCCTTTAATAATATCTAATTAGTAATTAATTATATTTTTAATTATTATTCTCGGTAATAAGCTTTATGAAATATAATTCACTTAAAATTTCCCGGAAGCAATTAAGTGATTGAAAATTAAGTGAAACGTAAATATTCATCTAAAATGGTGTTGTTCTAGTATTAAATTTCCTTTCAAGGAATTGCATTTATTTAATATCAGTCTTTATACCTGTAATAAAATTTATTTTATTAAGATAATGGAAGAGTTAAATTGCTATTTTAACGTTCTTATGTGGTTTAAAAATATGTTAGTTTTTTTAAATTTTTATAGTGGTTTTAAAAAACATAAGAGAGTAAATTAATATTTCATTCAACTTCATTCTTGAATGGTTTTTGTTTCCAATAATAAAATGTCTTTCATTACATCATCAATCTATCAATATTTCTTAAACGACATATCTTACTGTGATTTTATATCTTATAAAATTCCTACCTCTTCCCTTCTAGCGTCATGTACCTTAAGATATATAGCTCGGAGCATCCTCTTCCTGAACAGCTTTCAACTTACGACCACATAAAATACCCGAAGACATTTATTTAGCGCCGAGAGTTTGTTACAACTACGAGTGTCAGTGTGAACACCGTCTTATGTCACAAAATACACAATATAAGAATGGCATACAAATTTTGTACCCATAAGCAATTTGTTGCTATATTTAAAAATTGTTATTTAAAAATTGTTATTTAAAAATTATAAAATACATTGAAAAAAATAGGGTTGGTTAAGATATTTAGGGATTAAATATCTTAATCAACCAAATCAAATCATTAAAATATTCAGGGAGACTTAGATACACAGAGAGGACTGTAGGGAAACAGCGATATTATATGGGAGAGTGGTATCGTAGCATTCGTAGCACCGTCTACGAGCTACAGTCATATTACACCTAGACTTTAATTACTCACTCAATAATATTTTTATTCTTTATAGTTAACAAGAATTATTCTTTTAGACCAGTTTTAAAGTACCTAGAATGTATGGATGTTTAACTTTAATTAATTTAACATTCTATATATGATCATCATGACATTTATTACTCCTTCTTGAAAATCCTAAAAAATGTGCCTGACTTAGCAGTATAGAACAAATATAATATATTAAACAAAAAAATATTTTTGAAAACATCTATTTTAAGACTATTATTTTTTTTATTAATTTAAGAGAGATGGAGGGTTGAAATCTCTGCCTATTTTTCATTCCATCATGTAGGAAGAAAAAGATAGAGTACTGACCGCCCCGTTGGTTGAGTGGTCAGCGCAGACGCCTAACGTGTCACGGCGCAATGGGGTTCGATTCCCGGCAGAGACAGGCATATATGTAATGAGCATAATAGATGTCTGTGTTTCTGGGTTTGGTCGTTTATTACATATATTCTCAGTATTTATATGTGTATTTCTATGTATTTGTATCGTTGTCTAACACCCTTAATATAAGCAAATAATTTGGTTACTTAGGGGTTAGATAAATGTGTGTAATTTGTCCCGATATTATTATTATTATAATTCATGAGAAAATAAATCTTTATAATGCTACGTACAGTTTGGTATTCATACTGGTAATACTAAAAAAAAAACAAAGTTTCGACGCTCGACTACTGTTAAGCTTTTGGAAACGTGAAACTTCATAGTTAGGGTATAGGTTTATCTATATTAACATACAAATTTAAATAACAGGCGTTGTTACTTTCAAACGTTATTTTATTTTCCAGTGATTTATATATTTTTATTAATAGAATAATTTTAAGATCTCGTCTGTAATTAATAGGGTATCTAATCAAGTTCGTGTAATTGTTCATGAATGAATTATTAAAATATTTAATCGACTTGATAATTACAGTGAATTATACCGAGAATTTCCAATGAGCTGTAATATATAGTATATTGAATTTTAATGGGAAATTATTATTTGGGTATGTATGTTTAATTATCGTGACTTTGATTGATATGAAGATTTACTGATTATAATTGAAAAGTTCACATATTTAAGTTATCTCGTAAGATAAATACGGACTGCTGATTGAATCCCAATGTGTTTGACTTGTTTTTAAGATGGGTTTGAACTTTATTACAATTGGATTGACCGGACTCTCAAAATTAAATTAGCGGGTAATCAAAGATTTATTTTAGTCTTTTACCTTTAATTTTGCTTTTAATTTTACTTTAATTAATTTTATATGTATATAAAAATGTATACTAAACATAATATCTTATATTCCATAAAAAAATACAGTTTTAAAAAAAATGTGAAGCATTTTACAATTTTCTAAGTAGTTACTGCAATTCACTATTGAGGAACAAAGAAGATTATTATATTTGATCTACTAACATAGTTATAATATTGTTACAATTTTAATATACTCTAGTAATAAAGTATATAAAAAATAATAGAAAAAAAACAAAACCTTAGTCTAAGCTGGATAAGACGAACAAGCGTCTAATCAAGCTCTATCTATTATTTACAGTTCTGCCCATTAGTTTTGAAGGTAGGTAATGGATAGCAAAACTACATTAAAATATCGAATTTTTATCGAAATTTTATTTTATTTGATACTTATGATGAAAGACCGCCATATTTTGAATTGCAATTTACCGAAAGAAGGAGTGGTACTTTTGTAAAAAACCGCAATGTTTAAATAATGATAAAAATTATTTAAATAATGTTGCATTTATTGAGTAATCGACTTTAGTAAATAAATCAAAATACAATTTAAACATTTTTTTTACATGTATGGTTGTTTTTCACAAAAAAATGTTTAACTTTCGTATTTTTTCATAATACCTCAAGTTTTTTGTAATCTTGTCGTCGTCGTCGTCGTCGTAGTCGTGTAAATCCGAGATGAAACGTGTTTTTTCTACTAATACTTACTTTCACATACGTGGGTGCTTTTTGTTTACGCAATGTTCGCTTTGTTGATGTTTACTCAAGATATTTTGACATAAACAATGTAGCTTAGAAAAAATATACGAAGATTCTGTAAAAATATTTGAAACACAATAAATATAAAATTGTAATTAACTTCTTGTAAAATATGATCTATTATTTTATAACAACTTAGTTACAACTATTTAATACCACTATATGTTTTGTAAATCAATTATAATTATTAAGTATTTAGTTTATTAAAACTTAAAATTTATCTTATTGTTATCAAACAATATTGATCTTTGAAATTATTTTGGTACTTTTGAAAAGCGAACAAACAATTCACCTAAAGTTAGTAGATCCATAATCAATAGAGATTTGCAAATATAAAGTTACATATTTATTCACACCTTTTAGGAATAGGTATGGAGTAAGACAACTGGATAGACAGTAATGATCTTGGAGGAGGGAAACAAAGCTGCAACGCCGATTATCTGTTAGAGTTGGATAACGTAGCACTCTTAGCAAGCACCTCACAAGAGACGTAGCCGAATTACAACTTTGTTAATAACTTAACTCTGCTAATATATCTTTCTTGCCGTTAAGAAAATATTTCAAAATTTAATATTATGTTAACAAAAAGTAGTGGTGAATAAAACAAGAAAGTTTGTACACATCAAAAATAAAAACAGAATTAGGAAGTTCTCTATATGTTGATTTCATATTTATATTTATAAAGCGCTTGGGTAAGATGTTTCTACAAAAGAACATATTTACTTTCGAAATTATGGACTTTTATTTTTTTTTGTGTCAAGCAAAAAAAAAGGTGAGAATAACGATTACGTGTTCTTGAATTATGTCTTGAATTAACTAAACAAATAACATCTAAATCAATTTGTTTATAAACTCACTAAAATATATCAGTTTGACATAGATCAGGATTCTTCATCACTGATATAAATAAGTATAAGAATTATGTCAACCATTTATTATTACAAATATAACAAATTTATTTTGCAATTATCTTTAATATGCGTTGAATGTCGATAGATAGAATAATTACTAATTCATATTAACAAATATTACAATAATAATGGAGACTAAAATTATAACTGTAATAATATTTGTAATATATATGTGTGGTTGTATATTTTAAAATGAATATATGAGAATTGAAATAAATTTTAACAGGGGCGGACTCGATCCTGCAACCTCCAGCACATTTTTCCTGGCACTTTACCAACTGAGTTACCGCCTCACTACCATCATTACATAGAATCGTTCTTATCAGCACGAAGGATCCTTATTTTTTTTTATTATTAAAAGAAGAAATAAATAGGATTATTATGGCTACCAATTATAACACCAATTTATAGACTAATTGTCTAAAAATTGGTTGATATTAACCAATTTATGGACGATTTCATTCCTTAATGAAGTAAAGTATTTTCTACGTCAGAAGTAATTTATTATACATGTATTTTACTACCAATTTGGAGAGTGAACCAAGCATATTATGCTCACGAAAATATTTAACGGATGGGTTTACTTCACTCTCCATTCGACTCACTAAATGCAAGATGACAACTGTCTGTCTACACATAACTAATTAATTGTAGTATAATTTGAATCCATATTTGTAACATATGAGAAATAAACTAAAAACAATTAAAATGTTTTATTATTGCCTTAAAGAAAATTCTTTTGAAATAAATTAGTTTTTAAAAATTCAATAGAAAATGAATTAAATTTTTTCTTTATGAAAATGATGTTTTAAAGCAAAAATATCTTAAGAGTAATCACTGCTCAATATTGTGACCATTAACACACACATTCAATTTGATGTACTGTGTGTGTCATCTCAGAGTTTGAAGAGACGTTGAATTTCATAAAAACTTAGAATGATTGAAACCCAAATGATAATATTTAGCAATGTGATCATTTGTGTTTGTGATAAATAAATAAACAATAAACTTGGAATGCAAACACTAGACTCCATAAAATAAAAACTTTCCAAATGAAATTTGTCATTTAATAAATTTAAATGGCATTAAAAGGAAATTGTTAAGAAATTCTTTTTATAGTGTAAAAGTTTATGCAAACGAGGGTACGGCATGGGATTTAATAGTATTGTAGGGACTAAGATGAAGATCGTTAAAGATATTTACAGGTTATGTATAAAAAACACACATTTTCATGTTGTGGGTAATACTGATGAAATTAGGAAGTTTGATTAAGCTCTCATGTGTTTATCTCATTTTATTATTTCTTAGTTTGCTTGCTTATTTGTTGATAAAACCTATTATTGACATATAAAACTAGACCTAGCTTAAAGAAAACAAATTTTTGTATAATGTTTAAGCTAGATGTTTGAACAGTAAAATAAAAATTTAAACATATTTATAATCTGTGTTACATTTATGTCGTGGCTAATCCACAACAAGTGACGAATAGTAAATAAACTAAAATTAATAATAATCATTAAATTCGAAGTTTGTTTTAAAAGTCGAATGATAGATTTATTGCTGTTGTTGTAAAATATCTACTTACACTAGCCATATTTATCAGCTTATTTATTTTTTAAACAAATATAAAATGAAAAAAATATCGATATGAGAAGATTGCGAACCCGCGATCTCCCCGAAACCACCAACGGAACGCTGTATCACTACCCGATTCGATGGTTTGAAAACCATCGTATTTATTGCATATATACACGCTTATATAGAACCAGATCCCACGTCAAACAGGCTTCCAAATCTCAAACACTATTTCTATTAACAATGAAAAGATACCACAACCGAAATAGAAGTAGAAATGAAAAAACATTGTTTTGGTTTGTCTCGCTTATATGAAGGTATGCTCATGTAAAGCTTATATAAAGCCCACTGTATGAATTTTTGAAAACATTTTTTTTCGATTGGTTTGCACAACTACAAAAAACAGACAAAGATTTTAAAAATGCTGAAAACGGACTCTGTTAGTTATCACTTCACATCCTGATATATTTTTTTTAGTATTTTCAATATACAAAGACTACTCCTATACAAATTTATTACATGTATAGAATAAGATTGGCATGGTACCTATTACGTGATTGACATAAATTGACACAACTTTTTTATTTCTGAACTGATTGGAATGAAATAAACATTAAATGTTAAGTGAATACTGTGATAATATATTTCTGAAAACCGCATTCATATCGGCTAAGCCGTTTCTGAGGTTAGCGTGCACAAACATACAGACATACAGACATATAGACACACAGACACACTGACATACACACACAGACACACAGACATACAGACATACAGACAAACAGACGAATTGAAAAACCATTGTTTTGAGTTCTCTTGCTCCAATAAAGGCCCCCTATGATGTTTTTGTTTAATATTTTCAATGTACAAAAATGGGCAAGTGACAATTTTATTATATGTATATGCATATTAAGATTACAAAAATTCTTCTTATCACGCAGTTTATAGGAAATGTAAATCAACGGACCACTAAGCACCTAGAAATAAAATACATAATATCATAATAAAATCTAACGCAGAGTGCCATTAGAAAGGTCATGTGTAATTTCATGATTACAATGATTGCAGTTAAACAAATTAATTGTTATTTAAAATTAAATTAAATTAAAACTATTGACAAAACAGTTACAAAGTTTACGCATTGTAAATAAAAAAATTACACTCTGAAACAACGAGTCGATGTTCAAATAATGTAAATAATAAAATAGTTCTAACATCTGCATCACCTGTTGTATGACACAAGCAATAGGAGTAAACGAAAAAACAAAAGTATATAAGAACGAAATTATGAAACCATAAAAAAATATAGGTTAGATATTAATTATGTTCCATATTAGTTATATTTAGTACGGATATATCTACTTCTGTGCAAAAAGAGAGTTTAATAAATAATATATTTTAAATGTTTCTAATTACTATTTCAAAATTAGGAAATTATGAAATAATATTACTCTCCTCTTTTTTCTGATTTTATGTTTGTTCGCATTGGACCTATTTCTCTTTGGCATATGTAAAATTCAACACCTTATAAAAAATGTTGTTTTTTCTATTTAATTTTATTATAACAAAGTATAATTTTATTAGAAAGTAGATAAACATAAGTAATAATGTAGTAAGATTTAATATTCTCAATCCCATATATATTATTCAATACCATAATTAGTATATTAAATATTGCTTGTCTAAATCAACTTGTGGTTATTTCATAAATATGATCTTTTTTTTTATATCGTACACCGCTACCTCTTATCTAATACAATGTAGCCTGCTACCAAAGTAAGTCAGCACCAATCAGAGGACCCTTTTTATTAAATTCCTGTGCACTGATAAGCTTAGTCCTGCGGCATTCATGCGATGCTGCTAACTATTACGATATCAAGTTACAAAGTAGACAATATATTATTTCAGTTTTATAGACTGATATTTTGATATATATTATTTTATTGATGTTAAATTATAATCTCACAGTTCTATTTCATATTCTTATCAACATGTTATCTTTAATTGGTTTGTATTAAAATATGTAACTGGCAATGCCGTTGTGTAAATAGGACTTTATTTGAAGGGCTTATACTTTCGCAATGGAGAGACATTAAAATTGTGCCTATCCCGAATACTAGTGGTGACGCAAATAATTTATCTTCCGTCAGACCTATTTCACTAATATCCTGTACTATGGCTAAAAAGCTTCACAACATTATTACGAAACGACTTGAGTGGTATCTCGAAAAGAACAAATTGTTTTCTAATAAAACTACAGGATTGGTCTGGCACAGGGAGATCCCATGTCTCAAATTTTTATTTAACATCGCAACTGTAGATAGCTGTAGAAATATTAACGATGTTTTTATTTCGTATGCAGATGATTTTGTGTTATATGTATCAGGTCAAAATCAAAGATTTATGACAACTTTATTACAACATGCAATAAATTATTTATGCAAAATATTAGAAGATGTAGGGTTAGAATTATTACCTACAAAAAGCAAATTATGTTTGTTTTCGAGACGTCGATTACACCAGCAGGTTAATATTTCTATTGATTGTGTCAATCTCGAAAATGTACAGGAAGTGAAATATTTGGGTATTTGGTTAGATAAGTCATTGAGATAGGGAAAGAAAATAAAGAGATTAGTATTAAGTCAAACAAATTCTTAAATGTTTTAGTGTACTAGCTGGGTCATCTTGGGATGTTCAACCTATGCATTTAAGGAAATTAAATATCTCAATCATAAGAAGTAGGTTGGATTATGCAGGTTTTTTAATAAATACCAGTTCTCTTACTAATTTAGCGAAATTGGATAAGATTCAAAATCGAGCAATGAGAGCTATAGGCGTTTTTTTAAAAAGTAGTCCTATACACGTCATGGAATCAGAATTATGTCTTCCGCCATTACTATTTCGAAGAAATTATTTGGCTCATATTTTTTTATTAAAATCTAAATGTTTTGATAATGGTGATTCCATAGCAATAATTTCAAAATAAGCTTCAACGTGTGAAATTCTCGTTATTGGAATAACAAAAGAAAACCCTTGCTTTCTGTTGTATTTAATGAGTTGTCTGATGTTAATGTAAAAAAATCTAAAATTTTGGAAATTTATTCTTTGTCAACCTGGGTTTCAAACGGGATATAAGGACACTGTTATGTCTATGCCTTGATAACGTACATGGATCCAAAAGATTTCATAGTTCTGACAAATTATTAAGAAACTCTTTAAGATCTATTAAAAGAAAATATTCTGATTGCTATCAAATTTATACAGATGGGTTTAGACCCATCCTTAGGGATAGTAATGAAATTGGGGCTTCATTTTATGATTCACAAGTTAAATTAACGGCAAAATTTAAAATAAATAACAACATTTCAATTTTAGGAACGGAACTGTTTGCAATATTTGAAGGTTTATCCTATATTAATTCGTACGAAGGCAATAAATTTGTAGTACTTAGTGATTCTAAAAGTGCCCTACAACATATAGCTCGGTTCACCTCTGGTAAACGAGGGTTACCTGTAGCTTATGATATTTTACAAACATTTTAAATTTAGAAAAAGGAGGTAAAAGTATTAAATTTCAATAGATTCCATCTCATATAAATTTGATTGGTAATGATTTAGCAGATACGGGTGCAAAAATGGGTATTGTAGATGGTATACCTGTAAACCATGTACCGTTTTTTACCGATTTTTTGAGAGATATTAAAGTAAAGTGCTTAGACGACTGGAAAGAGTATTTTGACAAAAGATCGGTCGAAAAAGGTATATGGTATAAAACAATTCAAAGCGAGCCTCCCAAGAAACCTTGGTTTTATAATTCAAACTTAAGTCGACAAATGTTGGTTACTAGTTTGAGACTTCGATCCGGGCACGTTCCATTGAATGTGTTTGGGTTCATGATGAAAGTTTTACAATCTCCTAATTGTACATTATGCAACATACAAGAAGATGTATACCACGCTTTAGTGGAGTGTCCTCGGGTCGGAGCTGAACGCCGAGATTTAGAAGAAGAATTTAGTGTAAATTTTAGATGTGTGGGTACTTGTAATTTGATTATCTCCAATCCTACTTCCAAATTAGCGATTAAGGTGTATTGTTTATTTATAAAATTATATAGATTAAGAGGACAGTGATTGTCGATTGTCATTTGTAACAATGGAGCTGACATAGTCGCTAAGTGACCAAAGCCTCTTTATTAAATAAAGAGAAAAAAAAAAACTCAGACCCAAAGCACCTGCTGCAAGATATTACTAAACAGTTAAAGCGCATTAAGAAGAATAATTTACATTCCTGGGCGAATTCCATAGATCGAATAGCACTTGCACGTTTGGATTAATAATAGTTAATTAATTATAATATTATAATTCTCATAGAACATAAGATTTATTGACTTGATTTATTTTAATCTACCGCTATTGAGTTGTATGAGAGTGATAAAACGTGTATAAACTATATATGTACATATGATTTACTCTCTATATTCATAGTTATGTTTGACTTCAACACATTACAGCACCCTTTCTAAACAACTTCCTATTTTCCATTTCCTTTCTAAACCTCCAGTTGTCAACTTATACTTGTTGAGCGTCGCGGCGTCGTTCAAAGAATAGGCAAAAGTATTGTATGAAAAATATATGTTTATTTGATTTATTTTTTACTCAATACAGAACAAGTTGGAATTGTTGTAAACAAGAAAATTGGATTCACAAGCAACATCAATCGCTCTTACCTGATCACGTCTAAATTACTTGCTAATTTACTAAATTTAAATAATTTATGTTAGAGCGCTCGTTTTATTTATTTTCTCATTATTCCTCATTTTGTTTATTTGTTGTAAAATATTAAGGAATGTGAATGAAAATAAACAGTCTGAATGTCAAAGTATTGTTTTTAAAATAAAATAGATTTAACCAAAAGAAGTTTATTAGATGCTCACAATTAGAGTTTTAGTTTATCTTTTAATAAAATGATATTTATTAAAAATATTATATATTATCTGTTACAAAAAAGATATGCATATTTTTTTAATATAGTATAGTTTTAAAAATGTTTTATTTTACGTGTTTTAATAAATAAAAAGCCCTAAAGTCTTAATGATTTGAAGCAAATTAAACTCGCATTAACGGGTGACTGAATGTCAATATTAATTATAATTAATTGATGAAAAAAGATTTTGTTAAAATATTCAAATATTCCGTGTAATAGCCGTTCATTTATGTCTGTCACTATTTAACCTTATTTTAATTAAGATTAAATTTACATAAACAATTTGTAGTATTATGTATTACACTATAATAATACATAGTATACATCTATACTATCTGTTCTATATTAATGTAATAATAATATCTTTATTCTAACAAACAACTGCTAAACAAAATATTTATTTATGTATTATATATTTTCGTTTGTTGTTGAAGGGGACGCTCTGAGTTATTTATCTTGAGGCGCTATTTATCTTGGACGGAAAGGAACATCTTAAGTCTTTACACGATGTAAAAATAATACAAGATGCGACATCTACATATCATAAGCTATTTAGAAATCAGCTGAAGGATAATAAAATATTTCATTTATAGCTTAAGATTAAGGATAAATATAAATCATTCTTAAGATAAACATATCTCTTCGATACACTATATATCTGCAAAGAGCTTCTTCCTTCTCTTCTGAGGCACGACGAGCTGGAACAAGTTCAATAATCTGTAGCCTTCAAGATAAATGTGTTCACAAAAATGCTATATAAATTTGGTCAACGACAGGAAATGGAGTTCAACACGTAGTTCATTGGCAGAGGCAGCCTGTTTATTTGTTTGTAAATGAAAATGGATGAGAGTTTGTAGGTTTTTGTTGCCTCTATTTATAATAATTGTCATCATGAATGTATACATTTTATGAATCTATGAAGAGATTTATAAATTGTATACAAGCAAATGTAAAAATCTTAAAAATTACATTAACTATTATTATTAATACTTAATTTTTTACTTTTTAATTTATACTATTCTAAACATATTCTTTCCGTAAAAAAAATACGTCTATCTTATGTTTAATACGTTGATATATTTTTATTAAACACATAGTAAGAGAATGTCAATTAAATTCCGCACCAGCCTACGAACACTAGGACAACTATACGTCTCAATTGAAATTGGAAGGGGGAATTAAATTGTGTAATTTCTGCGCACACTCACCAAAATGTATCCTATAGAATACTGAGAGGCTAGCAATTCTACGCCTGTGTTCAAGGCTTTGGAGGTCGGCTTCGACCAATTCGGGATCGCCTATAAGCCTCTTTGCTCGCCTCTCAATTGAGTCCAGAACCGCAAGATGAGACTTTGCGGCACTAGCAAATATGTGACCATAGTACTCTACACACGACCGGATCTGTGCTTTGTATAAAACAAGAAGCTGTCCCGGTGTAAAGTACTGCCGAACCTTCGCAAGAACGGCAAGCTTTGCTGCTGCTGCTCTTGCTCTGGACTCAATGAACCGACCAAAGTCGAGGTTCGAGGAAATCTCTAAGCCTAACAACTGAAGCCGGTCACTGTATTCCAAGGATACATTCTGGAAAGTAGGAGCCAAGGTGAAAGGGCTCCTTTTGGCGGTGAATAGACAGGTCTGCGTTTGGGTGGCGTTGAACTTGACAAGATTGGCTTTGCTCCATGCGGAGACTGCCTGAAGTTTGTCATTCAATCGTTGCACCATGGCTTCTCATTCAGATTGTACTTGATCTCGACTAGCCCGAGTACTCGGCAGATATCTTTCTACAACTGTGCTGTCGTCTGCATACCCATAGATACCGGGCTTCAACAGATCATTAATGTGCTGCAGAAAAGAGTTGCAGAAAGAACGGACCCCTGAGGCACTCCGGCATTTATTGTCAAGGGTTCCGAGGAACACCCGTCGACAACTACTTGGAGAGATCTCTGGCTCGGAAAATCCGTTACCCAGCCGATCAAACCAGGAGATATACCGTACGCTGAAAACTTGCTAATAAGGCTCGCATGCCAGACCCTGTCAAATGCCCTCGAGACGTCCAGAGAGACGGCGATCGCTTCTCCGTTTTTTTCGATGGCCTCGCCTAAAATGTGAGTAGCATACACTAGGAGGTCCCCAGTAGACCTATTACGGCGAAACCCGTACTGTCGGTTACTGAGGAGATCGTTACCTTCTAGGTAAGCTAGTAGGCGCGAGTTCAATACACGCTCCATAATCTTGCAGAGTATGGAGGTGATTGAAATCGGTCTGTAATTGACAGGGTCGGCACGGCTGCCTTTTTTGGGCACGGGTTGCACATTAGCAAGCTTCCAGGATTTCGGCACTATTCCAGTCATAAAAGAGAGGCGATACAAACGTGTCAGTACAGGAGACAACTCAGCTGCGCATGTCGTGAGCAGAATGGCTGGTATACCATCAGAACCACTGGCTTTATTCACATCTAAACGACACAATGTTCTCCATACCTCTTTGTTAGTGATGTGGATTTAAAATATATAAAATATATACGTCTATGTTATAGACATGTGGTTAATAAGTTGTAACTAATAAAAATATTACAACAGTAAAAAAGAAAAAATAATAATAATAAACAAACCCCGCTCATGAAATTTTAGTTCACATATTTCTTATGTGATTTGAGAAAAGTAGAGTCTCTACGAGCTTTAACAACAAGGTAAAAAAAACCCATCCCTTTATTACTACCAACCTCGCTACAGTCAAAAAACCGCTACGTTACTTCCTCCCCTTCTCAGCCATGGACTGCACAATATGAGTGCAATGGCCGCCTCCCGTGCCGTTAAATCGGAGTCAGGAGTGGGTGCATGTGGTGACCATTGTTCTTCGCGAGAGAATACTTTTCTGATTAAAAAATGATTCGCGAGGTTAGAGGTTAGTATAAGATGGTTGGAGGCTGTCTAAAACCGCATTCTTATAATCACTCATTATTCAATTAGAAGCCCCTATTTGTGCCCATACTGTGACCTATTGATACTGTTAGTGCGTTTTGTGTGCGTACTGAACTACGCGTCTAATTTACAAAAACTTCACATCTTCCCGTGAACACAATTATTACAAAGCATTAGAAACGTCGAAATGAAAAATTAAAGAAAAACTAGTCAATCGAATATTACGCGAGCTAAAATTGTAGATTTTTTTTTAAATGTCTAGCACTCCTTAAAATAAAGAAAGTGATACGAATATTGTTAATAATAATCTTACAATTATTTTAGTTATTTCAGTCGAATTTCGGATGAAATTTTAAAAACAAAAATCTTCATTGTTTTACCCTTAAATAAATTATTAAAATACGAGCGCAAAAAATATGAAGGATATCCTTCGTAATTCGTTTCGAGAGAGTTTATATTTTTTTGTACTTTTAGAAAAATCTGCAATGCAGAGTTAAGTGGGCAATCTTAGCATTTTGTTTTGCCGTATTCATCACGGACGGGAAGGAGCGTAAATTAAAATAATATTAGAATGTGTGTGGCCACGAAAGTAGAGAGCAAAAAAATACTTTTGCATTAAATTAATTCTACATTAAAAAAAAAAACAATCTATCGTTGCCTAGCTATAAATATATAAATTGCTTTCTATCAATATAACTAGTAAACTTTGCTCTTTTATTAATAAAGATTTATACATTTTAGATATATATTTAATTTCAATAAAAATACGTTAAATCTAGTTCAATGTGAGAGGTTGTTAATTACTTATTGTTCATTGTTATAGTATTGTTTTATTTCAAGTTGTTATGAGCCATAGAATTCATCTGGAAAATATTATGTGTACCATTTACTACTTTTTGTAGGTAACATCTATCTCTAGGCAACATATTCAAATGTAAATGTTATGGTTATCTTAACATCTTTTGAAACGCCTGTTTCTTGGCGCCTGCAGTTATATATATTTAAACATACTTCCTCTAAAACCAGCGCTCTACCTTTATCACTGATATTTAGGTTGGAAACTTGAGATGCTTATTTTTTTGCTTATGATAAACTTCTTAATTACAGATTCGACGTCTTGTTGACACAGATTAATGACGCCCTGAGATGTTCTCCAGTTACTTTTTGTAACATCTGTCATCCAAGTCGTAAGGCGTTTGGAAATTAGCATTGTTTAAATAAAATATTGCTCGTCATTTTTTGTTTTTTTCTTTTTGGGATGGATTATTTATATTTGTAGGAATATTTCAGATTATATTTACGCAATATAAAATGGTTATAATTAAGTACTGTATTTCAAAATATAATATTATTATAACACAATCAAGTTCTCCAGTGTTTTTGTGTTAAAATGTATTAACAAGGTAAGCTGGTTATATAAAATGAAATGTTTTTTAAAAGAAATAGGATAGTTAGGAAGAGCTGTAAGTACTTATATTAAATGAGATACAGTGCTTTACTTAAAACCATTAAACATTATTTTGGGAACGTGTAGATTATAAACGTATGCTGACCGAAATTATTCACTGCATATAACAAACTAATTAAAAAAATGAAACGTGACGATTTTATTTTTAAGTTGTTTATGTATTCCAAGTTCTCTGTGCATATTGTTACTATAAATATAAATTACTACTAATTTTTACTCTGAGATGTATTCCAAACAGGTTTTTTAAATGATTAAGAATTATATGAATAAGTCGTATAAATGGGTTGAATGGGAATTACAAATTAATTAAACGGCATAATTTAATCGAAAACCAAATACATAATATAAAAATTAATAATAATATTACAGTATTGTAAATGAACAGTTTGTAAGTTGAATCTGCCGCAGGTATGCCACGTGTCTGCCGCATGTATGCCACGTGTCTGAATAGCGTCTGCCGCTTGTCTGCAGTGAGTCTGTTGTTTGTCTGCCGTGGGTGTGTCTGTCTCCCGTTCAGCTATATTTCATTTACTGCCGAACCGAATGGCATTTTTTAGTCTAAAACCAAATACATAATATAAAAATATAATAAATAATAATGATATTCCAGTATTGTAAGTGAACAGTTTATAAGTTGAAAAATACTATTAAAATCTGGTCCCTTTGGAGTGTCTCGTGCATAGTTGATCACCATGAGATAGAGACTCACTGAGAAGATGTACTGATTTAATTATATTGTCTTATTGGTATTATTTAAAATTTCTATTTCGAATAAATAATAATATAAAAATCCAATCCAATGTTCAATTCCAATGTTAAAAATTAGTTTCTAGTAATAATGTATTAACAAAGTAAAAGATGAATGCCAGGAAGAAGAATAAGAAGAAGAAGACTTGATTATGAAGAGTTGTATTAGTATTGCTCAATGTTAATTGTTGTTAATTTTTTAATAAAAGATACTTTTAATTA
Organism: Napeogenes sylphis; assembly: GCA_959347405.1. Lineage (NCBI taxonomy): Eukaryota > Metazoa > Arthropoda > Insecta > Lepidoptera > Nymphalidae > Napeogenes > Napeogenes sylphis. The sequence goes on from OY365778.1 coordinate 11,525,782, forward strand.
TAAAAAGTTGTATCACTATTGCTCAATGTTAAATGTTATTATAATTAGAATATTGGTTTCATCAAACTACAGACAAAACTAATATATTTTTAAAGTTTTTAGGATTAAAAAAAATTAGAGGCGTTACAAAATAATTGATATTCAAAGAGGGCATTACACGAAAGAAGTTTGTGAATCTCTGACTTAAGAGTCTAGACGAAAAAGCTAGGTCATCCGAATTTAAGCCGAACATGGTGGAGTTGCCAAAGATATTTATTGGCTGAGTTCACATCGCATTCATCTCGACTCGATGAATGCAACATGATTCAGATTGTCTTCATTTAATAATAGCATTCGCTTTAGTTGATTCTTATATATTTTGAAGATGAAATGAATAAAACTAAAGAAATTGGTTGCTTCACTAATGCCTGATATTTTGTTATAGAACCTTCTTTTGCTATTGCAAAAGATATATATTTATACATTTTAAAGTATCGAGCTATAAAAGTATGTTTTAATATGAAAATATCATTGATTTGAAATTATCATTGATTTGAAATAGAAGCCTACCAACAAAATTTATTGATCAATACTGACTAATTCAAAAGTGGTCACATTTTAGTTTTATAAAATAAACATGGACTGCTGATAGGATTCTGGTAGCGTACCAACGTGTTAAATTTACAAGATGGGTTTTAAGTTTACGTGTTTTTTTTTACTGATACTTCTTTGCCATTATAAAAGATAACAAATGTCAATTAAAATATGAATGTTAAATACTAGGATCCGCAACTTTGCGCTTTTAGAGTTGAGCTGAGCCTCCTTCTTTTTTTTATGCTACTAAATTTAGCAAAAATGTTGTATTTAACATTGATGCAAGCGCGTGACGATTTAACATAGGAACTTCCATAGACAAATTTCTTTTTGCTATAATTATTTCTAGTTAACATTTTTAGGTTCTGTTGTTTTATGAACCATTTCTAGTATTTTTTTTAACTCCGGTGAAAATCAGGAATATCTGTTCAGAGGTTTCGAAGCTAGCGCGGTCGTAAAACAGCGAAATGAACGGTTAAGAGCTTGGTTTAGGCTCAGCTCAAGTCGATATATTTATTTTTTTTTTGGGTTATATTGGCAATCGACTAATTAAATTTAAAATTAGTAAATAATAAATAACCTATGGAGATTTGCATGTAGAAAGTTACATAAACATTGTTACTCTTTAGGAATAGGTTAGTCCTAAGACTATTGGGTTACGCAGAGAGAAAGGAGGAAAATGTAGCCTACGATACCGTAGCAAGTATAGTACCTTACAAGAGCTGCGTTCACATCACAGTTTGGCTTTACTAACATTTAACATTAAATTAAAAAATAGTCGTAACTAAAATGAAAAAGTTTGTACACAAATAAGAGGAAGAGAATTTTAAAGTATTATTTACAAAGCGGTTATGTAAAGTTTTCTACAAGAACCAATTTATTTACGGATCTTGTTTATTGACTGTTAGATGTTAAGCAAATAAAAATAATCAGTATAATGATGACGTGTTCTTGATATGTTTGTATTAATAAAACGAATAACACCTAAATCAGTTTTTTTTGTAAGCTCACTGAAATATATTACTTTGTTCCGGATCGGGAACACTTGTTTACTTCGTAATATACTCACGACGACACTTGTTTACTTCGTTCAAAATTATTTAATAAAGACAATATATTTATATAATGTTTACTCTTCACAAAACATGTTCCTCGATTTCATTACGGCTTATCACTTTTATAACGTTCTCGAAGGTCTCATGAACGTGTTTTTACTGAGGTCGGCGTATAAAGAGAAATGTATTAACAGATTACGAGAGACACATCGTTACATATAATTACAGGTTATATCAAAACACGCACTCAATTTCTTGTTTTGGGTAAAATACTAATTGAATTAAACAGAGTTGGATTGTTTCGTCTCAAATCATCATTATTATTATTAGATGTTGTTTCATGTGGTAAATGTAATTAATAACCTAATGAGTGACACAAAAAGGTGAACATAAAAATATGTACTCATAAAAATAAATCCGTTTTGTAAAAAATAAAACTAAGGCGTTTATTAAATTTAGTTGCATAACAAATGTTTTAATTTGATAAAATAAAAACGGATGATACGTAACAAAGAAATTCAATACTGAAGATGGTAGCTCAAATTCAAGTTAAGTCGTTTCATTGACAGTTTTAATAATTAATATCATCTGAAACATTTGTTTACATTATAATAAATATTTAATTCATATCAGTTTTACATAGCATTCGCGATTTATTAAAAGTATGAGTGAAAATATTATAAATCCCTATTCAACTAAATAAATCATAATTTGTAAAAATGAACCAAACCACAAAAAAGAAATTAACTCTTTAACCTTTATGTCGCTTTGATGAGAAATAACTTTGCTCTAATACGTAATATATATATGTATCTTCTTTATAATTCTCCAAATATTCAACACATGAGAGATTTCAACTTTACTAATAAAAGCAATAACAGCTTTTTAATATTAAGCTTACAAGTGTTTATTTATTAATAATCATGTAACGAGAAATAGTTCGGAAATATTTTTTTGGTATATAAATCTTTGCCATCAAGCAAAAGTTAATAACAGGATTTGATCTCACTCTTGTATTTATTGCTTTTTAGTTAGATTATTCTTTTAAGCGTAAGATAACACCCCTACTATCAAACTAGATTCTACAAACGTTAGTTTATTTAATTTGATTACTGAGTACTTTTTCAATTTATCAATAGAAAGTTAAAACAAAGTAAATAAGAATTTTGTTCAAAAAATATACACATTTCTAGTCAGTAACTAACTTCTCAAGATAATTCTTGGGTATCCGTTGAATAAAATGTTTTTGAATAGAATTGTTGTTACTTAATATTCGTGTTTACGTACTTGCAATAATGACTGAAACTGGTCATCATGCAGGTAGGTCCATTCGTTTTTATTTTATGAGCATTTTTGTCCAAGTTTTGAACTAGCTCCTCCGGAAGGAAATCAACACGTGCTGTGACTAATGACATCTGTTGTTTTGGATATGTGAAGTCTTCAATAGTCTCACAAGAACGAGAAATTGTGTTTCGAAGAGATTTTTTACGGAGAAGACTACTTTTATCCGTTCCCGTTTCTTGAGATCTGTATTTTTTAAGGCGCGCAGCACCTTTTGTAAGTCTACTCATGGGTAATTGATAATGTAGCTCAATAAACTAAAAAGTATTAAATAAAAATAATTACGTTAAAAAAAACCGACTTTAAAACTAAAAAGTAATAAATAATGAATATTTAATATTTATTATATACTACCTATTATTTATATGTCCTATTTACTAAAAGGTTTGAAATCGGTGCCAAGCATTGAACAAATAATTATATTTAACCACTTAAATGAATACGAGCAAATTAATACAATGAAATTCCTACTTTAATGATTAAGATACGTAATTAACCATAATAAATAGCAATTAAATGTTATTATTATAAGCAGCTCAATCAATACGAAGAATAGTGAAAAAACAAACCAAAACTATGAAAATGTATTCAACAGAATTCTTAAACTACATGGACATGTCAATTATGAAATGCCTACTTCAAAAATTAAGATACGTAAATAAAACTATAAAAAAACAATTAAATCTTAATATGATTACTAGTTTGAATCGATACGAAAAAAAATAAAAAATAAATAATTACGAAAATGTATTCAACCGAATTCTAATACTAAATGGCTTGTCACCGACTTCAAACCTTTTAGTAAATAGGACATATAAATAATAAGTAGTATATAACTAATAAATATTAAATCTTCATTATTTATTACTTTTTATTTTTAAAGTCGGTTTTTTTAACGTAGTTATTTATTACATTTTAAATCTGTATATTTTTTCAAGTAAAATAAAATCAAATAAAGAAATGTATATTTTGTGCAACTCCACCAATGGCTTGACTAAACGAGATCAAGCGATGGCTAGTAAATAAAATAAAAAAATATATAATAATTATTGATTTCTAAAGTGTTTTTATAAATAAACTTCAAAATGTTACAAAATTTATTTTTATAAAAGATTTATAACGTCGTTATTAGACCGGAAGGCACATCAAATATGGTTCTTTCAAAAAGCCTAATAAATTTTTGTAACTTTGCAGATGCCACAAACGAAATAAATGTTTGTTATTTTATTAATTTCCAATATATACATTTAAATACTTCAAGGCTCTTACTTTCTTGGTAAACGAATTTATATACTTACGCTCCGTTTAAATGAGGAAATTACTGGTGTCTTGTTTCTTGAATTTATTAAGAAACCTAATTTTGGCTTGATTCAGTAGGTTCTATAAAACTGAGCCCATGAGTTTCAATTTGTTATATAAAGTCCGGATTTGGTCAACGATAGGAAATGGAATTCAACATGTAGTTCATTGGCAGGTTCAGTCTGTTTATTTGTTTGTAAATGAGAATTGATGAGGTGCTGTGGATTTTTTAGATCATTAATTTTATAATTCTATCAATATATTTATAATTTGGATAAAAACAAATATAAAAATATTCAAAATTACACTAATTCTTATTATTAATTCTTAGTACAATTTACTGTAACTAAGAAATATAATTATTTAGGTAATGAGGGACACGACGAAGCTTCTTAGCATTCTGTGGATTCACCATGCAGGTGTTGGTGCTGCCCATCGCGTTGCAAGAAGAGGAGTGCAAGCAGTTGTAGCAAGTAGTTGTAGTTGTTTAACGGTCCCCTTTATTATGGGCATACACGCTTGCCTCCACAATCTACACTACTTTCCCTACCTAACCAAATTTGGAAAGAACCTACTAATGCCGCCTTTGAAATACGTTCTAGAAATGAACTGGTGCTCGTTCAAGAAATATCAAGGTCTTTAAGTAGATTATAGAGAGATTCTGCTGTAATACCTCTCGCTACTCCTTCTACCGCGTACAAACTACCTATAAATTCATTCCTGGACAATAGCTTGCTCAGTTCGCAATACTTATTAAGCTTATATGTGTTATCCTTGGGGATATTTTTTTCCCGGTGAACAGTTGGTTCCACAAGTATCACGCGTCTTAGATGTTTAAAATACAGGAATAAGTCTGTTCTGGATGACGAAACACCAACATCTCCAGGTATTTTGTAATACTTTTCATACGTGTCCATCATGAAAGTCCAGAAATGCATAAGGCTTCGGTTTTGATTTTTTGGAGAAGCCTTCTTTTACGAATTCTATAGATCGTTGGGTGGTTGTTATACCCTTTCGCGCTCTTGCTACTGAAAGACTAACCGTTTCCCGTATAATTTCTAATACCTTGTCGTGGCGACGTGAGTATTGACCTCTATCAAGAAGTATCCTACACCCTACTAATAAGTATTTCGCTTACTGCCTCCTCACAGATATTGCAAGACTTTTCGGAGGCTTTGCCGCATCTTACTAAATTACTTTGATCTGGGAGAGAAAGAATTTTAATAATGATGGGGACTAATAATACATTAAGGTTCGCCACTTCAAAGCTAGTGGAATACAAAAATCTCCTATGGTCAGCCATTCTTTACATATTATCTATATTTTATAGACATTTGGAAAAATACTTTTAATAAATTCAAATAATACAATAACATACTTAAGAAATAGACCCAGCTCATCTAATTTTAGTTAACATGTTTCTTTTTCTGGAAAATATAGTCTCTGCCTGAATTCGGAGGGTTCAACAATAAAAACAATATTTTATGTACTAAATTGTTCCCTTGTTAAATGTGGCACAAATACAATACAATGAAAACATAATTTATTTTTAATTTATTAATTGTTAAACTATTCTATTGTTAAAAATATTGACTAAAACAGTTACAAAGTTTAAGTTGAAGACGTTCCGAAAATGTACATAATAAAATAGTTCTAACATCTGCATCACCTTTTATGTGGTACAAACAAATAAAGGAAAAAAATCGGTATTTAAGTGTGTTAATTAAACTATTTTTATATTAATTACGAAATGATGAAAACAATATAAAATATAGGTTGCATATTACTTTTTACTTCTGTGTATCGGAATTTAATAAATAATATATTTTAATGATTAAAACTATACCTTCCTTCCTTTTTCATATGTTCTTATTGTACCTTTGACCCATATTGAATACAACGCTTAATAAAAAAACTTTGTTTTCTTATAATATTTAATTTGAGTGTAAGAAAGTATAATGTTATAATAAGGTATGCCTACATAAGTAATAATGTATGTGATTTATTGAGATTAATATATTAAATATTGCTCCTCTGAATTAAGCAGTGGTTCGTAAATGTGATCTCTTGTTTATTTCGTACACCGCTACCTCATATCTAATACAATGTAAACTGCTACTAAAGTAGCTCAGCACCAATCAGAGGACCCCTTTTATTAAATTCCTATGCACTGAAAAGCTTAGTCCTGTAGCATTTGTGTTACGTTGCTAACTATTATGATATCAGGTTACAAAGTGGCAAACATTGTTTCAGTTTATAGATTGGTATTTTGATATTTATTATTTTATTGATATAAAATTTTAATCTAAAAGTTATATTTCATATTTTTGTCTACGTGTTTTAATAGATAGTCTTGTATTGAAATATGTGTTTCGATGAAGTGTGTAAACATGGCCGAACACGCATGCACCAATCTTCAAACAAACCGAAGGCAGCTCTTGTGACATAATATAAGAAGGTGTATTCCAGAAACCACAAATAACACTCGTGATCACGTTTCTATTATTAATAATGAAATTTCAGTAGAAATTTCACAGAACGTAAGATTTTGACTTGATTTATTTTAGTCTTCTGCCATTAAGTGGTGCCAAATCTTGTATATATATAATATATGTAAATAAGTGCCTACATTTAGTTTCTTGATGGATATTCTCAATGGACGTTCTCTTTTGTATCCTGTAACTATAGTATGACATTTCATAAAGTGTAATGAATTATTTGTTAGAAAAACGTTAGAGTTCTAATTAAAATGTATAAAATGTATCGATTAATTAACATTTTATTCATTTTAAGTTGAATGAAAATATATATAAACATATTATTTTAATAATATGTACAAACAATAACATTAAATATTTTTACATTGTCCTCATCACAAAAATATATACACAACAAAACATATAACATTAATAATAACATTACTATAAAACGTATTCAGCCTCTCATATTTCTACTCTGTGCTGTCTCATGAGACATTACTTATTTAGTTCCGCCAATTTATTATTTTTGCTTGGTTTCATCTTTGGTATACTTCTTCATACTTTTATATAAATATGGAAAATGTTGGAGGTATATTTTTAAGTAATAGCGTTATTATTCATGCAATGTTAAAAATAAAGCTGCCAGAATTCCAAAGCTTCAAGTAATGAGATATGTGAGAAAATATTTTTTATTTTAGATATATATTTTTTTAATTAATGAGAACTTTTAAAATAAAAACATTAATAACTGCCTATAAAAAGAAATGTATTAAAATTCCTTTCATAAGCAACACATTAATCGTTCTTACTTGATGTTGTCTTAATTACTTGGTAATTTACTAAATTTAAATAATTTCTGCTATTATAACTCGTATATTTTATACGAGTGTCTTTTTTAATTTAAATAACTCCTCGTTATTTTGGTAAGCCATCCCATATATGATAAGCTGAAGTGTTTAAATAATGTAAAAATAATACAAGATGTCACATAAATTATAAATGATTGACTGTTCCGACAAAACGAATTAACCTGAAGGAAAATCCAAAATCAAAGATAAAAAAAAAGTTACTGACCGAAAACTAAATAACAATATACTTTATTCTGTTAGAAAAACCTTAGTCTAAACAAAGCTAAAATATTATATAAATACTTCAGAAGAGTCTTAAAAGAAATGTGATTATTGATAAAAATGTCTTAATAGAAACTGGGTCGATTGGACTTGGGTATGTAACAGTTAACTTTATTGGTTTTCCTCAATTTTACGCAACATTATTATTTTTTCTTCCCATGAGAAAAAACTAATATCTTTTTCATTAGAAGTAATAAAAGTGTATCTGTACGAGTAACATCATATGAAATCATGAGATTAGTTATAGGAATCTCTAGACTACTTTCAGAACTAACTATAATTTATTTCAGAATATCAACAGTATTCTCGATTTAGGTTGTCACTATGTTTGGTATATGATACCATATTAATATTTATCCAATACCAAACTCTCATCGTAACATCATATTCGATATATCGATATTGACTCATTGTCAGATAATGGTTTTCCTATTACGTTACGGCTTTTCCTTTATAATACAAAATTAAGTTTCTCACTTCGAAAATTAAGATTTTCCTGCAAAAACTTTTGTCTCTTTTCAAGTTAGGTATAAAAAAATAAATAGAAATGTAACTTAAGTTTCGTTTTGAGATTCATCTTACAATAATTGACGACTTATTTGTAGAAAGAGAATGAATGCGCAAGTTTACCAATTTAATTATTGTGTATCATCTCAATTAAAATTGAAATTTCAGGTTTCTCTTAAGTTTTATGTATAATAATGTACACCAATAAAAAAAACTGGTAAGTAAAATTTAGAATTAATAACTTTTTTATGAGCTCTATTGTTTTAATGTTTCTGGAGTTTCCGAACATAAATTGTCCGTTAAGATTACTTATTTACTTTTTGTTTGAAATTTCTTCATAAGGTATTATAAAAATTCTTAAAGTTTACCTTCGAAATATAATTTTCAGTATTGGATGAAAACAAAATTGTTGGCTTAAACTATCGTATAACTTTTTTATTCTATGTATAATCGACTTCCTTGGGACGGAATGTCCTATTTTTCAATGTATATTTATAGAAAATAATAAATAATAATATTATTTTCTAAATAAATTATTAATTTAGTAAAGTCATTTCTACGGCAACAGTAACTAATTATACATCAGTTTTTGAGAACAAAATAATGTGATCTTTGACAATATTTAACAAATGCGTTCACACTTCACACACACCTTCACACTTCACACAACCTCAACTCGACTCACTGAATTTAAAATGTTTTAGATAGTTTACATTTGACCATGTAATGTCACTTTAGTCTGAATTGATGAATTTATATTTTACAATTGTTACGTATTATTAATTTTTTTTTAAACATTTAAATATTTTTTAGTTATATTTTATTTTTTTTACTTATTTTGCATTAAGTAAAAAATTGCGTATCCTTTCGAGTCCTTTTATTTCAGAAGCACTTCAGCCTCATTTTATAATTAGTCCTCAGTGAGTGCTTTTTAGTTATTGTACTTTTTAAAGCTTTTTACATAAAGTATTTTGATGATTGAATACTCTAAATGGATAACGGTGATGTGGATCCTATTCTATTTGATACTTTGCAGTATGAGAATGACATTTACCAGTACAATCGAGTAATCGCTGATCAAGCATCTGACCATTGACCAATGCTCGACCATACTCGGAGCCACTCTGCCTCTGTACTGGGCTCACTGAGTGTGTGAAGAGTAGTGTATGAGACATTTAATTTCATGAGAATTTAGTATGATTTATCAAAAAATGACGATAAAAAGCACTTTTTATTTCTAAAATACACGTATCTCTTAATGTATATATATTATGTGTTAATACATCAAGAAATATTAACTATCAAAATAAAACACTCTATCTTCGTTCAAAACCAATCTATGAACAAAATGATAAGAGTATCCATTTTCTAAAATTTAAAAAAATTCTATGGGTTTCACTGATAGTATTATTACAGACTGAGATTTTGTTAAAACATAAATAATATCAACTTCATTACTCTCTGCATTGCGAATGATCACTCACGAGATGAAGAGACTGTTCTTCTTCATTACTTCAGTTGTACTTCGTTACTTATTCATTCTCTCACGTAATGTAATGAAGCTGAAAATATATAAGTATCAATTTCTAGTTTGGTTTGTTTGTCTAGTTGTAGATGTTATGTATACATACATATTCCATTTTATATAGAGATATAGTACGATGAAAGAAATGAATATGTTTGGTAACTGTTTATTTGTCTTCGTTATCCTCAATGATGAATGATGAAAAATAATTATGTAAAATAAGTTAAAAGATTACCTACAGTTACTAAATCAGCATCTTTTATTTTAGTACTTGAATAAACGAAGCGTCACGTCACGTAGAAAGTCACGTTTTCTAAAAGTGTAAATAATATTTAACATCTGCTTCACATGTAAGATAACTTAGAAAACTAAGATATAGAGATGAAAGGAATATAAAATGTTGGTAGCATATTACTATCTATCTACTCGTACATATGTGTAAAAATAAATAGTAATATTATTTTTAAATACTTGCAGTTATATTTAAATTACAATAGTAAAATTAGAGATTGATTAAAACGTATGTAGAACTTATTTTTTTAACAATTTCTTATCTCTTCTTGTTATTGGACCTTTTATATTTTATTAGCTTTTATATCTATGTAAACAAACCGTGACAATTCGTAGAAACTAGCATTCAATATACTTAGTCTGGCCATAAATACTGTTACAATAAAAAAATTTTCATTGTTCATTGTATTTTGACTTTTAAATTTAATAACTTTAAAATTGTTATACGATTTTTCATTGTGTTTTGTCGTTTTGGCGCCAATACATTGTACAATATTTTGCGATATAAAAATCGAGTGGGATGACAAAGAGAACAGAATCGCTGTGATTGCATTACACAAAGTAGGTATGGAGCCAAATGCAATTTTTAAAACTCTCCATATACTTGACATTAGTGAAATTTTTGTCTTCCAGGCTATTAATAGGTACAATGGGACTTCCTCTATTTGTGACAGAGAAAGATCTGGCTGTCCACGTAGTGTTCGTACGAAAATCTCTCTAAATCTGCTGGCCCCGATGGTATCAGCCCAGTTTTCTTAAAAGCATGCGCTATCTATGTCTATCCACTACCCTATATCTCTACTCTTTAAGAAATCTATTTCTGAAAATACTTTTCCTGTCATTTGGAAGTCCGCGTTCGTTTCGCCTATACACAAAAAGGGATCAAAGTCAGATATCACTAACTATCGACCTATTTCAAAATTGTGTATTATTGCCAAAGTGTTTGAAAGAATAATATATGACCAGGTATATGCAGCACTTCATCAATCGTTTTCTCCATATCAACATGGGTTCCTTAAAGGGCGGTCTACTGTTACTAATCTTGTCATCTTCAATGATTTCTTAACGCGATTAATGGACCAAGGTTATCATCATTGATGTTATCTACACCGATTATAGCAAAGCCTTTGACAGGATTGATCACGAACTATTGTTGTCTAAATTATTCAAAATGGGTATCAGCGGTGGCTTGCTCCGGTGGTTTTCATCTTACATTAACAATAGGTCTCAAGCGGTTGTAGTCAATAATTACATTTCTAGTTGGGTTTCCATCCCGAGTGGGGTACCCCAAGGTTCATTGCTGGGGCCTTTACTTTTCTTGATATTTATCAATGACATAGCTAGTTGTTTTCATAACAGTAACCTATTGTGCTTTGCTGACGATATGAAAATATACAAAATGATTACCTCACCATTAGATGTCATTCATCTTCAATCTGATCTTTTTAGACTTGACGCATATTGTGCTCATCATAAACTTGATCTCAATCCCTCCAAATGTTCTGTTGTTAGTTTTGCAAGAAAGAAAAATGTGTTATCATCAAATTACATCTTAAGACAAAGGGCTAAAACTTTTAAAATGTTATACTGTATGTACGTGCGCAGTACAGTAGAATACGCCTCAGAAGTGTGGAATCCGCAATATGAGACGTATGAAAGTAGAATTGAACGCATTCAAATAAAATTTATAAAATATCTTTGTTATCGCTTGAAAATTCCATACGACTCCCACAATTATCTAGATCTCTGTAAACAGTTTCATCTACTCCCGCTTAGCAAAAGGCGCCAAATAAGTGACTTAACGTTTTTACTAAAAATAGCTAAAGATGTCATAAACAGTCCTGAACTTCTTGAAAAAGTTTATATTAATGTTCCTTCACGAACTCTTAGATCAGCCCCAATTTTACACATTCCACTGGTAAGAACAAATTACCGTCAAAATTCTTTTATTTTGCGAGCCGGTAAAAAATAATGAAGCGGCGAATGAACTGGAACTATATCTTTTTTGCTCAAGTGTTCATTCCGTAAGGCGGCAACTTAGTGATGCATTTTTTTCTGTATAATGTACATATGTGTGTGTCTATGTGTGTATATATATATATATATATATATATATATATATATATATATATATATTTATATATATTTATATATATAGATATTGAAAAGCTTGGTCATATTATGTTTTTAATTAGCTGATTATTTTAAGTAATTGTTTGTTTTTCTTAACATGTTTTTTTTTATAAGTTTTAATGTAGATTATTTGTTGTCTTTATGTATTTAATTCCAATATGTATTATGTTTCTTTTGTGTTTGCTCTTATTAATTATTTTTGTTATGTTTCCACACGTGAAAACCTTTTATTGGCCTTCTGCTTCTATCTATGTAACTATTATATTATTTTGTGCTGTTGGTTTTCCAATTAAATAAATAAATAAATAAATAAAACATGGTCAAAGGAGTAAGGGAAAGAATTCGAAGAAATCTTGTCTGAAAGCAAAAGATTTCATCTCGTGAAATGAAGATGAAGCATCCAGAACCAAAGGTACGCAAAGGGAGGTCATAGAAAAATTTTGTTTACGGATGAGAAAAAATTTACAATTGAACAAAATTTTAAGAAACAAAATCACCGTATTTATACTCAAAGCTCTAAGGAAGCTTGCCAATTAGTCGACTGAGTGCAACGTGGGCATCAACCGACTTCCGTGATAGTTTGGTGGGGTGTTAGTTATGAAGGAGTGACAAAACATCGGCACAAGTATATCAAGATACCATTCTTGAGAAGGTAGTTAACCCCCTTAATAACATCATGTTCAATAAGCAAATATGGTCCTTTCAGCAAGACTCGGCGCGTGGGTCATAAAGCTCGGTCCACGCAGTCTTGGTTGAAAGCGAATTTCATCATAGCTGAAGACTGGTCATCGTCTAGTCCCGATTTTAATCCGCTTGATTATGATTTATGGACAGTTTTAGAGAGTACAGCTTGCTCTAAACGCCATAATAATTTGGAGTCCCTAAAACACTCCATACGATTGGCAGTGAAGAATTTCTCCACGGAAAGAGCGCGTGCTTCAGCGTTTAAAGGACTGTATTGCAGCCAATGGACACCACTTCAAATAAGCTTTTTGTATTTTTAATTGTTTTATATTTGTGTATTAAATTAACACACTATAAAAGTAATAAATGTTACTAGCATTTAAAAAAAATGTTTTTTTCTTTGTTACAATATTTATGGCAAGACTAGGTATATCACTAAAATACAGTTAAAGTTGATATGTCAATATGATTCCTTAAAAATGTCGTACACCACTTTCTCCTGTCTAATACAGTAAGCTGCTACCACAAGAAACTGAAGCACCAATCAGGAGACTCGTATTATTAAATTCCTGAGCGCTGGTAACTTTAGTCCTGCGACATTTATTTTAACTTATTAACTATTATGATATCAAGTTACAAAGAAGAGCATATCATTCCATAAGTAATCAAGTTAGTGTTCACGTACACTTAACTCTAAATATGGGTTTTTTGTCGATCAATGGGGTCATAATTACCTTTCTGTCCGAGTCATAAGAAATCTGTTACTGGAAGAAATCTCTGAAAGAGATAAGTTAAGTCTTTGTAAACTTTTTTTAATTTATAATTTTTCTTGTATTCTATTTTTTGGTACAGAAATAAATAAACAAATGAATGAATGAATGAATGAATATATAAATAAATAAATAAATAATTAAAAAAATAAAAAAATAAATAAATAAATAAAAGAAATGCGTATTTTAATATGTGGAGCAAAGTGTGGAGCAAAAACGGAACCTTAGGGAATTGTTTTAATAATAATAAATAATCATAATATTGTTATGATGCTTGAAGATATTTTCAATTATTAATGCAGTTGTATACATTACACATCAATTTAACGTGTTTGATAATCGATTTATAGACCGAATCAAGCATGTTGTGATGTTCTACGATATATAACGGCTGGGTTCACATCGCCTCAACTCGACTCACTGAAAGTAATATGAATGATATCGTCTCGTATACAGTTATTGGTTAAATAATAATAATGTTCACTTTTATCGATTTTAATATATTTTAACTTTTAAATAAGGAAATATCAATAAAAAAATTTTTTGCTTGTTTTATTTTGCGATTTTTAAGGAAATTTCTATTTGCAATATATGTTCTGTAAAAGTATTGAACAGCACATATTTAATATGAAAATAATATTTAAAAGTACAAACATTTTAAAAGGCGATTAATTAATTATTATTGAATTTAAATCAAAGCCTTTAGACAAAAGTTAGTGACAGAAGTCAGCTTTACTCTTATATTAATTATCTCAGAGTCAGATTAAACTGTCAGTGTCTAGAGCCTTAAGATAATTATCCTCATTGTAAATATATATTCTAAATACTAAGCTTAGTTATTTCGAGTAGAGTTCAAGTAATACTGTTTTATTTAAATCAATAAAAGTTTTGTATATCTCTACTCGTCTCTTGTGTCTTGAATATAATATTTACATCCTAATAATAAATTATTACCTCATTAATCATTATTATCGGTAATAAGCTTCATGAAATATAATTCACCTAAAGTTGCCCGGTAGGATTAAGTAATTGAAAATTGAATTTTTAATAACAAATTTCTGAATAGTTCTCATAAAACGTAAGACTTCTTGTAATATAAACTGTGGTTCTGTTAATATTAGATTTCCTTCCAACGAATTGCTGTTACTTAATATTAGTCTTTATGTACTTGTAATAATAACTAAAACTGTGTATTTAGTGTATTATGTGGCAAGGTAGATATTTGTTTTTATTACACTATAGAAAAGTATGCTCGCTTGTAAGTTTAAGTTTAATATTTCAACCTTATTATGTGGAAATAAAAATTTGTTAGCTCATTTACCATTTAAATGTTGGTTTGAAAGACATAACGTTGGTTTCTAAGCAGTAAAAAAAAAATAAAAAACACTTGATACAAAAAAGACATCTAAAAAGAATAAAATAATATTATTATGTACTTAATGGAACCGTTGTACGTACGTTGACGATGGTGTCCATTTTACGAAGTTAATCATTGAGGACTTAGACTATAAGATTCGATATCGTAATTTTTTTATTTGCCTTGGTAACTTACTTGCATTTTAATTTCTTCCTTTATTAAACGCTCCCCAACGCAACGACTTTAATAAGCATATTATAATATTATTTTTATTCTTTTTATAAGTCTTTTTATATTGGGGGTTTTTTTAAATTTTAAACTTAATTTTTTACAAATAAATTTTCTGTATATATATTAAAAGTATTATGTGAACGTATTATTGGACCTGTGCAAGTAGTCTTGTGTTATAAAGACAAAATCAATTTAAATATCAACTATTGTATAGGATTTCACTACAAATATATGATAAATACATTGAAAGTATTATATTAATAATTGCTCTTTTCTTTCGAACACCGCTACCTCCGATCTAATCCAATGAAAGCTACTATCAAAGTAACTCAGCACCAATCAAAGGACCTGTATTATTAAATTCCTGTACACTGATAAGCTTAGTCCTCCGATATACATCTTATGTTGCTTACTATTATGATATCAAGTTACAAAGTAGATATTGTACAGGTTTATAGATAGTATATATTGATGTTTATTATTATATTTACGTCATATTATATCCACACAGTTTTAAAGAATTTTTACTTACTTACTTTTTACAATTCTTGACAAACAACACAAAAAAAGTTTAAAAAATATATTTTGCCCTATCTTTGACTTATTACTCTGTATTTTGTAAGAAGTACTTAAAAGGTCGACACCCGGGCGCCACACCTATGTTCAGAATTAAAGCCCGTTCAGAGGCAACAAATAAATTTTGTATGTGAAACAATAAATTTTATAAACTATTAATTTTTAAAAGTCGTAGAATAAATATTGTCGGGATTGTTGTAGAAAGGCTGCCTGCAAGAGGGGGCCAATTAATTATAAATTCAAATTCAAAATATCTTTATTTAATTAGGCATTTACACGCACTTTTGAATCGTCAATTACATTAAATTGGTCAGTATAGTCAGTCTGTGAGTAAGCTACCACGAGCTCAGAATTCTGTTCTGCTGAGAAGAGCTGGCCAGAAACTCAACAGTTGCTCTTTGTAAATGAAATTTAACAATGTTTGACTGATACATTATAACATCAACCCTGCAAATGAGTCAATGACCCAAGTTCCATACATTTCGACTATCCAAAAATTCTTGAATTTTATAACAAGATTTATTTGATTGAATTTTAAACTAAGAAAAGGAAGATCTAAAATATCTTGTAGAACCTTATTATATATGCGTACACTGAAGCCCATGAAGGATTTGTTAACTTTTTGAAGTCGAAATTTAGGCGTTACGAGTTTATTTTTATTTCTTGTATTTATCGTATGTCTGTCGCTGTTTTTACAATGTCATTTACAATTATTTACATCAACCGTCTGAACTCTTTGATTTAGGTAAGAGGCAATAAGATCAAGCGCAGCACTACGCACACCATAGTGGTTAAGTTTGCATAGTAATGTTTGATGGTCTACGCAATCAAAGGCTTTAGATAAATCACAAAACACCCCAATTGCATTCTGTGACGCCATGCGTCGTAAATGTGCTCAAGAAGCGTGGCACCCGCATCAGTTGTTGATTTGCCTTTGGTGAAACCAAATTGTTTACTATGCATGATTTTATTGCTGTAAACGAATTCTGTCATTTGGTTGAGAATATTTTTTTCGAAGATTTTACTTAAGGTAGGCAAAATAGATATTGGCCTATAATTTCCCGGTTCAAGTCTATCAAGTATATATAAATAACCCTGTATATAAATTTCGTAACTTAACGATATTGTTTATATTTTAGGAGTCTAATACGCGATTTGCTTGTTCTCTTCTTTTTAAGCGGTTATTTTCCCTTTATTTATGTACATTTTTCTTGCCTATTTTTATGTACATTATTTAGATTTTGGAGATAGTCGTTTTCTTACAGTAATTGGAAGGTGGTTGTTTTCGTCGTTTGATTCTTTTAAATTGTGCTTAAAAGATAAAAATAAACATTTCATTCCAATATTTGCTGGCTTATTTAATATAACCTAGGTACTATTGTATATAATTATTGTAATGGTTTCTTGTCGGTTATTCTCCATGCACCCTCACTTTGGAAACATGTAAGGAAAGTTTGACTTTTCATTAGTTTAATGTTTGCCGACGTGAAGTTAACACTTTTATTTTGAATTGTCATTAAAGAGTTATGGGTTATATTAAAAATTGATATGTACAATTCTTTATTATTTATATATTTAATATATCATCAAAATAAAATAATAAAGAATTGTACAATGACAAAAGTGTAATGTAAAATACAAATAAAGAACAAGTAATGGTTAAAAAATCCTTTCCTTAATAAACAAAACAACATAAATAAAATCTTACTTGATCACATTTAAGGACTTGGTAATTTTTTAATTATAAATAACTTTAACTGTTTTTTAAACTATTTAACGGAAAATTGCATAGTGGATAATTTTGCCTTGTTCAAAATTATATTCTAATTTGTAAGCCTTTAACTTGGATATTATGTTTTAAGATACAAGAATTCTACTCACTGATTTGAATAATTTCTCGTTATTAATTATGTCAAATGTAAGTGTCAAAAATAAATATTTTTTATCAAGAGTTATTCTGATGTATTCTACATTTACTGCCAGTTTCTTTCGCTGGTATTATCATTCCTTAATTATTAATAATTCCTTAATTAAATCTTGGAATTTTTTTAGATAATATTATGTTATTTTGATTCCCCTAGAATAAGAATTGAGTAAAAAAATGCGTTGAATTATTTCAAATATCGATCTAAATACCATGCCATTGCAAAGAATCACCAATGACAGTCGTTCTAATCTTTAAAACACTTTATGGCACTGCTCACAAAGCATACTAAACTGTTTACTATTTAAACTTCTTACTATCACTGTACACTTTATTATACTATTTCTGTTACACAACTTAGTCTCTCGATCACAAACTGCCTTCTCCAAACCGGGAGACGATTTATATATTTACTACTTTTAATGAAATGAGTATCCAATACTACAATTATTTATTTAGTCAATTAAACTTCTATACTTTACATGTTTTAGTCAAAAGATAATCTTGGTCTTTATTAGCATAATATTATGTTATCTTGATTTCACTACAGTGAAAACTAAATAAGAAACTTTTACTGGAATGAGTTATTGAAGAAGTCTGCACTAATTCTAATCAATTTATACCAAAATTATGGTTGCAAAAACTCTTCATATTTCTATATGACTAATTATATTAATTAGTATCTTTCAAAATGACACTAAAAATATAAAAACTAAGACCTCTTTATTAGCACATAAGAATGATAAAATATAAAACTTACAAGCGTACGAACTTTTCTATTATGTAATAAAAAACTAAAATTGAATATAGCCTAGCTACATAACACACTAGATAAGCAGTTTTAGTTATTATTACAAGTACGTAAAGGCTGTTTTTAAGTAACAGCAATTCCTGGAAAGAAAATAAAATATTAATAAAATAATTACAGTGTATACGAGTATGGCAAGAAATCTTACGTTTTATGAGAACTATTCAGATTTTATTTTATTAAAAATTCAATTTTCAATACTTATGAACTTCTGGGCAATTTTAGGTAAATTATATTTTATTAAGCTTATTACCGAGATTCTTAATTAAACAAGTATTAATTTATTATACGGGACCAAATATTATATCCAAGACACGAGCGGAGATACATTAAGCTTTTGTTGTTATAAATAAGAAGTACCTAGTACTCGAATAACTTTTCTAGTCATTCGAAATATATATTTACAGTGAGGATGTTTTTATCTTACGGCTTTATATTGGGAAATAATTAATACAAAAGAAAGACTAAAACATGTCACTAAAAGTTTCAAGACTTAGATTTAAATCCAATTCCAAATCCAATGATAATTATATATCGCCTTTAAAATTATTTGCACTGTTTAATATCATTGTCATATTAGATGGTTACTTTTATATTCTGATACTACCTTACAGAATAGAATCTTTTTTTATATGTATGTACACCGATTTCTCCGAGGTTTCTGAACTGATTTACGTAATTCTTTTTTTGTTTGAAGCGAAATAGTTTTGAAATGGTCCCATAAAAGTTTAGGTAGGCCCATTAGTTTTTATTTTATGAGCATTTTTTTCCAAGTTTTGTACTGGCTCCTCTGGAAGGAAATCAAAACGTGTTGTGACTAATGACATCTGTTGTTTTAGATATAATAATTTCTTACAGACTGTACGACTTCAAACCTAGTAGTAAATAGGACGTATAAATAGGTAGTAGGTATATAATAAATACTAAATCTTTACTATTTTTTACTTTTTGTTTTGAAGTCGGTTTTTTAACGTAGTTATTTTTATATTTAATAAGTGATAGTTAATAATAACTGTAGACGAGACGATATCAATCATGTTACATTCAGTGGGTCGAATTGAGGCGATGTGAACCCAGCCGTTAAATAGTCGCCACAATATGCTTGGTTCGGTCTCTAAATCAATTATAAACGGCATTAAATTGATGTGTACAATATAACTGCAATAATTATTGAAAATATCTTTAAACGTTATAACAATGTTATCGTTTTTATTATTATTATTTCGGAAAAGAAATTATGCATCCTGTGTCTTGATAAGGATTAAATGTAGACTACAAAAAATATCCACACATTAAAATACGAATCTATTCTGGATTCCATTTCATTATGATTCTGGCAGAGATTTAATTATGACCCCATCGAACGACAAATTAAACCCGTGTTCAGAAATGAGTGAACGTGAACACTAACTCTTTACTGAAGTGATGACATTCATTGTTGGTGTTGTAAAACATATGGTAATAGTATTTTATGTGAGAGCAGCTCTCATCATAACTTAGTAATAACGTTAGGCTGAGATATAAATTCCAAAGCTTATAAATATGATTGGACAGTGGATTCCAACTTCCAGTACATAAAGTTCATTTGAGACGTTTAGTAGTTCTGATGTTCGTAGGCTGATGTGGAATTCGATTAACATCTTCTTTAAAGGTCTCTTAATAAAAATCATCTTCTTAATAAAAATACGTCAATGTTTTGAACATAACGTTGACGACAACTTTGTACAATAAGTAGGTAAGTACGTACTAAATTCAATATTAAAGAAAATTCTAACAATAAAAAATTCAATGTTAAATGTTATAACTATCAAGATAAATAATTTATGTACTTGAAACAATACTTTATAACTTGTTATCATAATAGTTAGTAACGTGATATAAATGCCGCAGGACTAAGCTTATCAGTGCACAGGAATTTAATAATACGGGTCCTCTAATTGGAGCTGAGTTCCTTTGGTAGCAGTTTATATTGTATTAGATAAGAGGTAGCGGTGTACGAAATACAAACGAGATCATATCTACGATGCAAGTATAATTTAGTTAGTGGAACAATATTTATTATAATACTTTCAATGAAATATTTACATATTTGTTATGAAATACTATGCTAAAGCATATATTTAATTTCAATTTAGGATTCAAAACTATTTGTACAGATCCGAGGGCAGGTCCAAAAGGACTATCACATAATAATTTTAAACTTAAAAAAAAGTTATAGAAATTTAAATATTTCAAGTTATATTTAGATAAAACCTATTACTACAGATAATGGCAGTATACGTCATATATTTGATATTGTTTTCGTATTTACCTAACAACTCTTAAATTGGTTTGAATAATATATATTTCTATAATACATTATGTCGCTTGCTCCCGTTGTTTGTACCACGCACCAGGTGACGGCGATGTCAGAACTATTTTAATATTTGCATTCTCTGAACGTTCGTTCATTGTTTTAACTAATAATAACAAGAACAATATTGTTTGAAATTTATTATTTTTAATAGATTTAAAATTTATTGGATATAAAATTGGATACTATTTTAATATTTTTTATGTTTGGTAACAGTAAGATCTTCTTTCGTAGTATATTATTGTATATTTGGCGAATTCTGTCAAGTCTTTTTAAATCACACTAAAAATATAGAAAATCTAATACAGTTTTATTATCACATAAGAAGGTTAAACTATTTAACATACAAGTGAGCGAACTTTTCTATTATGTACTAAAAACTAAGTTTGAATAGGTATTCATATTGAATAGGTAGACTAGGTAGCCTCGCTATATACAACACAAAATAAACAGTTTTAGTTATTATTACTAGTACACAAAGACTAATATTACGTAACAGCAATCCCTGAATGAAAATAAAATATTAATAGAATAACCACAGCTTATATTATAAGAAATTTTCTTTTTATAAGAACTATTCAGAATTTGTTTCTATTCAGAAATTTTGTTATTCAAAATTCTATTATTAATGCAATTGCAATTATGTAATTGCTTCCGGAAATAATAGTAAAATAGATAAGTAATCAGTTATTAGGAAGTACATATTTATTTCAACGGATATTTAATAACTTCTGAAAAATTATCCTTATGATGAGACACGAGTATATTAAGTGTTAATATTTATTTATTTTTATTTAAACTCTTATTGAGAAAATAACATGTATAGCCATGTTAAGCTTATTTAAATTTATATAGAGGGATGGAACGGTTTCCCAGAACACACCTTGCCCGTATCGGTTTAGTTTTCATTCTATATTTATACTAGCAGACCCGGCCACGCGTTGCTGTGGTTGCAAAGGTTTTTGATATACCTATTGTAGTAAACTATTTAAGAAGTAACGTTATTAGAAATGAAAAACAATATAAAAACCCCCGACCGCTAAGTAAAGGAAGAATTCAAAATGCAAGTAAATTTATCAAGGCAAACGAAATAGCAAGATTTTGATATTATCGTTTAGACAATATGCTCATTCATTCGCTCCGAAAATTTTGTAAAATAGACATTATCATCAACATACGTACAAAGGTCCCCCGAAGCAACGACTTCAATAAGTACGTAATAATATTATAAACCAAGAAAAGGAAGATCTAAGATATCTTGTGGAACCTTATTATATTTGCGTATACTCAAGCCCATGAAGGATTTCTTAACTTTTTGAAGTCGAAATTTAGGCGTTACGAGCCTATTTTTATTTCTTGTATTGATTGTATGTCTGTCGCTGTTTTTTTTATAGTCATTTAAATTTTGGCGTATATATAGTAAGTTATTAAGAATGTATTGAGAAGCGACCGTAAGAATACCGATTTCTTTAAAAACTTCTCTTAGGGAGTCTCTAGCTTTTAAGTTACAAATAGCCCGTATAGCTCGTTTTTGTAAAATAAATATAGAATTACTTTCGGCAGCGCTGCCCCATAGTAAGATACCGTAAGACAATATACTATGAAAATAATTAAAATAAACGAGTCGAGCCGTATTAACGTCTGTTAATTGTCTTACTTTTTTAATTGCAAAGACGGCTGAGCTAAGTTTGCTTGCGAGTGTCGAGAGATGGGGGTTCCACTGGAGCTTTTTATCTAAAGTTATACCTAAGAGAGTTGTCGAGTCAATCAGTTCTAACACTTCATTGTTAAGGAATAAACTACAATCTTGACTTTTTACATTAGGAAGTGTAAATTGCATGCATTTAGTTTTCTTAGTATTTAATACCAAATTATTAATTTCAAATCAATGAAGAACACGTGACAGAGCACAGTTAACTTTGTCAAAATTAGCATTATTACGATCAACTTTAAAAATAAGTGAGGTATCATCAGCAAAAAGTACAATGTCACATAGTCCTTTTACGTAAAAAGGCAAATCATTAATATAGAGTAAAAATAAGAAAGGGCCTAGAATAGATCCTTGTGGAACACCCATTTTTAGGTGAGATCCAACCGATTTACAATTATTTACATCAACCGTCTGAACTCTTTGATTCAAGTAAGAGGCAATAAGATCAAGCGCAGCACTACGCACACCATAGTGATTAAGTTTGCAAAGTAATGTTTGATGGTCCACGCAATCAAAGGCTTTAGATAAATCACAAAACACTCCGATTGCATTCTGTGACTTTTCCCATGCGTCGTAAATGTGCTTAAGAAGCGCGGCACCCGCATCAGTTGTTTATTTGCCTTTGGTGAAACCATATTGTTCACTATGCATGATTTCATTGCTACAAACAAATTCTGACATTTGGTTTAGTATAATTTTTTCGAAGATTTTACTTAAAATAGGTAAAATAGAGATAGGTCTATAATTTCCGGGTTCTAGTCTATCGCCACTTTTGAACAAAGGAACTACTTTACTATTTTTCATTAAATCTGGGAAAGTACCGGTTTCAATACATTTGTTAAAAATTAAGGATAATTGTGGAGCAATATCATTTATAATTAGTATTTTTACTGACATACCCCAAAGATCACCGGTTTTTTCATATTTAGATTTCTAAAAGTTTTAACAATTTCATATGATGTAACAGGTTAAAAACAAAACATTTATTACTGACTCTTACGTTATTCGTCAATTCGACGATTGCATCACATGGTGAAGAATTTAAATTACGCGTGACTGTTAAAGGAATTTCGCCACACTTGAATTTGAATTTATTTCAATATTATCAATTTTTAACTTAATAGGTCCATTAGCAGCCCTATTTTTCCCAGAAACACTAGATAAAACATCCCAAGTTGCCTTTATTTTATTTTCTGAATTTAAGATTTTATTTCTTATGTAAATTGACTTAGCTTGTATGCAAACGGTCTTAAATATTTTAGAAAAAATCTTAACTTTATTCAAGAATACCGGATCTTGATTCCATTGCCTCTCACTATATAAATCGTATAACTTATCTCTACTTTTATATATTCCCACGGTAGCCCAATCACTAAATTTAAGTTTTAGGTATTTAGTCATAGTTTTTGGCTTAAAAACATTATTAAATTCTTGTAACAAAAAACCGAAAATGTTATTATATAAATTATTTGGATTATCATCGCTCATGTCTACTTTACCCACTTTTTGCTGAACAGTATTCTTAAATGTTAGGACCCGGTTTTTTGTAATTGGTCTACAAGTAAACTTTTGGGGCTTTTCACTTTCGTGATTAATTAATAGAGAAAATTTTAGACCACAGTCGTCTGAACTTAAATTCGTCATTACTGTTTCTTCATAAATGTTACAGCGACAGAACACATTATCAATACAAGTCGCGGAAATACTAGTAATACGAGTAGGTTCAAAAAAGACATTCAGTAAGTTAAAAGATTTAAACAAATTTAATAAACGTACACTAGACGAAGTTTTTTGTAACATATCTACATTGAAATCACCGCAAACAATCACGGACTTGTTTTTATGACAAAGCTTAGTTAAAATATCCTCCATTTTGTTTTCAAATTCATCAAAGTCACTAGAGGGGGGTCGGTACACGCACAAAATAATATGTTCAAAATAATATTTCTAAGAACCATCTCGACGAACCAAGCTTTCGATTAAAAAACCGCCTTCAAATCCGGTCACGCGTTTGGCTGCTATGTTGCCACAGACAGACACACAGATACACAGATCTACAGGTCAAACTTAAAATACTCCTCTTTTTGAAATAAAAAATGAAAAAATAATGATGTGGACCGCTATGTTATTGACATAGATGCAATTTGTAAAAGAACTTAGCGACCTCTATGACTGATTTTCTACTACCATTAACCCTTGATTCTTGGGAACGCGACACTATACCGCTATACATTAGGCGTTTCCACCACACGATCAACAGGGTGATTGAAACAATGAAATTATTATTTACCAAAGAAGACGAAAACGTTAAAGCCGGTGTAAAAATTCACTGCATTGTGATTTGAAGGGAAAAGTCTTTGAACACGGTTAATCAAAATTATCATATAGTTGATATATTTATTTTAATTTTAAATTTAATTATTATTATTTTCATTTAAGATGATAACAAATGAGTACATTACAAATTTATAAATGAGGTAGGTAGGGTAGATGGTCTTAAATCTATGACGATAATATTTATTATTTTAAATTATTAATAATTTAAAATATAATATTTACTATTAATATTTTTGGCTGACCCGTCTCACGTAAATAGATTCGACAAAGAAGCAGGTATAATTTGACTGTATCATGTTCATTATAATATGAATGTATATATATAATTCAGTCTAAGTAACACGTGGCCGGTTTTCTAAATTGTAAGTTAATTTTTATCGGCCGGCCGGCCGACTAAAAATTGCCTTGCAATTTAGTCTCAACATCGCGTGGCGGCTATGATGTTAAATTGTATATAAATTATCAAGTTATTTGTGTCACTTTTAACATTACGCCATCTGTTGAACACTAACTCAAAGCAGTCAACAGATACAACGCCATCTGTTAGACTTGTTTGGATCTAATATATTATTGGAAACAAATAATTTGCAATAAAATAATATTGCAACTGTACATTAAGATAAACGCTATCCTATATTTCAAGTTGGATCAAACTGTTCACAGTGTGCAAATTTGATTAAAATCGGTTAAGTAGTTTAGGAGTCCATCGCGGACAAACAACGTGACACGTAATTTATATATATTAAGATAAATTCAAACAATAATTTTGGTAGTGGCATCTTTTCAATGTTTATCTATAATGCAAAGTTAGAAACGTCGGTTAGGATTTTCGAAAGAAACCTAATAGATGTCACCACTGTCCCGATAAAGACGATCACTTATAAAATGCTTAATTTACCGAGATGGACAGCGATACGGTAGCTCAATTGTTGGAGCCACGGGACGGTTTTCCAGAGATCGCGGGTTCAAATCCCTGCCCGTATAGGTTTATTTCTCGTTCTATATTTATAACTACACTAATTATTTAGAATAGATAGAATAAAAATAGAGGATAATGTTTTTATGGCTTGTCTAGAAACTGACAGTTTAATCTGACTGTGAAATAATTAATACAAGAGTAAGACTTAAACTCACTTACTTTTATTTGAATATTTATACTAAATTATAATTAATTAATCGACTTTTAAGATATTTGTACTTTGAAATTTAAGGTTCCGTAATTGTAGCAAAGTAATAAAAAATAAATATATATGAAAAATAAAAAAATAAAGCATATTTGTCTTATTATAAGTTAAATTATATAAATATCGATAAAAATGGCAGTTATTGGTATTTAACCAATACTCTAGACGAGTCGATCTCAATCATGTTGCCTTTAGTGAGTCGAGCTGAGGCGATGCGAACCCAGCTGTTAAATATAGTCGCCACAATATGCTTGGTTCGGTCTACAAATTAATTATCAAATACGTTAAAATTATGTGTAACATATAATTGCAATAATTATTGGAAATGTTTTTAAACATTATAACAATATTATGGTTATTAATTATTCTTAATTAAAAAAAAAGCTCTCTCAAGCACGACGTTTTGTTTTTTGCTTCTCACATTAAAATACGCAGCTTTTTCATGGATTCAATGATATGTTGTGATCCTGGCAGAGAGACAATTATAGTCCCATCGATTGACTAGAAGCATTAAACACCAAAGTGACTTCTAACTTTTCTAAGAACTTCTTGTCTGAGTTTTGTGCGGGATTCTGATATTGGTGCATTATATTTTAAAGCAGTTTTGGAGTTCCAAAACCTCAGACCCTAGACAAACCCTAGATGTAAACCCTAGCCGATTGGTACATTCCTGACATAAAGGAATTGGAATGTACCAATATTGGCCAGGGTTTATCTATTTCTATTCTTTTTTTCCCGACAGGGACAGACATGTATGGGATGAACATAGATGTCTGTAATTCTGGGTTTGGTCGTTTATTAAATGTAATCACAGTATTTATAATGTGTATTTCTATGTATTAGTATCGTTGTCTAACACCCTTAACACAAGCAATCAATTTGCTTACTTAGGGGTTAGAACAATGTGTGTAACTTGTCTGGTATTTTTATTATTATTATCTATTTAATTTTTTCTTATCAAATTTATCTATTCGAGATTTAATTATGTGACATTGTTCTTCATGTTTTTGTCATTTGGCTATTTAGGTTGTTTATATTAAAATCAATAATTAATATTTTTTTATTTTTTGTTCTGCGTAAAGTATAATAAGTATTTCATTTAATTTCATTTAGCCAAGTTACATATGATGATGTTGTGTATCAACCCTCACAAAAAATATACTTATAAGATAGAACTTATAATAGAAGTTTTGAAACAGACGCTCACTCTACAATTTCGTTTTTTATCGTAATCCCTAGCTTTTTTAATGTATCAAAAATGTCGGCTGGCTCCCTACCTACTTTGTACAGTGCAATTACTGCAATCCTTATATTATCGTTAGTGCTCCATTGACCATTCCATTTTCAAAACAAATAATTTCTAAACAAAATATATACATTAATGGCGGGAAAGAAGTCTACTTTTTTATAATAAAAGCTTGTTTTTTTTTAATGTATGTAAACAGCCCATAACAGAATTTATGGCTAGACTAGGTATTAACAGGAAATAAAATCTATATACGTACACATATTTATTCATATTACCTATAACGTAAATACTCGGCAACTATCAAAGTTTTCATAACGAGAACTCTCATAATATTAGTAGTACAGTATCTGTCTAAAATTGAAGTAACAGGTTTCATACTTGATTCCCTAAATATCTTATTTATTCTGTTTTATTGTAAAGTTTATTTACATATCTCTTATAATACATTTTTACCAACATTAGTCCAAAAAATATTGAGCAATAAATAACCTAAGTAATTAATAGACTTCGTATTACAAATAAATGTACCAAGAATTAATAATAAGCTGAAATATATAAAGAGTTGTATCTTAAGCATAATTGACGTCGAAGATGTCACAGGAAAATTAATATAAAGATAGAAGAAGTTTGTGATTTTTATCATACATAATATATAACAAAATAATGTATCTATGTATCAACTAATTTAATTACAGGTTTATGGAACGATATTCTCTTCTATGTACTTGATATCATCATAGTTAATGGCGTAACATAAAAGTCGCAGGACTAAACTTACCAGCGCGGCGCTTAGGAATTTAATAATACGAGTCTCCTGATTGGTGCTTGAGTTTCTTGTGGTAGCAGAATAAACTGTATTAGACAGGAGGAAGCGGTGTATGACATTACTATTACTTGATTCATATAAGTTCTAATGATTATATCAGTATCTAAGAACTATCACATCTCTAATATAGAGATCAAAAAATAAATTAAGTAAAATAAGAAACCAGTTAATCAATCTATAAATTTAAAATAGTGATCTAAACACAACTGCGTCTATTAAAAATAATATAACTATTTATAATTCGTTACACATAAATATATATTAAAATACAATCTACATTTTATATTATTTTCATCTTCGTCTCCAAGTTCTTTCCGCTTGCTCTTATTGTCTGTACCATACAACATGTGAAGCAGAATTTAAATATTATTTACACTCTCAGAATGTCTGTTAGTTTATTCACTAACTAAGATAAGAGATGCAGATTTAGTAACTGTAGGTAGTCTTTGTAATTTATCATACACTAGCTGTTTATATATATAGATAACATATACAACTCGAACAACAAACCGAACTAGAAATTAATAAAACATTATTATCAGATCCATTACAATATGTGAGAGAATGAATAAGTAACGAAGATCATCCAGAGTAAAGAAGAAGAACAGTATCTTTATCTCATACGTGATCATTGCAGTGACTGAGTGTGTTGTGAGCGGCAATACTTAAAGCAATGGAGCTGGTTATTTTTTGTATTAATAATTTAAAGATCTGTATATTTGCGATAAGTAAACCCATAATGTCTACTAGTATCATTATAATTTAAAAAAAAGACCAACTTTGTGTCGAACTCGCGCACAAAAGGTTCCGTAACGTTGTTTATAAAAAAAACGACGAATAAATCGCGATTTTTAACGTCGTTATACGGCACCCACCTTAAAAATTTTTTATTTAATTTTTTTTTTTTTAAAGGGTACATATAACTAGTTTCGTGAATATTTCAAGCGTCTACCTGTTGATGTTATTAAAATCGAGAAAATAAATCATGTTTGTAATATGGGCGTCCCCGTCAAACATGTATTTTACTCCGTTTTTGTTATTATAGTGGCAATAGAAATGGAAATTCACAGATCATGAACATTTCAACTATAGCTATCACGGTTCATAAGATACAAATTGGGGACAGACAGACGGACAGCAAATCTTAAAGTTCCGTTTGTACCCTATGGGTGGAATTCTAAAAATAATTGATCTTATAATTTTGTAGATAGATTAATTCTGAACAAAGACCGGGTGTTAAAGATTTATGGTTTACATTTCTACATGTATCACAACATTAAATATTGATACATCAAGAGAGTTATTGCAATTTAATGACTTATAGAAATTGATAATAAATTGCCATGAAATTTGACGTCTCCTAATAGCCGAGGCATGACACACTCAGTGAGGCGAGCGCAGTATCTCTCCGAGCATGATAGGTCAGTGGTTAGAAGTTTGGACAGCGATTATTCGACTTATACAATGTTTGCTGGTAAATCTCATTATCATACTGCAAAGTATCGAATAGTATAGGATCAACATCACCGTAAAACAATATCAATCAAATTTTGTTGTAAAATCTCAATATTTACAACAAAAGAGTAAGTATTTTAATTTACATTTTATGAAACTCAGAGAAACTTCGAGCTGACAAAACTCAAATTTAAAAAATAAAAAAGAAAATGTTACAGTCTGTTATTTAGTCTAACTAATTATTTTTATTTCATTAGCTGTCAACAGATTATTAGAAATGTCTTTAGATTTTACGACGACAAACGGAATAAAAATGAGAATATGTCTCTAAAAATATTTAAATGATTACATAAACGAAAATAGCACGTTAGAATTATATAAAATCAATCAATCAATTCGTACTAAGGTGAAATTAATTGGTTAAATGCAAAACTATCTCATTCATGTTACATAGTTGTTGAGGGTAATCTGATAATAATATGAAATAAACAGTTGTCAACTGCATACTGGTTTCAATACATAACATGGTGACAGCGGTGGGATATTAATTAGAAAAAGTAGTTAGAAAGTGTTTTTTTCGAGTCAAATTTTATGTAAAGTTATTGCGTAAATTACGTTTTGTGTTTTTTTTTTCACAATGGAACACGCCCGACCACCGTCTGAATTATGTTTGGAAGGCAACTCCGTCAGCCGGGCTGACACGTGGAACCGTTGGAAGAAACAATTTAATTTGTTTCTAAAGGCATCAGGGGTGCACAAGGAGGAAGGGGGAATGCAAGCTAGCTTGCTCCTTAATATAATCGGAACGGAAGGTTTTGACGTATACGAGACATTCAATTTTTTAAACGACGCTGAAAGGGATGACGTAACGGTAATTTTAAAAAAATTTGACGAGTACTTTGAGGTCAAATCGAACGTTACCTTGGCGAGATATACATTCAACACGAGAAACCAGGAGGACGGTGAGAATATAAATCAGTACGTCACTGCATTAAAACTGCTGAGCAAAACTTGTCAATTCAAAACATTGAATGATGAATTCATTCGAGACCGAATCGTCTGCGGCATAAAAAGTATGGTGTTACGTGATCGCTTGCTGAGAACGGAGGATCTCTCGCTGGAAAAAGCGGTTAAAATATGTCAAGTCGATGAAATATCGGCGGACAGCAGCCGCGTCCTGGAGGAAACACGCGGTGTGAGCGCAGCTCCGGCACCAGCGCATATCGACGCAGTCGGCGTGCGAGAAGGCCCGCGCGGGTGGAGCTCAGTCCGGGGCCGTGGCGGTGCCGAACGAGCTCGCGCCGCGCACCGCCAGCGCCCGCCGACACAGCCTGCTACCCTGGGTCGCCCGTCAGTCCTTCGGCCTGCGCTCTTGCCCTCCACTGCCTGTCCAAGGTGCGGTAGCCGCAGTGCTCACGGTGTCGACTGTCCCGCGATTCCGGTGCAGTGTTATGTGTGTCAAAATTATGGTCATTTTGCTAGGGTGTGTAAAGTGAATAGACCCGTTATTAAAAAGTTACATGATATATGGGTTTCTGAAGAAAACAATAAATACATTACGGACGAGGAGAATGAGTGTGAGTCGTTTTATATATCTGTTTTATTTGATATTTCCGAAATTAATTCCGTATCTAAAGATTGGTTTGAGATTTTGACCGGAGAACGAGGTTCAGAAAATTTTAAGTTAGATTCGGGTGCAGATATTAATGTGTTGTCTCATAAGCGATTTTTACAATTAGGCTATAACCCAACTAGTATTGTCAAGAATAATAAAATTAAGCTGCAATCGTACAGCGGTGATTTTATTCCCATAAAAGGAATTTGTAATATGAAATGGTGGTATAAAAATGTTCAATATGATCTTAAATTTGCGATTGCAGATATCGATTGTCAAAGTGTGCTGGGACTGCAGACGTGTTTATTATTAGGATGAATTAAACGGGTACGTGCTTTAAGCTTAGCTGAAAATGCAGATTTATTTAATGGATTAGGTTGCTTGCCGGGGGAGTATCATATAACGGTAAACAAGGATGTGACGCCGGTGGTGTGCGCTTCGCGGAAAGTACCGTTAAGTCAGCGCGATGACTTGAAAGCGGAGCTAGATAGAATGACAGAGCTAGGAGTGATTAGGAAGGTCACTTATCCGACGCCGTGGGTCAACCCTTTGGTTTGTGTGGCTAAGAAAAGTGGTAAAATACGCATATGTTTAGATCCACGTCCTCTCAATGACGCCATTCGACGTGCTCATTTCCAATTGCCTACTATTAATGAATTAGCCACTAAATTGAACGGGGCTAAATATTTTTCAGTTTTGGATGCCAATTCTGGCTTTTGGTCTATAAAATTAGATGGTGAGAGCGCCGATTTATGTACTTTCATTACGCCATTTGGACGTTATCAATATTTAAGATTACCTTTTGGTCAGAACTGTGCACCAGAAGTATTCCACGCCAAAGTAAAGCAATTGCCCGAAGGCCTAGAAGGAGTCGAGTCCTTTATCGACGATATAATTTGCTGGGGTTCTACTAGACAAGAACACGATAGGCGGTTAAATGCATTACTTCAAAGAGCGAGAGAAATAAACTTTAAGTTTAATAAGGACAAATGTCGAATAGGCGTCGAGGAAGTTACATATTTGGGGCATATATTTAATAAAGACGGGATGAAAGTAGACACGGAAAAGGTGAGGGCAGTACTGAATATGCCGGAGCCTACAGATCGAAAGAGTTTTGAGAGATTTTTGGGAGCGATTAATTACTTGTCAAAATTTATACCTAACTACTCAAAACGCATATTTTCATTAACACGCTTATTAAAAAGACGTTAAATGGGGTTGGGAAACGGGACATAAAAATGCTTTTGATAATTTAAAGAAATCAATATGTGAAGCTCCGGTTTTGTCTTTGTTTGACGTTAAATGTGACGTATTGTTGTCGGTGGACGCGAGCAGCGTCGCGCTGGGCGCGGTGCTACTGCAGCGGGAACGACCAGTCGAGTACGCGTCGCGCACACTCACCGAAACACGGCAGAGATACGCGCAAAAAGAGAAAGAAATGTTAGCTATAGTATTTGCTTGTGAGAAGTTTCATCAATACATTTATGGTAAAAAAAATGTAGTTGTAGAAACGGATCACAAACCTCTTGAGAGCATTTTTAAAAAGCCACTTAACTCGGTCCCAGCTCGCTTACAACGTATGATGTTAAGGTTACAGGGATACGATCTGATAATTACATATAAACCAGGAAAGTATATGTACATACCGGACACATTGTCGCGTGCGCCACTTCAGGATTTATATGACGATAATATAAGTAAGGCTGTATTGAACCAACTTAAAATGGTCATAAATAGTATACCATAGTAAGTTGATTTTAGTTAAAAAAGAAACATGTAAAAATGAAACTCTACAATTATTGTTAAAATATATCAAAGAAGGTTGGCCTGAACACAAGTATCACGTAGACAATAGGTTAAAATATTTCTGGTCTCTGAGAGACGAATTGTACAGTGTGGACGGAGTGATTTTTAAAGATAAACAAGTTTTAATTCCTAACTCGCTAAAAAACGAAATGTTAAAAATAATTCATGACAGGCATTTAGGAATAGACAGATGCAAAAGACGTGCTCGTGAAGTTTTGTTCTGGCCAGGTATATCTAACGATATAGAATTATTTATAAAGAAATGTAAAGTTTGTCGGGAGAATTTAAATAAACCTTGCAAAGAGCCATTAATTCCGATTACAATTCCAAAGCTGCCGTGGAAGAAGAATTATTTGATATTGGTCGATTATTACTCGGGTTTTATTGAAGTTGCTCAATTGCGGGATACTGCTTCCAATACCATTATTAACATAATGAAAGAAAACTTTGCTCACTATGGAATTCCCGAGACCATTATAAGTGACAATGGCCCACAATATAGATCTAGAAACTTTAAAAAGTTTGTTGACGAATGCGGTTTCAGTCACATAACATCATCTCCATACTACGCACAATCTAATGGCAAAAGCGAAAGAACAATTCAAACTATAAAGAAAATGTTAAAAAAATCAATAGACAGCAAGACTGATTTTTATCTAAATTTACTGAGTTACAGAAACACGCCGCGAGAAGATTTAAATTCTCCCGCACAACTATTAATGAGTCGCAGATTAAATTGTAGATTACCGGTGCATCCTGATTTATTAAAATGTAATAATTTAGACGATGAATTACAACATAGGAAATTGGTAGAAAAACAAATAAGAAGTAAAATGTATTATGATAAACATTGTGAAAAGTAAAGCCAGAATTAAACGTCGGCGATGATGTTATTATGTTAAAACATAACAATGAACGCATGCGCGGCACTGTCGTGGTTAAAGCATCTACACCGCGCTCGTATATTATAAAAAATAGGTTAGGCATATATCGACGAAATTGCCGACATTTAATTAAAAATGCGCCTGATAAGAGTGTTGAGGTTAAAGAAACCGATCCAAGCGCCCGGCGTGGTACTATTGTTATTTCAGACGAGTCGCAGTCAAGTGGGGAGGAGTATGAGATGAGTAGGTTTGAGGATAATACCGGTGTTGACGAGATAGGTGATGAATCCTCCTTATACGAGCCGAGTATGACACTGTCACCTTTGTCATCTGATTATTCTCCCCCGACTACTCGTAATAGAAATAGGCGCCTATAAATGGTAGTACTTGTATTTTTAGTATATAAGATAGCATGTATATGTATTACTTTATTATTAAAAAGGGGAAGATGTTGAGGGTAATCTGATAATAATATGAAATAAACAGATGTCAACTGCATACTGGTTTCAATACATAACAATAGTGAGTCGATTTGAGGTGTAGTTATGTTTACCCAGCCGTAAATATCGTCGAAAACGTACATACTTGGTTCGGTCTCCAAATCAATTAAATAGATGTATATATAATTAATAACTAGTTCCTTACAACATACTGGGCTACATAATAATTGTAATCGTTTATAAACGTGGTAGCCATATAGTTACGTTACGCTTATTGAGTATTTTCAATAAATATAGAATAAAAAAGGAC
The DNA here is from genome assembly GCA_959347405.1 of Napeogenes sylphis. Classification (NCBI taxonomy): domain Eukaryota; kingdom Metazoa; phylum Arthropoda; class Insecta; order Lepidoptera; family Nymphalidae; genus Napeogenes; species Napeogenes sylphis. The sequence continues at coordinate 11,560,636 of OY365778.1, forward strand.
CTTCCGTCCCAATAATGTCAATTATATATATATAGAATTGAGAAGTTATACGATAGAACACAATTAATTTTCATCAAATACTGAAGAGTGAAGAAGATAAACTTTTTGAACTTGTCACTACACCTTAAATAGAACTTTCAAACAAAAAGTAAATAAGTAATCTTAAAGGACAGTTTATGTTCGAAATCTCCATGAATCTTCAAATGGCGATTAAAATGCAATTAGTTCTAAATTTCTCTAAACCAGTATTTTTTTCGTATTTTTTTTAATTTATTTTATTATATGCGAAACTTAAGAGAAACCAGTAATTAACTATTAAATCGAAGGTCATACACTATAACAAAATTGGTATAGTTTCATATTCATTTCCCACCTACAAATAAGGCGTCAATTATTATAAGATGAATCTCAAAACAAAACATAAGTTTCCTTTCTATTTTGTTTTTCATATCTAGCATGGAAATAGTCATGGAAGTTTTTACAGGAAATTGTTTATTTTTGTATTATAAAAGGAAAACTGTTATATGCCAATAAGTCAATGTCTATATTTCGCGTATAAGGTTGCGATGAGAGTTTGGTATATGAAACATCTATTACTTTTCTCATTGATTACGTATCTTGCAACTTGTATGTATACTACTTTCTTACTTCTAACGAAATTTTTTTTTTCCAGTGGGAAGAAATAAATAATAATGTTGCGTAAAATTGAGGAAAACCAATAAAGTGAACTGTAACATAACCAAGTCCAATTGACCCAATTTCTATTAAGACATTTTTTTCAATGATGGCGTTCCTTGTTCAACTCTTCTGAAGTATTTATATAATATAAGTATGTTTGGACTAAGGTCTTTCGAACAGAATAAAGTTTATAGCCAGTAATTTACTAAATGTTAGTTTTATTAACATCGTTATATTTTAATTTTATTAATGAATTTTTTTATATGAAATGTTAATGGCATTTAGTATTATGTCGAAACTTAGAACTAAAGAAGAGAAATAAATAAGTTCATCCATATACTAAAATAAATATTTTATAATTTAATAAATGTTATGTTCATTATATATATAATAGTTTGTCAAAATTACGCAACCTAAGTACAATCTTGTTAAAAGAAACATTTTTTTTATTGTTGGACTACATTTTTCACAAATTCTATATAAATAAATGAACTGAAATTTCAGTTTACTTATTAAATATGAAAATTCAATTTCGACTTTATTTTTGTATTACTTTAAATAAAAATAGTTACCCCTGATTCTATAAAAAATGGGTTTATCATTTGGTTTTCTCATGAAATTAGGTCCTAATATTAGTAGTTAGAATGTGATGTTTTTTAAGGTTTTCACGAGTACTACACATTGAAATAAAACTATTTTTACGGATTTAACTTGCGTATATTGAATTAAATTTTAAATTTACATTTTAAATCTAACCCCACGTTTCGAATGCTTTGCAGCAATCGTGTTCACGGTAAGACGAGATGGAGGTGTCTGTCAGTAAGTCAGTTAATTAGTCATCTACCTCCAACGGTTTCTAAGCTTCCGGGCGTACAGTTCAGGATTTACACAAAACGCACTAACAGTATCTTGAGGTCTTACAGTGCGGTCACAGACGTGGGATTTTATATTTTTCAAAAGTGGGTCCCAGGTGTTAGATAATCCCCAACCATCTTCTCTATTAAAATTAGGATGTTTTTAATTTCAATAGCCTCACGAACCATTCTTGGAATGTAACGTTGTTCTTTAGCGAGGATTTTAGGTTTATCAAATCTTATATAATGATTGGGCTTGTCTATGGTATGTTCACACACTGCAGACTTCGATTGTATATATTTACTGTTTTATATAATAGTATATATATTAAACAGTATATATATAATCAAGGTGCATAACAAAATCAAAATAAAATAGTAGTTATATATAAAAATGAAAAAAAAAATAATAAAAAAATGAGAAATAAGTGATTATATGTATAATAATAATCATTTATTTCTCATTTTTTTATTATTTCTTTTTCATTTTTATATATAACTACTATTTTATTTTGGTTTTGGCAAGCATAATGCCACAAGCATTCTCTTCCAGCAAGCCCTCAAAAAAACAGTAAATACATCAAGGTGCATAACAAAACCAAAATAAAATAGTAGTTATATATAAAAATGAAAAATAATAAAAAAATGAGAAATAAATGATTATATATATAAATAATAATAACATACAATTTGTTCATCTTGTTATTCTAATTCGTAGGCCAGTTCGTAATTCTTACAATGTGCTAAAATAAAAATAAATATTACCTCAACGCCAAGTCAACTTCGTACGGTTAGTCTTCAGTTCTTGAATTAAATTCCTTAATAAAAGTATATATTTTTGATTAAACATATAAATCTTCATAAACTGTCTTTTTATTAGGAGCTTCTTAGTTAAATATTTATAAACTTATGAGCTTAAGCATCTTTAGTTATTTATTTATTTGATACAAGATTCAATCTCTTCAGCTGACATCAGGTTAAGAGGCAATTGTATTTACAAACTCATAGTATATAAATGGTATGTTTTAGTTTTTTACGATTAGCGAATTGTCTTCAACCAAATTCTAGTAACGAGAAATTTCATAGTAAAAGTAGGTAAAGGCTTGTCCAAAAGTGCAGTAAAAAGACTTAGATGTTTTCCAAAATATCTATGTCCCAGTCGGTAAAATATTCTAATCAAAATAATTTACCAATCCTGTATAAATAAATTTATCATTAAACATTAATAACATTTTTTATATTACTCTTTTTATATTTGTATAACCAATTGGAACTTATAAATTTCGTCATATTTTATTATACAACGTTTATTCCGTTTTCTCTAAATAGCTTATCATTTGTAAATGTCACATCTTTTATTATTTTACATCATGTAAAGATTTCAGTCGCTACTTTCTACCGCGCCCTCAAGATATATAACTCACTGCAAGAGCATGCTATGAAGAGGTTTCATAAAAAAAGTTTTCAACTTGAGACAACAACAAACAAAAATATATGTATAAATAACCTAATAGTTTTTTATTTATCAGCGTCTTTAGAATAATTAGAAGTCTGTGTAAACGACCTTATGTCACAAATTTAAAATAAATTACTTGGATGTGTTATAAGTTTATATTATACGAGTATGCCATTTGTAGGGACTATTTAATTAATAAAAGTAATAACAGAAAGACGATTTAGCAAACGAACGTGCGTACCACTGTTATTAAGACCTTAACCTTACGGTATTATTAGTACCTCAGTAACCTTAGAATATTTTAAGTAAAGTTAATTTCATCAGGTCAATGTGAATGTGAATTTAATTGGTTTCTAAATTATAAAAGTTTTTTATTTAACGAGTCAGAAAAAATCATTTAACTACAATTAATTAAAAAATTTATATTGTAAGATAGGATTTTCATATGTAAGGTAGAAAAGATTTATGTATATTATTTTAAATCCATGTTTTGTTTAAGGAAATATAACTCCAATTTTTCGTCTGGTTACATCTTATGTATAGTAAAATAATTCTCGAAATTCAAACTTGTCTTATATTGTCTTTTACATCCATCAGATGCCTTAAACACAAGAATTCAAAGTTATGTGTTCCAAAATCGGAGATTTTTGATAAATTAAGTTATAACTTGATGTTTTTAATTGAGTTATTTTATGAGAAATGGTTCAAATGTCTGGGGGCAGCTCTCATAGCATAAATATTATTTGATTTTATACAAGTTATGAAAACTGTAAAATACTTTTGATAGAGTTTAAATATTTTTCTTTGGAACATACTTTTAAATGTACTTAAAAAGGTAGAAAAATTTAATATTTAGTAATTAACAAGCACTAAAATTGTGATCAAATGAACTTAAAGTTAATCTTGCTTGAAAGAACGAGTTTTGAGTAATTGCTATTCAATTCTTATATAAAAGTACAAATAAGACTTAAGATGAAATAAAGTATCTAGGATATCCAAGTAGATACTGTTCAGTCGTTATCATCAAACTTAGCAGCAAAGTTACACAGAGCGTGTCTCTAATGGACTGAACTGTAAATATTAGATAGTGCTTGGATTAGACGATCTAGAACTTACACAAGGGTTCCGTATCTTAAATAGCTTTTTAATATACTGTATTATTAGTCGTATTACTGAATAGGTAATGTTTTTCTTTTATTGTTAATCTTTAAGAACATGTCTTCTTTCTCCTTAAAATTGTATTGAAGATAAACTTTAAAAGCATCAATCGGATGTAATAAATTATTAGTTATGCGTAATTTAAGTATTTTTACATATTTTATGAACAAAGTTCAAAGAAACAATAAATAAGTAATCTTGAAGAACAATTTATGGCTGAGACTTCCGGAAACATTAAAATGGTTAAGCGATGACCATAAAAAAGTTTTTATATCGAAAATTTTGTTAAATCAGAAATATCATTTTTGTTTTATTAAGTGTTCTTTATGGTGTAATAAAATTAAAGGAAACCTCAAGTTACCAATTTATGAAATCTTTGAAAATATCTAAATGTGTGTATCTATGTACGAATGTACTTACTTAAATGAGGTGGGCAGCGGACACGGTAGCTCAATTGGTAGAGCAACGGAACGGTTTTCCTAATGTTACGGATTCTATATTTAGTTAACAATTAATTTAATATAGATGGTTACCTCTATCCGATCGTAATAAAGTACAATGAACTATTAGGAATAGATAGACTTTTGAGGTAAATGAAACTCTCAATATCAATCTGTATTTACATTTGTAAAAAATGTGCTTCTTTTTGAAACAAACATTGAATATCTCCTCAATAATGCATACATCTATATTATTACACACATATACATCTATACTATTATCGAATTAATGTAAACATATTATAAACATAATTAATAATTAGTTTTGTTAATAGTCATATGTATATTATACACATACTTTTTAAAGTATCTTTTAAATTAGATATGTATATATAATATGTGTATATCCATTTCTTCAATTTTATATTATTTTCTGGGAATTCTTACTTTATGGTACCGCTTCTTAAGTCTCGGACATTACCTAGCTTGATAGAGAATACTATTTAGCATTAGGTCAGCTATTGTATTATTTTTTGTTGAAAAAATGATTAAATAAATATATAAATGAATATTTTATATACATGTAATAATATAAACTGTTATACAATATACTGCAATCAGGCAGCCGATTAATTATTTATGTAATTAATTCATAAATAATAAGTCGAACATAAGTGAAAATTAATTATAGATAACATTGGTAAATTATCTTAATAATAATTAAATATGTTACTGACACTGAAATAAAAAATTTAGAAAAACTTGTATGTTATTAGGCCTGGTTTTATATATTTTTTGGCGGAAAAGCTTGGTCTCGAAGTGTTAATACATTTTTTATTCGTGCAACATATAGGTAGTAACCCTGGGTGTTATAATTTTACATGCCAGATTTATTTCTTTTATTTTGTGACATAAGGGCGTGTTCACACTGACCCTCGTTATTCTAACTTCTTATCGTATATTTTATGATGGTCATAAGTTGAGAACTGTTCGGAAGGAACAGAACGTTTCGAGCTATTTATATTCTCAAACACCTCGGTAAAAAGCAACAGAAAAAGATTTAGTAAGATACGAAAATACAAGTTATGTCTTTTAAGAAATATACTGAACATGGTCAAAATATATGCAAAATATATAAAGAAAAACATTATTTTTTTGAAAATCGAAATATGTTTAAGACTTGTGCTCATATATTAAAAAGGAGGTTAAACTAAAAACTTTGAAATAAAGTATTTCTTGAATACTCTTTGTTAGACTTATCTGATTAGAGAGAATCTTTCAGGCTCATCTATATCGCGACGTGATCCAACTTCCTTGAAGGTTGACTGAATACGTGAGATGAGTGAATATGAATACTTAGTAAAAGACGACTTATCATATGTTGTGTCAAAAAAGGCATTTTCAACCACCACATTATGTGTGAAGTAAAAACATATAAGATGAATAAATCACAACATTTAATATTAAGACACACCTAAATATTACTATTCTAGTACATTACTTTACATCTTTTACATTTCTATTACTTGAGCAATAATATAAATTAAGAAATAAAGGTACATCAAATACAAAAATAATCAATATATAAGGATTATATCACATAAACAGAGTAATAAATATGTGAATATAAATCAATAAACCTGAACCAATATCGTGTTCTTTGCCCCAGGACCAAGCTTAACAGTGCTCAGGAATTTAATAAGACAGGTTCCCTGATCGATGCCTGACTTCCTACTAGCTTACACAGGATCAAACTAGAGGTAGCTGTGCACGAAATAGCAGAGATGATATTTACGAACTAATTTCAACCTGATGTAGATGAAAAATCGTTTGTAATAATACTATTTGAATGATATGTAAAGAATTGATTTACCAAATAATATATTGATATATATAAAAAAAAAATATTAATTAGGTTTTATAATTTAAAACAACAAAGTTATGATATTATTAAGCCATTACATGACACAAGACTCTGCTTGCATCCATGCAATTAGAATAGTTAAGAAATTTGAAAAATGAAGAAATTGATAGCTTTTTAGTTATCATGAAACCTTACCATTGTAATCTAAATATAGCGAGTATTTAGTTTCAATTACATTACACATAAAAGATAATAATATGCACCTATATTTCTTATATATATAACCTAATTTTATAATAGTGGCTTACTCTTTTTCATTTATATAGTTCTGTAACTATGTACGCTTGCTCCCGTTGCTTGTACCACACAACAATCAAGTCATAGAACTATTTCATTATTTATATTCTATGAAGGTAGGTTATTTTTTTCAGGTACTCCTGTTATCTATAACGATATGTATATTACTAAATTTATCCAATTTATATAAAACTAGCTGTGCCTGCGACTTCGTACGCCCAGATTTCGATTTTGATAAAAGCATCCTTTGTACTTACCAATGTATGTAAAAATAATAAACCTTCAAAGTGATAAGCAGCAATGGTACGGTAATAAGAGATTATTAATTTCTTTATTTGTTAACCAATTTTTTCATGTTGTGTGCACAACTAACAGACAAAGATTTTTAAAATGCTGAAAATGGATTCTGTTAGTTATCACGTTTTAATGCGCCTTACCACCTAAGACTACATTCCACTTACCATCAGGTGGAATGTAGTCAAGCATTAACCTAGATTGTTTAAAAAAAAACTTTACATCCTGGTAATCTTCTATATCTATACATATAATAAAATTGTCACTGATCCATTCATGTACATGGAATAAAAAAAATTAAAACATCATAGGGAGGCTTTATAAGAGCAAGAGAACCCAAAACAATGGTTTTTCAGTTTTTCTGTATGTCTGTATGTCTGTATGTTTGTGCACGCTAATCTCAGAAACAGCTTAACCAATTTGAATGCGGTTTTCAGGAATATATTATGATAGTCTTCACTTAACATTTAGTGTTTATTTTATCTAAATCGGTTAAGAAACAAAAAAGTTAAGACCATTTATGTCAATCATGTGATAGGTACCAAGCAAGTCTTATTCTATACATGTAAGGAATCTGTAGAGGAGTAGTCTTTGTACATTTAAAATATAAAAAAAAAATCAGGATGTGAAGTGACAACTAACAAAATCCATTTTCAGCATTTTTTAAATCTTTGTCTGTTTATCTGTTTGTCTTTTAGTTGTGCACAAAACACGAAAAAAAAAATTGAGATCATTATATAAGCAAGAGAACCCAAAACAATGTTTTTTTCATTTTGTCTGTTCGTCTGTATGTCTGTATGTTTGTGCACGCTAATCTCAGAAACGGGTTAATCCATTTTGATGCAGTTTTCGGCAATATATTGTCATGGGATTCACTTTACATTTAGTTTTATTTTTAACGATTGATTAACAAATAAAAAAGTTATAAATTTGTTATTGTCTTATTTTGAAAGTTTAAAGTTTTTACATACATTGGTAAATACAAATGCTACTTTTTTACGCGTACGCGTACGTAGTCGCAGGCACAGCTAGTTTTTTTTTAATATTTTCAATGTACAAAGACTACTCTTCTACAGATTTATTACATGTATAGAATAAGATTTGCATGGTACCTGTTACGTGATTGACGTAATTTTTATTTTATTTTTTTATTTTATTTTTTTTTTTTTTTTATTGTCTGTGTATGCTGTTAGCCCTGTTGGCTATTACAGCGTCACCGGGGGAACGGGTGGGTCAGGAGGCCCACCCTTAAAAAGGGGGGGCCAGATGGGCCCCCATGGGGAACGACGTCCCGAGGGCGTCTCAGATTGAGACACGGACCTCGGCTCGGGGCGTCGTTAGTCAGGAGGGAAGCTAAGGAAATTTGGACACTAGCGTCCTCCGACGGCAGAACGCCGGAGCCACGGAGCACTTACTCAGTTGGGACCTCGTCTATACCGGTACAGACGGTGTGTGTCTGTATGTTGTGTGGTGTCAATTATGCCTACGCGTACACGTTATTACCTACTGTGAACGCGTCGTCGGGGTCAACGAGTACCGACTTGGGTCTTCTTTTTCTGACTAAAGTAGTCTTACGTGGTCTATACTCTGCGGCGTCAGCCACCAGTGGGTTCGGGTGTCGCTCAGCACGTTCAAAGTACTTTTGGGAAAGCCCCTTGAAGTACTGAGCGATGGTCGGAAGGTCTAAGTCTCTATGGAGATCGATGTTGCGTACGAACCACGGCGCCCCGGTTGCAATCCGTGTAAACCTGTTCTGAATCACCTGAAGGGGTTTCAGATTAGCGTGCGCAAAAGCGGGACTCGCATAGGACATGACGGAACGTATGCAAGCTTTGTAAAGTGTCACCTTATTGCGAAGGGACATTTTACTCAGCTTGCCTAACAGCGGATATAAACGACCTAATATGTAGGCCGCTCTGCTACGAACGGTCCTAATATGCGCAGTGAAAACTAACTTTCTATCTAACGTTACTCCTAGGTATTTTGCCTCGTCTTTCCAAGGTATCGGTTTATCAAAAAGTTTGATTCGCGGGAGGATCCTTGGGGGGCCGCGTTCGAAGAGCACCGAAACGCTCTTCTCAGGGTTTACCTCGATCCGCCATTTCCGCAGCCAACTCTCAAGGGAGTCGACTGCGGATTGGAGACGTTGGTATATCTCCCAGTGATCCTTAGAGGACGTGTAAAGCGCGGTATCGTCCGCGTACATGGCTAGGTGCACTTTAGATCGCGGTTTAGGAATATCGCTAGCGTAGATGGAATAGAGGATGGGCGAGAGAACTGAACCCTGGGGAACACCCGCCCTGATGGGGCGGGGGGTTGACAAGACGCCTTCCACTCTGTAGCGAAAGGAGCGATTCGTCAGGTAGTCCCGTATGATGAGTACGAGTCTGTCCGACACCTTGAACTGGTATAACTTGTACACCAGTCCATTGTGCCAGACCCTGTCGAACGCCTTAGCTACATCGAGGAAGAGCGCTCCTGTCCTATGCTTCTTGGCCCTCACAGTGGCCCCTATCAGTATGTGCTCCGTGAGGCGTTGCACCTGATGGGAACATGAATGGTTGGCTCTAAAGCCGAACTGCTCATTTGGGATGATTTTGAGTCTCTCGACTTCCGATCTAAGTCTACAGAGGATGATTCTCTCATATACTTTCCCTAAGGAACTAAGAAGACTAATGGGACGGTAACTACTAGGCAGATGCCGGGGTTTGCCCGGCTTATGGAACCCTATTACTATGGCCTCTTTCCACTGGGCCGGAAACGAGCAACCGGCCAGTAGAGCGTTAAAAATGGTAACCAATAGGTAAATTAAAGGAGGCGGAAGAAGCTTTATCACTTTGTTAGTGATCCTATCGGGACCTGGCGATTTCTTGACATGAAGCGCCCTAACTATGGACGTCACCTCGTCTAGGTTCGTTTCCTTGATTGGCGGACCGGCCGGTGGCTTGAGAACACATTATATTGACCGATTTGTCGACTATTTCGACATGATCGCGATCAACGGATTGAGCAGACAGACGGCACTGGCTCTCTAGACCGTCGGCTAAGCACTCAGCTTTGTCAGGGTCGTCAAACGCGATGGCGGAGTTAGGTCCAACCAAGGGAGGCATATCTGAGACAGTGTCCGCCTTCAACGCTCTCTGCAACCGCCAGAATGCCTGGTGTGTTGGAGAGAGCGTCGCAAGCGTCCTATCCCAGCCGCTATCTCTGAAGTCGTCGAAAGCTTGTCTCGACTCCCTCTGGAGACGGCGCAGCCTCCGTCGGTTGTCATCTGTCGGGTATCGGTCGTGGGCTCTAATCGCGGCGTTTTTACGGGTGATTAGAAGTCTAATGTCCGGAGGGAGTGCTCGGTAACCCTCGAAGTTCACTCGGACCTCCCTCGAGGACTTTCCTATGCTGTCTACCAAATGTTCAATGAAGTCGCGGCTGAGACATCGTCCTCGACCGATGTAAGCTGGTCAGGAATTTTGTCGAGGTGCGCTGATACGGGGCAATGGAGTTGCTCTCGAAGCTTCGTCCAGTTAATAATTGTTTTTGTCGCGGGTTCCCTAAGGGGAGGAAGTCCTAGCTGAAATAGGACCGGTCGATGGTCAGAGTCTAGCTCGGATAGCGTCTCGATAGAACGTAACTGGAGTGTCACGCCCTTCAAGAGTACTATGTCGAGCACGTCGGGTCTGTCATGTCGGAAGTCTGTGTCGCAGTATCGCGTCGGACTCAAAGGCGCGGTGATCTCGAAGTCGAGACCAACCTTGTAGCTTAGCCTATCAAGCAGATTTCCTCTACTGTTTGCGACAGTGGAGTTCCAGCGGGGATGTTTGCAATTTAGGTCGCCGGCCAGAATGGTTGCGTTACCTAATTGGAGTAAGGACTTAAGGTCCCTCTCAACTAAGGCTTTATTGGGAGAAAGATAGACGGATGCTAGTACGATCGACTGATGGCCGGTCATACCCACCTGACATAATGACGCTTCTACGTTGACTAGTTGGGGCGGATCGAGCGGAGTGCAATGAAGAGACCTTCTGTAATAGATGATGGTTCCCCCCTTCGCGGTTGCCCTATCGTTCCTAACGAGACGGTAATTTGCGATGCGCGGATCACGATTACACGGCTTCAGAAAGGTCTCTTGTACTAACAGGACGTCTATCTGGTGCGTGACCACGAAGTCGCGCACTAGATCTATCTGCTTAAGTAGCCCGTTCGCGTTGAATGTAGCGACAGTCAGAGAGCGAGGTTTTACCCTTCCACGCGATGTCATGTGCACCGAGATGACGGGGAACGATTGGGACTTAAGGTCCTCGAAAATCCGCTCAGTAGTGAGCTCCACGGGGAGCCCTCGGATGACCACCGTTAAGCGGCGTTCATCCTCTAGCGCGTAGGTGTGGTATCCGTAACCACGTTCGCGGAGGAGACGAGTCAGACCACGGTGGTCCGACGAAGACGCGGTTTGAACGCGGATACCGTCGGCGGTATTTCGGGCGGACGTGAAATGGAGCTTGTGCTCCGTCATAAGTGCGGACAGAGTGTCCCACTTAGACTTGTCCCTTATGTAAAGCGGCGGCGGCGCGGGGGACTTCCGTGGCGCTGAAGGCGCAGGCGCTGAAGGTGCCTCCGCGGGCGCTTCGGGCGCGATCAGCGCGCGTTCGCGAGTCGGGCCCGGGCCCGAAGAACGGTCGGGCGACGCGGGTTCGCTACTAGCGGGTTTTAAGGCCCGTTTTCGCGGGACGTTCGAGGAGAGCGCTTTCGTCGCCTTCCTCTTGGCCGATTTGGTCTGCACGGTCGTGAAACCGTCGTCCTCGTCAGCGTCCGAGGAAGGGGACGAACTCCCCGACTCGGAATCCGAGGCCGTCTGCTCCGTAGGAGTGGCGGCCTCGACCTCCATGTCGGAGGTGCTCTCGGTCGCGATCGCGGCGCGCGAGGTCGAGGGCGGAGACTCGATGCCTAACAAGACAGAGTAGCGCAGGCATAATTCAGGCGCAATTCCGTGGACCCAATCAAAGAACTGCGACTTGGACAGATCTTCGGGTTCCGCCGCGGATTTGGGGTCCATGGTGGAGCCCGGAGATATGAGCCGTCCTCCCTGCGTGAGCAGGGAGGCGAGTGCCTAACGTGAACCCTATCGAATCTCTGTCAGTAGGTGACAGAGGTGTGCCTAATACCCTAACGACTGTGTACTTACACGACGCAGGCTATTACGACGAAGTCTTTGAATTGCGTTTCGTACCCTAACTAGGGCGACGTCGGACTTGTTGGACCCCTATGCAGGCTCGCCGGCCCGCAGGTGTGCTTGCGGCGATGACTCACACACAAACACAATCACACCGCTGGCTTGCACACAATGGAGGTCGTTATCTTGACTGGCGCAGGTGTACGAACGGTCGGTGCAGGTGGTCGGTGCAGGTGGCTGGGCGGTCAGCGTGACGGCCCAGGTAGGTGGCGCGAATAGGCGGAGAGGGTAAAAGGGACATGTGTCCCGGTCGACTGCTCAACGGTGAATGTGACGTAAATTGACATAACTTTTTAATTTCTAAACCGATTTAGATGAAATAAACACTAAATGTTAAGTAAAGACTGTGATAATATATTCCTGAAAATCGCATTCAAATTGGTTAAGCCGTTTCTGAGATTAGCGTGCACAAACATATAGACATACAGACATACAGACATACAGATAAACAGACAAACAAGACAAATAGTTTTGGGGTCTCTTGTTCTTATAAAGGCCCCCTATGATGTTTTTTTTAAATATTTTCCATGTACAGAAACTGATCAGTGACAATTTTATTATATGTATACATATTCTATAAATAATAGGATTTTAAATATAAGTAAAGCAATATAATAATTATAGTATATTGCTGTATATATTAATATATATTCAATATGATGAAATATTGATTTGGGAAAAACGTAAGTATGTATTGTTTTTATCTTATCTACCTTTAAAAGACTACTTATCTTGAATTTGCAAAGAAAATATCTATTTAGATGACATGTATTTCTAAAAGTCTCTCTCAGAAGGTTGTAAATATTTGTTTATTTATATAAGAACATTCGTAATACGTTACAATTCTTTGATCTCTCTTCATACGCATAATATTCGTATTTGTGTTGACTTGTAAGAAAAAAAACATGTTATTACTAATTTTATAAAGCTTTTTGCTTCTTTTGTGTATAATGTGTAGATAAACATTTCTTTAAATCCTTAATTTTTTCTAGAAATTATTTTCAATATTGTACCGTTATTTTTTATCTCTGCACATACCCAAGGCTGACTATTAAAATGCTATTTATTTAGCATTTAGTCCGTCCATTGTAAATATTTTTAAAGACTTTATTTTTTATATACTTTATAGTTTTTGTGATTAATTATCATTTCTTACTTTTCCCTCATACTTTACAATAATACACAGACAAATACGCCGTGTTTAACTATTTTTGAATTAATTTTAATCTTCATAAACTTTTCCTATGTCATAAATTACAGAAACCATGAAATATATGTCTTATCTAGAACTTGGGCCAGACTATTCCATTTTTAATTTTCTTCTTGTTGGATGTACGTAATCTTATTGTTATAAAGGATAACAAATGGCGCTTTCTACATTATTGAATTTCTACATCGCGGTGGTAAAATTTTGTCATTAGTATTGATATAATAGATAAGATGATCAGATTACTTTTCACTTCCCCGGTGACGCTGTAATAGCCACTTGGCTAATACGAGGGGGGTCAAAAAGTTCGTGGAATGAGGGGTATGGAGGGGGAAAAGGCAACTTTTTACTACCTGCACTAGTTGTGACACTCATTGAGAGTATAAATACTAAGTTTCAAAACGATTAGGTCATAATTCACTGTCATAATTCACGTCAATTAACAAGTCAATCCGGAAGAATTTTTGCAACATGGAGAAAAGCAGCGGCGAGTTGAGAGTTGTCGCGAGTTTTTGGCGCTCTGTGGTGATGAAAAGGATGAAGTTTTGAACCGAACTGTGACTGGCGATGAAACTTGGGTTCATCATTATGAGCCTGAGCGTGAACAAGACTTCATGAAGTGGCACAAAAAGGGCACACCACCCCCGAAGAAATTTAAAGTGTCTCCGTCGGCTGGAAAACTCATGGCTTCTGTTTTCTGGGATTCAGAAGGAATCCTCCTTATTGATTATAAAGAAAAGGGTGTTTCTATAACTGGGAAGTACTACGCTACATTATTAGAACATCTGCGAGTTACTGTGATTGTACGGGTGATTGTGTGAAAAGACGGGAAAAATTGACCCAAGGTGTGCTCCTTTTGCACATATATATATTTTTAATGAACACAAAAAAATTTAGGTGGGAATTAAAATACACTTGTATTTATAATTTTATCAAAATTTGAAAATTAAAGTGTAAAAAAGGTTATAAAATTTTAATAATAATAATTATGAAAGATGTATTCGATATTATACAAATTCTATGGTATTCGCTGTAGCTACGGAGAGCAATTTAATGAGCGAGTGAGAGATAGCATTCCTTGCAACTGTGAGCGAGACGACAACAGTTCGGTTGACGGTTGATGTCACTTTTTTTTCATTCTGTGATTCATGTGTCACGAACTAAGGAACTAAGGAGCTAGTTTGCGTAGTTCATATGTGGTAGCGCTCTTTCGAACTAGTTCGTTCGCGAACTACACAAGATTAAAGAACAGCAGCCGTGGGCATGTTAAACCCAGTTTTTCGATCTCGGCTCCCGCTCAGAACCAAGCTGGGTATTTATAAAACATACGTAAGACGTCACCTTACGTATGCCGCGCCCACTTGGTTCTCACTAGCCAGCACACAGCAAGTAAGCAGACTGAAGAGGCGTGTGAGGAACGAAACCATCTTTGGCGACCTCCGCATGGAGCGCCTGGATGCGCACATCATCAGAATCGCTGTTCAGATGTTCCACCAAGCCAATGTCTCGCATTTCCATCATAACCGAGACATCGTACCATGGCACACCCGGCCCCCAGACTCTTCCAGAAGGAGACTCCCTCGGAAACCTCCCTCCCATTTTTTAATCTCTGAGCTGTCTCCTTGGCCACCGGTCGCTTAACTGGGCTTCCCCTGGTTTGCCAGGGATCTCACCCGGATGGACCAACCGCCCAGTTGATATTCAAGCTTACTCCCGCAGCATCCCTATTCCACATTCCCTAGAGCGCCGGCTCACCCCAACGCCACACCTGTCTTAACAGAGTCCACAGGAAGAGGACAAGGCCCTGACACTGTTTCCCCCTTTTCCCCCTCGGGGTCGAGAGAGGAGGAGAATGCAACGAACGAACGTTTTGTATCGGATAGTGGTCAATGTCACGTGATTCGCTTCACCAAGAGAGACGAGCGTTTTCGTTTTTATTTAGCAATGTTAACCGTTGTCAATGTTGGGGAGTAATTCGTTGCCGTTATCGCCAGAAACAAATAATTAATACGTTATTTTATCGTTGCGGGTTAAAAACGGCAACGGTTTTTAAAAAGCATATCGCTTTTCGACTTTGTATAATGTTTTGATTATAGTTAGTTATTTCTTGAGATCGAAATTAGTTTAGTTGTTGTTTTTGGAGTTGTTTAAACTAATTGATAATTTTATTTAAGGAAAAGCATTATATATATGTTATATACTCAGTTGTAAAGCTAAATCTATATATCAAGTATATTTCAATAAACTTTATTTTAAAATTTATACCTGTTGTCGGAAACAGCAAAGTTTATTTTATTTAAAATTTGCCACTCTTTTACTATTTGTTTTATTTGCTGTACTAAATACCCACTAGTGTGACTGCCAGGACATCATTTGCAAGCTAATAAAATAGATTTAAATATAAGTTCAGATGAAATATAATGGGCGGTGACAGCAATGTAACTTGATGCTACACGATGTCCAACAATCTGTGGTGATACACACATTCTCTACTTCTGCATCTATTATATTTTTGCATTCCATTAATGATTTTGTATATAGTACAGGAATTAAAGAGTGAGATATCGTTTTTCTTGATGGTGGACTATATCCAGGAATCCAGGATAACAATTTTCGAAATTCTCCATTCTCGACGATTCTAAAAAGCTGCATGTCATATATAAATAAGTTGAACAAGTCTCGGTCAATTTTTTTCTTTGGGTCTTGTGATAAGAGTTTGACTATATAAGCATTATTTGTCGTTTATTCGACAGCTCGGTAGATGTAGAGTTAGTAGATGACATTACTACCGACGTTGACCACGCAGTAACTACGGTTTGAGGCTCTGGGCGGAGAAAATATTAAAAAAAAATGCATTTTTTCAGAATCTAATATTACGATACTACCTCTGTTTTATTGTTTTTTTATATCTTTTCATTTGGTCTGTTTAGTCGGTTTTTATATATATTTTTTAAACTCGGATTAGTAATTGGGACATAGGCTGGTTAGACAACAGAATTAAGATAACATTAAACCAGTTATACACTTTTGTATTGGAACATGATTAAAAATCTTTATATTAATTAAAATATATTGCAAGAACCGTGCCCATATATTTGTTAAAAAAATAAATAAATATAAAACATCGTAATATATGACACTGGTCTTGTTTTGCTTTCTTTTGCCCCAAGAGCTTATTTATTAAATATTAGTAAGTACCCGGGCAGAGATCGGAGCGACATCTAGTGTTTCATAAGACTAAATATTTCGCTGTTATTAAATGAATTTAAAATAAAATCTTTTTTTGGTTTAAGAAGGTTTCTAATTTTACTAATTAAAATGTCTAAACTGTTCCACCGCACTCCATTGACTGCTAGTGTATTTGCTGAGGCGCAGAGGGTGTAGTATGTGGCTGTTCTTGGATCAAAACGTGAGGATGCTTATACTTAGGATGACTCCTTAAATTTCCAATTGTTCTCTTGTCTTAAAAATTATTAAAAATAGTGAATTAAATTACGAAATTACATATTAATTATTTTTTAAATTCAGATTAATAAGCTACTTTAAAAACATTAATATAATGGTGACATTTAATACATTAACAAATATGAATGGTGACTTTAAACAATTCGAATGATAAAATAGTTCGGTGCAACGTGTGCAGTAATGTAGTTACCGAAGGGCTCGGCGGGGTGATGCCCCGTGGCCTTCAAGTTCAGAGGGCACCTTGGACTCTAACATACATCTATGGAAGGTAAAAGTAAGGCGGGCCATCTCTGTGTATTGAAAAGTCTCCGTCGAAAGGGAATAAATTAAGGTGGCGCTATTTGAATAAATTTGAATTTGTCCTTCATACAAGATGGTTCTCCTTACTTCTTTATTACCTTCCATACGTACATCCATTATTTTGAACTAGTGAAAAATTCTCCCACATTCGAAATATAAATAATAATATAAAATTTAAAAATAAAAAAAAAATAAAGGAAAAATTCTCATGAGCTGATTACCTTTAATTGATACGTTGAAGAAGTAATATTCCGTTTATTTAAAGTCATAAGACTCATATATGAGACATTACTTGCACTACTTGCACTACTTAAGAATCTATTATCAAAGAAGTCAGTTTAAGAAAAACATTATTATAAAATTTTGGGATCGAATATACTCGTAGCGTTTTTATATGCCTTTGTATATACGCAATATATTTTTATCTATAAGAAAATATAACTATATCTGTAAGTAAGCTCCACAAGTATCACGCGGGTTAGATGTTTAGAATACAGGAATAAGTCCGGTTTGGATGACGAAACACCAACATCCCCAGGGATTTTATAATGCTTTTCATACGTATAATGCTGGATGGACACTTTTTTCCATGATGGACACGTGTCCATCATGAGGGTCCAATCAGGAACCAATTGGAATGCATCAAGATAACATTTTAAAAATGTTGGGGACTAATCATAAAGCAAAGTGCGCCACTTCAAAGCAAGTGGAAGACAAAAATCTCCTATGGTCATCCATTCGTTTTGAATTTCTAAGCTCATCGCGTACAGTCCGTAGTTATTGTTTTCGTCTTGTCGAATAAACTATTTTGTTATGTCTATGTCTTGAACTTTCCTACTTGATCCTAGCCCTACTTTATTCGTTTGAGCACTTTTTAATTTTTCTTATGGAATTATCGAATCATAATCTTTTGGGAGAGAAAAAAAAATATTTTTTTTAAGAAGTACAGAAGTTAAAAAAGATGTATTTTAGTAGGTGAATGTAGATTTGGGTGTATTTGTAGTCCTTTTTTTTTTTGGTGTCTTTGTTTTGGTTTTTAATTAACCTCATTTTGAAACATGAACTTCTTCATACTTTCAAAAATGTTTCGTGAAAGCTAGATTTAGAAAAAAAATCGTAATGAGAAAACTGTACTAGTATAGGCTTGTCAGTCATGAAAAACAGTAACAACCTCATACATGGTTTCCTAAATATCTTTATTACAACCACTAATATATATTTATATATTATTAAAATAATTGTCTAATTTTGTCTATAAATAAGTTTCAATTGAATCCTCCTAATATGTACATAAACATTATCTTAATAAGTGTTAAAGTTCTAAATTACAAAAAATTGTAACAATAATTAATAATAAAATTTAGTGTAATTTTTATAATTGATTGTATACAAATAATAATAAGGTATGTAAATATCTTAATAGAGCTCTAAAAAGCGTTTATTTTGATAATTATTATAAAAAGAGACAAAAAGATCTGTGGATCTTCCCATCTCTCGTCAATTCCATCTGTAAACAAATAAACAGACTGCCCCTGCCAATGGACTACGTGTTCTCTATTTCCTGTCGTTGATCCAATTGACATAACAATTTTATTGAACACATTTATCTTGAAGGCTATAGGGGATTCTACTTGTATCTCCTCGTCGTAACTCATGCCAGCCTGGAGCAGTTCTGAGCATATACTATAGATAGTATTCATGAGATATGTTATTCTAAGTAATGATTTAAATTTATCCTTAAGCATTAAAAACAAAACGTCATACATTTGTTTTACTAAATGAAATCCATAAATTTCGACATATTTTGTTATCCTTTAGCTTATTTTGTTTTATCTACTTTATCATTTGTAGATGCCACGTCTTGTGTTATTATTACATCATTTAAAGATTTGAGCCGCTTCTTTCTAACGCACCCTCAAGATAAATAGCTCAGAGCATCCCCTTTCATACGTACAGTTGTAAACTTACGGCAACAACAAAATATATTATACGTAACTTATCTAATATTTTTTTTAGGATCTGTTTGTTAGAATAAAGAGAGGTTTTTGTGAACGGTTTTATGTCATAAATATAGAACTAGTAATATTAATGTATATAGATATTATTATAGTTTAAAACATAAAACTACAAACATAAATATCTTTGAGTATGTAAGTTTACGTATACAAGGTTAATGGTTGTTAATTAATTAAACAGATTAAGTCTCTTTTCATCAATTAGTTAATATTGACATTCAATCATCCTAATGTTAATGTGAGTTTATTAGCTTCATCGCTTCTTATTTAGCGAAGCTAATTTAATAAGGAAGGTTTTTTTTACAATATTAAAAAAAAAAAAAAATTGTTACTTTGTATATTTTTATAAGTATTATTTTATTTTGAGACACTAAATTACAAATTGTCAGTATGTAGTTCCTATTTTTTGTCAACTTCATTTTTTAAATATTTTATATTTCAACTAATATTCTTTAAGGAAAATATTTTAAAATAATAAACAATTTAATGGCGAATTAAGTAATTTAGACCTAACCAACTAAAAATAAGTAATAGTTAGTGAATTTTGAAACTTAATTTTTTATAGGCTGTGTGTGTGCGTGTGTTATTTTTTTTATAATTTTATGTAATATATCAATAAGGACGTCAGGAGTAGCTCAATCGGATCTAGGATCGCTTTTGTAATAACCATAAGTTTTGGAAGATTGTGATACTCATAATGGTTACTGTTAAAATTGAATATGATGCAAATTAGTACATTAAGTTAAATAATTTAGTAAAGACTACTCGTACAAAATCTTGCAACTGTTCAATATATACATCCAATATGCTTCTTGTTTTTTTTTGACTAAAAATAAATACAATTATATTTTCATAATATCAATAATATCATAAAAAATATATTTTTATGATATAATTTCATAAATTTGCCTGTCCTTTGAATGACGACACGCAACAAGTACAAGTTGAAGTTGACAAGTAGAATGCTTTGAAAATGACAAGATGAATGAGTTGTACAACATGCTGTAAATTGAGTTCCAAAGAGGAAATGGAGACTAAGACATTATTTAGAAATTTTCCTTTTCTTTCTTTTATGAAATATAACTGTTAGATTATAATTTAACATAAATCAAATAATAAATATCAAAATATCAATCTGTATAGATTGATATTTATTGAAAAATATCGACAATATCATACATGAAGCAATATCGACTACTTTGTAACTTGATATAATAATAGTTAGTGACGTAACATATATGTCACAGGACTAAGCTTATCAGTTCACAGGAATTTAATAAAAGGGGTCCTCTGATTGGTGCTGAGCTACTTTAGTAGCAGTTTACATTGTTTTAGATAAGAGGTAGCGATGTACAAAATAAACAAGAGATCATCATCAAAGGAGCAATAGGAGTAGGTCCAATATGAACAAATAAAAAAATTTGAAAAAAGAAAAAAAGGAATATTTAATAATTGTTATTACAATAGCGAGTGTCAAAAATCATGTTACTTATTAAATTTCATTACACAGAAGTAGATAGTAATAAGTAACCATTTTTTTATACCTTTGTTCTTATAATCAAAACACTTTAAATATTACATTTATATACCCACGATTTTTTATTTGCACCATACAACAAGTGGTGCAGATGTAAGAACTATTTGATATTGTTTTTTAATCTGTTTTCTAACTGACCTCTTACTTAACTGACATACTTACTATATCGTCGACTTTAAACGATTGTTAAGATAACTATTGAAATCACTGTCATCTGATAACATAACAATTTTATGGAGATCAGATGACAGTAGGTATGGCAGTAGGTAAATGGATTACTAAGAAACAGACGGGATGGAAGGGGGGATGGAATAGGGAACAATGGGAATAACTTACACCTTATTGTGAACGTTTGAAAACGATCTGGACGTTATTTTAGGATTATCAGAATTAGTATAATAGAGTGTCTACCATTAAATGTAACAAAAACCTTTTCATAATACTAAAGGTGTTTTAAGCTGTACTCAATTTTTTTTTCAGGATAAGAATAGTTAGCTTCTGGGACTTATTTTATTAATAATTTCCATAATTTCACATTTATTGGTTAATTGTTCAGTTGTTTCAATAAAATTATTTGTCTTAAGATGAATCGTATACATTTAGAAACATTTATTATGTCCCTTACTCTTTCTTTCCCCCTTTTTCTGGTTCTCTTTATCTAAGACTTTTAACAACATTTTTTAAATCCAGCAACAGTAGTGCTATTCTGTAAGAACATATTATAATCTTGAAAGCGGAATCCACGGTGAATATTAAATTGGTATTCTCTAAAACACGACAGCACCCGTAGCTCCACACTTTCGAGTGTGAAAACGAGATTAGGTTAGATTTAATAAAGAGATACTTGTGTAAGATTTATAAAAAAGTAATGAATTGTTTTATTCATTCATTAATAAGGCTTGCTCAAATTATAAATTCGAATTACTTGATCAGAAATGCCAAAATGTAAACAGGAGCGTTCGATTTCGAAGTGAATTTTTTCACTAGTTTTTTACAGAATAGCATAACTGATTGCAATCCTAGTAGGTAGTTACAGTTTTGTACGCCATTCTTATTTTGTGTATTTTGTGACATAAGACCGTGTTCACACTGACCCTCGTAGTTCTAACAAACTCTCGGCGCTAAATAAATGTCTTCGAGTATTTTATGTGGTCGTAAGTTGAAAGCTGTTCAGGGAGAGGAAGCTCCGAGCTATATATCTTAAGGTACACGACGCTAGAAGGGAGGAGGTAGGAACTTAGAACAATGTAAAATAGCAAAGAGACATGTCCTTTTAAAATATTTATACTAAACTTAAATAAAATTAAAGTTACGTTACTTAAAAGTAATAATAAATTAATATGTACCTAAAAAAAACAAAAAACAATCAGTGGTTGGAAAGAGTAAAAGAAACCGAAAGAAGTAAATATATATATAAAAAGAAAAAAAAAAGATTTCAATTTTTTATAACACGTAAAAAAATAACTATTAAACAAAGCGAATGAACTCTTCCATTATCTAATAAAAACTTTATTTGATTATCAAACCTATATGAAACACTAAATATGTAGTATTAGTTACTATTACAGTTTTAAAGACTGGTTTTAAATAACTGTTATTCCTGGAAAGGAAATCTTATATTAGAACAACACTAATTTGGCTGAATATTTACGTTTCATTTAATTTTCAATCACTTAAGTGTTGCCTGGAAATTTTAAGTGAATTATATTTCACGAAGCTTATTACCGAGAGTAATCATTAAAAAGATAATGAATTAGTTATTAAGCATTTAATTATTTTTTTTAATATTATCTAGGGCAATGCTTGACTACATTCCACCTGATGGTAAGTGGAATGTAGTCTTAGGTGGTAAGGCGCATTACCCTAGCAACCTATTCACTCTTCTCTTGAATGTGACCACATTGTATTCGGTCGGAAATACCGACGCAGGCAAGCTGTTCCAATCCTTTGCTGTACGCAGTAAAAATGAGGAAGCAAAGCGCTTCGTTCGAACAGGTGGAATGTCCACAACAAAAGGATGAAAACCTGCTGTGCGTCGGGACGTCCGGTGATGGAAAGGGGACGGGGGAATTAAATTATGTAATTCCTGCGCACACTCACCAAAATGTATCCTATAGAATACTGAGAGGCTAGCAATTCTACGCCTGTGCTCAAGGCTTTGGAGGTCGGCTCCGACCAATTCGGGATCGCCTATAAGCCTCTTTGCTCGCCTCTCAATTGAGTCCAGAACCGCAAGATGAGACTTTGCGACACCAGCAAATATGTGGCCACAGTACTCTACACACGACCGGATCTGTGCTTTGTATAAAACAAGAAGCTGTCCCGGTGTAAAGTACTGCCGAACCTTCGCAAGAACGGCAAGCTTTGCTGCTGCTGCTCTTGCTCTGGACTCAATGAACCGACCAAAGTTGAGGTTCGAGGAAATCTCTAAGCCTAACAACTGAAGCCGGTCACTGTATTCCAAGGATACATTCTGGAATGTAGGAGCCAAGGTGAAAGGGCTCCTTTTGGCGGCGAATAGACACGTCTGCGTTTTGGTGGCGTTGAACTTGACAAGATTGGCATTGCTCCATACGGAGACTGCCTGAAGTTTGTCATTCAAACGTTGCGCCATGGCTTCTCTTTCAGACTGTACTTGATCTCGACTAGCCCGAGTACTCGGCAGATATCTTTCTACAACTGTGCTGTCGTCTGCATACCCATAGATACCGGGCTTCAACAGATCATTAATGTGCAGCAGAAACAGAGTTGCAGAAAGAACGGACCCCTGAGGCACTCCGGCATTTATTGTCAAGGGTTCCGAGGAACACCCGTCGACAACTACTCGGAGAGATCTCTGGCTCAGAAAGTCCATTACCCAGCCCATCAGACCAGGAGATATACCGTACGCTGAAAGCTTGCTTATAAGGCTCGCATGCCAGACCCTGTCAAATGCCCTCGAGACGTCCAGAGATACGGCGACCGCTTCTCCGTTCTTCTCGATGACCTCGCCTAAAATGTGCGTAGCATACACTAGGAGGTCCCCAGTAGACCTATTACGGCGAAACCCGTACTGTCGGTCACTGAGGAGATCGTTACCTTCTAGGTATGCTAGTAGGCGCGAGTTCAATACACGTTCCATAATCTTGCAGAGTATGGAGGTGATTGAAATCGGTCTGTAATTGACAGGGTCGGCACGGCTGCCTTTTTTGGGCACGGGTTGCACATTAGCATGCTTCCAGGATTTCAGCACTATTCCAGTCATGAAAGAGAGACGATACAGACGTGTCAGTACAGGAGACAACTCAGCTGCGCATGTCTTGAGCAGAATGGCTGGTATACCATCAGGACCACTGGCTTTATTCACATCTAAACGACACAATGTCCTCCATACCTCTTTGTTAGTGATGCGGATTTCAGGCATCGAAATACCGCAGTGAGGAAGATGTACTGGAGAAGCATTGCCAGTGTCTAGATGCGAATTATCAGCAAACAGAGAAGCAAGTACATTCGCTTTCTCTGTTGCTGTGTGGGCCAGGGATCCATCCGGCTTCAGCAAAGCAGGCAGTGAGGGTTGGCAGAAATTCGACTCGATCGCTTTCGCAAGAGACCAGAAAGCTCGACTGCCAGTTGGTCTGACAGAGAGCTTTTCGCCATTCTTAGCGATTCGATCGAGACGAGCCTTCCGCAATGCCTTTTTGTAGGACTTCGCAGCTTGGTTAAAGGCTCTCTTCTTCGAACTTACATCCGGAGTTTTGCGGCTTCGAGCATCAGCCCAAATGAGATATGCCGAATGTTTTCGGTCTTGAGCATGACCACATTCGGCATTAAACCATGGGCGAGCTTTGCCACCGATGGGTACGTCAGCAAAAGGGATAAAATACTCCATTGCTTGATGCACCACATCGGTTATAGCATCCGCGCAACTCGAGGGATCCAAAGAAGAGAAGCAGACCTGCCGCCAAGGATAAGACGCAAAAAAGTGCCGCATCTCATCCCAATCTGCTGACTTGTATTTCCATACTCGCCTAACACCATGAGGTTTGAAAGCTGGTGGGGAATATGTAAACACAGATTTCACCAGACAGTGATCGGAGGTTCCCAAGGGAGAGGTAACCTCTACACGATACCTGTCCGGATCAGTTGTCAGCAGAAGGTCCAGGCAATTGGCTGTATGGCCTACCACATCTGGTACCCTTGTCGCTTGCTTCACCAGCTGAAAGAGGTCCAAGGACAACGCAAAGTTCACCGCTTTTCTTCCAGCATGGTCGGTTTTCTGGTACGGGAACAGCCAGTCCTTATGACAGGCATTAAAATCCCCCAGAAAGACGAGCTGCGCTGAAGGGAACTGATGCCATATCAGCAGCCTCACCGAGATACTCGAATAATCTAGTTGTCTCCTCGTCACCGCTGTGCGAACGGTAAACACAGGAATACAGGATTTTTTCGTTTCCTGTGTCTACTAAAACCCATAAAGAAGAAAAAGTGGGGTCTTCAAGGTGACGGAGACGCTGGATACAGAGGTCGTTCCGCGCATACACGCAGACTCCGGCATGTGAACGAAAGTTGTGCTCTAACGTGTAACCGGGATAATCCAGGTGCGCAGCGCTTAAGGGACATTGTATCTGCGTCTCCGTCAAAGAGAACAGGTGCGGTTGTTCTGTCTCCAGGTGGTGATGGACAGGTAAGATATTAGAGTGCAAACCCCTAATATTACCGAAGTGCACTTTAAATGAGGAGGAGTGCAACCGCTGTACAAACTTTTTCCTTTTCTGGTTTTTCTTCATGATAAAAAAAAATAAAGTGAATAGGGATGGGAAATGGCAGTTGAACGAGGCGGTACGTATCGAACCCACGACTTTGCCCGATGGGTGGTAACTTTGCCGGCGACCCGATGTTATGGTCTACCACCAAGAACGCTTTCATATTATATTTAAAGAATATTTAATAATTTTATAAGAATTTTCTGACTAATACGTAATACGAGTAAGTATTTTTTTTACAATCTTTTAATTTTGATGCCTTAAGCCTTAATTGATATAATTAAAAAGCACTTATTACCGGAAACACTAAGCTAAGAATCTAAAACCTAGATTGTCTGTAATAATGTTGAATAACGTCTCTGACAGTTTAATCTGACTGTGAAATAATTAAAAGAGAACTATTTTTACGGATTTAACTTGCGTATATGGAATTAAATTTTAAATTTACATTTTAAAACTAGAGATGAAGACATCTCCTATCTCTTACCATGAACACGATTACTGCAAAGCATTCGAAACGTCGGGTTAGATTTAAAATGTAAATTTAAAATTTAATTCAATATACGCGAGTTAAATCCCTAAAAAAAAGTTTTATTTCAACGTGTAGTACTCGTGAAAACCTTAGAAAACACTTATTAAAAGAGAGTAAAACGAAAACTTGTTAATAACTTTTGTTTGAAGACTTATATTTAAATCCAATAATAATTACCTAAACAACTTTTAATATATTTTAGTTCATTTTTATATTAAAAACCTAATATAATATACAGCTCGATACTTTATAGTATTGCAAAGTTTAGGATATAATATCAAGCAAAGATGAAACAATTTGCTTGAGTTTTATTAATTAGTTATAATTTTAAAATATATAAGAAGCGATTAAAGTTATTTAGTTACATGAAGACGATCTGAATCATGTTGTATTTAATCAGTCGAGATGTTGTAAGTAGAATCCAGCAGTTGAATATCTTTGATAACTACACCATGTCTAGCTTAAACTCGGATGACCTAGCTTTTTCGTCTTGACTCTAGATGATCAAGATGCAATAACTGAACTGTGCATTATCAGGTATAAATAATAATGTAATCATATCTTATGTGTAATGTGTAAATCATTATACAGAAACAGTATACGAATATTATAGTATTAAAAATAACTAATATAAAATTACAATAAATTAAAACTATTAACATAATTTTATTGACACATTATTCCTTCAATATACTAGCAAAAGAGTAGTCAAACTTTGCCAATGTAGTGATGGAATTTGTAAATGTAAGTATATTTGTGTGGAAGATTGTGGTGTATGTCTTTGTTTGTGCGTGTATGTATGGACGTGTGTTTATATTTATCAACTTATAAAACGTAAAAATAGCTCTAATCGTAATACTACATATAAATTAGGAAAAGAAGACCATATTTATTATTTTAATCTTATTTCAAAGGTTATGTTCAGAGAACAAATCTGCACCTTTTTATTAAAAAAATATTTTATTTGCTTGTTTAAACAAAAAACATATTTGTTTTATTGAAAAATCATTTTTTCTCCGTTTTATATTTGGTAAACCAGAAGTGTTTTTGTGTAATTCTTATCTAAGATTTTATTTAACACCAAGAAAAGGATATCCATAATTGTATATTTATTTATTCAGTAAAGAACTACATGTGACATTGTTTCTTATATAAATAATAATAAATTCGATTTCTTCTTTTCAATTGCACCATTCATTCATCTTCATCACTCGTAAGGCAAATATTACAAAGTTGCGTTCATACTTCGTAATTATATATTGAATATCACTCTTTCGATAAAAATTATGTTACCAGACATTCAATCTCTTTACATATTTTAAGATCATTTTGCTTTCTATTATTTTAAAAAACAAATACCTTAAATATTTTTCTTTTAAGTGAAATAAGTAGGTACTATTTAAATGAGGTCGTTGAACTTACCAGCCATTTTACACAGAGACAGTGCTCCAATTAATTGAAATATATAGTGCTTGGCTTGAACCATCTAGAACTGACGTATTTGACGTTTCTTCATAATAATAATACTTGTAATTTAAACCAAATGTATAGTTGGATTTACCTTGGAGTTAAAAATTATAATGATTTACTAATTACATTATACAACATTACTATACATTTATAAATATAGTTAAGTGTGTTTAACAACACATCGTAAATTCTATAATTTAATGAACAAAGTTAAAACAAAAAGTAAATAAGTAATCTAAAAGAACAATTTATGAACGCAGGCTTTGGAGAACTCAAAATGCTTAAGGAATGAGGAACATAAAAAAGTTTTTATCGAAAATTTCTTTTAATCTGAATTATGATTTGTGTTTTTATTATGTGTACTGTATGGTATATTACACTTAAAGGAAACCTTTAGTTAGCTATTAATTTAATTAAGATCGTAAGTTTATTCGAATCATAATAAAGTTTGATCTTATCTTAAGAACAGATCAAACACGTTTGAGCTAAATGAAACTCTCGACATCAATCTGTACTTAACTGCTAAAACAAAAATGTGCTGCCTTTTGAACTAGCAGTAAATATCTAATATCTATCCTCAATAATGTATGAGAAAAGTCACTATTTAAGATAACTAAATATATAACTTATATAATATTCATATACACAGATCTATATATATATATATATATATATATATATATATATATATATATATATATATATATATATATATATATATATATTAATTCTCCTATTTCAAATTAAACATCAATTATTCCATATATTACAGCTCATTATAAATTCTAAGTTCAAATTACTCTAATAAGGCGACTGTCTTATTACGGTAATTTGTACTCGACTGATTAATTATTTAGGTAATTAATTTAATATTAATTAGTCGAATATTACCGAAAATTAATTACCGACGAGATTTATAAATTATCTTAATAATAATTAAATCTATTTTAGTAACGTTGAAAAAGATATACAGAAACCCATGTAGGTATGCCTGTAAGGAAATATTGTTATATCTATTTTCACAACCTCTATCGTTTCAAAAACTCCTAGGACTAGAATGAATGGAATTTAGCTAGAATTTTATAAGGCTATTCACAGATCTCTAAATGATTCTTAAATGCCTAAATTACCCTGGATTTTAGAAGTCTGAATTTCAAATTACTAAAATAATTTCTATTGTTGTAACAGACTTATCATTAAAAAATACATATTTAATTCGAAATTGTCAGAAAAACTTACTTAAGAAAATATCATACATATTCAACGTTCTGTAAAATGGATATGGAATAATGTTACGATTTTTTGCAAGTATTGTTCGTGTCGTCTCAATATTTATTTATACTTTATTGTACAACATAAAATACAATGGGCGGACTTAATGCTAAAGCATTTTCTACCAGTCAACCAACACAGCTAATAGAAAATAAAACGATGAGGGTACAAAATTAATGAACAAAATGGAAACACTTAAAGCTAAGAATAACAAAGGTGCTATAATAAACTAAACTATAAGTAATAAATAATAAATAATAAATATATACATATACAACAATAATATAAACTAAATATATATTAATAATAAATACCTAAATATATATATATACATAACAATAAAATAAATAAAGTATATAAATTAATAATTCACCTTAAACAATAATTATACAGGTAATTATAAATATAGGTAATGATAGGATATGAATGAAATAAACAAATGTTATGATCTCTCATGTACATATTTTATGATGCGTTTCTTAAAAACTTGTCTGTTCGGAGCACGTCGAAGTATGTCAGGAAGGCTATTCCATAGTTTTATGGCGTGTACTGTGAAGGAATTAGACATAAAACCAGTAAGGTGTGAAGGGATGAGTAAACAATATAACTTTAAGGAAGTCATAGAGTAATAGCAGGATCTCGACTTCAAAGTTAAGTGTCAGATGACTTTACGAAATATGACCATAAATATTTGTATGACAATAAAAAAAAACTTTTTTTGAAATATCCTGATGATAGGACGGGTCAGGTCAAAATTATTAGCAGAGTTTTGAATCCGGAAACCTGACCTGACCTGACCTGATGACCTCTGGGAAACCATCCCGTTGCTAGGGATACAGTAGAACCCGTAACGATTTATTTTTCATTCAATATTTATTTACAATATTATTAGGATGTATAGAAATCTGAGTTTTAATTTTTTTTTACGCACACAAACAATTGTATTTTCCCGGGAAAACAAGATTTTTTTATGGATATTACTATAAATTAGATAATAAGCTAACTACAGAAAATTTCATAAAAATTTTATCAGTTTCAAAATTAGTTTTTGTGCTATTTACGGAAAAAAAAACATTTTAATTTCTGAAGAAAAAACCTAAAAATATCTAAGCTGAATTAAAAACAAACAAAAAAAAACATTTTTTTTTTAAATTCGTGAAGTTGTTATGGAAACAGGAAGGAATAAACCAATATAAACAGTTAATCACTTAAAATTGTTATTATGACTAAACAGGTAACATTCACTAATTTTGAATGTGCCGATTTCGCGACGTTTATATCTGATTATACGCATAAAAGTGTACATAAATCTGTCAATAATAATATAATACCTCCAAGGTGAAGAGTCTCATCACAAAAGTGAAGAATATCAGCTAACGACGTGAAAATCAAAGAACAATTGTGGCAAGACAATACCTTTGTACTCTTAAAGAGGACAGACTGAGTTGTGAAGATGAACTAGATATGGAATAAGTTGTAGTTTCTTTCCCTTTAGAATGTAAAGGAGCAATATATTGATGTTTTAATATAAAACCACTGAAGATCTTTCCTATGATACATATTTTATTTTGACATACAATACGCAACCATTTTACCCTGAGTAAATATAATCTGCAATAATCTTAAAAGATTGAATTATAAAATTCTTTAAAAGCAACAAAAAAAATATAAATATTTTATTTAACAATGCTAATTTGCAAAGGCGTTACGACTTGGATGACAGATGTTTCCAAAGAGTGACCGGAGAACATCTCAGGGCGTCATTAATCTTTGTCAACAAGACGTCGAATCTGTAATTAAGAAGTTTATCATAAGCAACAAAAAAAAAAAAACGCAACTCGAGCTTCCAACCTAAATATCACTGGTAAAGGTGGAGCGCCAGTGTTAGAGGAAGTATTTTTAAATAGATAGGCGGTCTGAAGATATACGGGATTGTAAATTTTACCGTTTCATATTTATGTGTATATTGACTACAACTAGGCATTACCTGTACAAATTCGAAAATTATACAAATATTTTTTTCTAGATTAATTTTTATGGACATTTTTATAACAAAAATATTATGACAATGAATACAAGTAATTAAAAGTGTCTTACATTTAACTAGAATTGAAATAAGTAGCTCTTAAAAGACTCTTAAAGAGTAGAGTTTTGTTGATGATATTGCAAGAATTAACTAATGTATATACATTTTATTAATTCCTTTACTGACAATGGAATATTGTGAAACAAGTCGTTAAAGTTTTTTTAATTTTGGAATATAATATGACAGTTATTATTTTACTATCTAGTTTCGTGGCCAATCACATTCTAATATTATTTTAATTTAAGCTCCTTCCCGTCCGTGATGAATACGGCAAAACAAAATGCTAAGATCGCCCACTTAACTCTGCATTGCAGATTTTGCTAAAAATACAAAAAAATATAAACTCTCTCGAAACGAATTACGAAGGATATCCTTCATGCTTTTGAGCTTATATTTTAATAATTTAATTAAGGGCAATGAGTGTTCTGGTTTTTAAATTTTCATTAGATTTTTGACTATAATAAAAATAATTTTAGAGTACCCTAGCTTTACGTAAGTAAGTTTATAAATAACATTATTCGTTTTATTTTTTATTTTAAGGATTCCTAGAAATATTTTTTTTTACAATTTTAACTTGCGTAAAATATGATTTACTAGTTTCACTTTCTTTACATTTTGACATTTCTGATGATAGTGTTCAAGGAAAGATGAGGATACAATCTATCGGTCAATCAATTTAATCTATCTCATCTCATAAGGATCTAAGTGTTTGTTAATAAGGCAGATTATTAGTCGTCTACCTTCCACAGTTTTTAAGTTCCCGTAGTTCAGTACGCACACAAAACGCACTAACAGTATTATGAGGTCTCATATTACGGGCACAAACAGGGCCTTTAACGTAGTGTTTTCTAAGGCTTTCACGAGTACTTAAATTGAAATGAACTATTTTTACGGATTTAACTCGTGTGTAATAAATTTTAAATTTACATTTTAAGTCTAACCCGACGTTTCGATTGAACAGAACAGACACCTCCATCTCGTCTTTACGTGAACACGATTGCTGCAAAGCATTCACCGATCTATGTAAATTTTCTTAACCGCATACGCCTCTTAAGTTATTTTCTAATGTGTCGATAAGAGCGTTCCACTGTAATTTTGAATCTAAAGAAGTTCCTAAAAATAATGTTTTGTTAGTAGTCTAAGTTATGTTGTCATCAGTAAATAAACTTAAGCCTGTTTTAAAGAGAACATAACATAAATTAACTTAAGATATTTTATTATGTTTCTTAAAGATCAAAAGGCATATTTAGCGAGATAATAAGCAAAAAAAAGGCATACTTAACTAGATAAACCCCGCCGCCTAGCTGTTCAGAGTTGCAGATATGTATTAAATATGGTAACGTTTAACTTGTGAAAATTGTGGTAGAATTTACCATTGAGATACCTTTGAGACAGAAGGAAATCTATATCTAACTTTATACCCAGAAACATAGATATTACTAATGAAGATATTTTTTTTTTGCAAAAACATCTACACGTAGTCTTCTCATGAACACTGTCAAAGCCAAGTAATGATCAAAATATCGGATTAAAAGTTTTAAAATATATATTTTTTTATCTTTTTTTTTTATAAATAAAGAATGAAAAATAAACCGATACGGGCAGGGATTCGAACCCGCGACTACTGGGAAACCGTCCCGTCGCTCTACCAACTGAGCTTTCCCCTGACGGGACGGTTTCCCAGTAGTCGCGGGTTCGAATCCCTGCCCGTATCGGTTTATTTTTCATTCTTTATTTATAAAAATTTAAATAAGCTTAACATGGCTATACATGTTTAAAGATATTTTTCAAACATTTTTTTATCTATTTTATTTTAAAATATTTCTTTTATTTTAGTGTTATGTTTCATATAATTTATGTTACCTTTACTTGCACAATGGACTTCCAAAGATTTAAGAGGTTATTTATCGTCTATTTAATTTCATAAAGATTTTGATATTTGAAATCTGATCTAAAAAACTACGAGATCAAAACTATGTGTGAGTTTTAGTATTATTGTCTAGGCACCAACGTTTAAATTGAACAATTCATTTATAAAAATAAAAAAAATATGTATAGAGGTTTTTTTCAAATGAACATTTTCATCAATCAACAACATTTTCAACAATCACAGTTGCGGTCTTTCATCGTAAGTACTTATTAAATATAACTTGTCAAATAAAAACAAAGATTATTTATAAGTAGCCGTTCAACTTCTTTCGATATATTGTCATAGTATCTCCGACCTTAAATACTTTTCTCTGGGATATTTATCTATTTCGAAGCTTCTTAATCCAAGTAAGTACTGTTGATTGGAGATCAACAAACAAACAAACTCAGCAGCAAAATTACACAGAGTGAGTGTCTAATGGACTGAACTGTAAATATTAGATAGTGCTTTGAGATTAGAGTCTAAGACCTAAGTCGTCTTATTGAACTTAGACGTCGAAATCTTAAATTGCTTTTTAGTATACTATATTGGTTTGAAAATATCTATAAACATGTATTGCCATGTTCAGCTTAAGCTCGACAGACTTTCAAATATAGAATGTTGAATTCATCGAAGCGGACAGCGATATGGTAGCTCAATTGGTAGAGCATTCATAATATATTTTCAGTTAAATGAATATATACTTACATCCTTCTACAAATTAGAAGGAAATTGTCCCATAGCCAAAATAGCTCATTATCAAATTTGATTGCAACTTACTCGGTATAAGGATTTCGATTCATAATTTTGATAATTCCTTTAATAATAATGAAGAAAATATGAAGAAAATTATTACGATATAGGTTAATTATCTAAATAACAAACACATATATATTAGTGTCAAGATATATCAGAAATCATAAATGAGAAGCCTTAATATATATAATCGAATCTTCCTAATATTTTTTACAGACAAGTCTGTTTTCGTTGTGTTACTTATCAGCGCAAAACCTTTATATCTATATATAAGTTAACATGCTTTTCATTAAAAACTAAAACAAATTAACTCTTGCCTCAAACACCCCATTCTAAATTAATTGACGTCGGTTGAAGCTAGTGCGCGCACACGCGTTTTATTATCCACACAGACATAGGTTTATGTTTGTAGTAAGTCAAAACCAACTGACAACACATACTCACTTCAATAGTTTCATGAAGAAGTCATTGTTGTACTGTTTTTTTTATCTGACTCTGAAACATTCTACCGGAGTCTATTAGAAAAGCTCTATTAACAAAAATTTAAATGAAGAATTTTCATAACAGCAATTACTACTTATTGTTACATTGTCTTATTTTAAATATTAAATATATATCTATTTCTTTTGTGTGAATAGATTTGTATATGTATTACGTGTACATATAAATGTGTTTGAATATATAAAAGATTTGAACACTTACACACGACTTTTCTTGCCCTTAAATTGGTGCAAAAAAAAAAATTAAAATATTACAAACATATTATACTTAGGTTTCATTACTGGAAAATGTTTTCACCTCAACATTACCTTCGGATGAAAAAAATACTTATTAAATATTGGGTCGATGGCTCCTTTTATTTTATGTTTTTCTTCAATTTATTTTTTTAGCTTTATTACTATTTCTGCCCAAAGTGAAAATATACTATT
This sequence comes from Napeogenes sylphis, assembly GCA_959347405.1. Taxonomy (NCBI): domain Eukaryota; kingdom Metazoa; phylum Arthropoda; class Insecta; order Lepidoptera; family Nymphalidae; genus Napeogenes; species Napeogenes sylphis. Next base: position 11,595,121 of record OY365778.1, read on the forward strand.
TTATTAAAGTATGTAGTTCGTGTATACGAGTATAGTACGAGTTGTAAAAGTGTAAATCAGTAATAGGCATTTAAAGATGGAAAAGTTTTTCAATAATTTTGCTAATAACTTTCGTTCTGAGATCTTTTATTTATAAAATATAGATTAAAAAGTTCAAACGATTCTGTCAGCTACTACCATTAGGCTAATTTTTATTTATTTTTTATTAGGGTGACGCTAAAACCAAATTCGATTTTTACTGATTTTTATAAACTTCGATATAAGATTACGCTATTGTTAGTGTAACGAATTTCTTTAAAAAAATGTTCTTTATTAAAACACTAACGTAGCATTTATTAGTTATAAATTGAGATTCTTCACTGGTACGATAATACACACCATGCTCATATGTGAATATAAGTTATCGCCGCGCGTTAAGAAGTTATCTGATCTACACTATTTTCCCATCCACAAACGACTCTCACGACTCAATGAACAAGTAATCAAAAATCCGCGTTCTTAAATTCCTGAGCACTGATATCCTTAATTTAGCGGTATTTATATTTGGTTAACCTAATATAAATACCGCGTGTACCTAATATAACTAAAAAAACGTATGCTACTTGACTAAGTAGCACACGTTTTTTTTATAACTGTTAATAGTTATTAAAATATATTAAATATTGTTGAGTTTTTTTCTTTACTAAGTTTATCCAAGGCTAGAATTGTGAGCGATCCTTGTGGATCGCCTTTGTCATAAAAAAAGAATAGATAATATGATGTGTTAGTGTTAGTTGGTTAGTATGTCATAACACTATATATATTTCTTATAGTGATTGTTTGTTTTTACAAGTAGGGCTTGCTTATAATAATTTAATCTATGTAAGATTAAATGTAAGACGAAATAACAAACCTTTGAATATATAAACTAAATCTCACTTCAAAATAAAAGTAAATTTTGACTTTGATTTTTTTATTGGTTAACAGGTTTTTTTAAGTACCATTTAAAAATGATATATTTTAATAAAATAAAATTTGTCTGTATGTAATGAACGTCTTTTGGAGAACCTAATTGTAAAAATCAATACAACATCTCAACATCAGATTCAAATTCTATAAAGTCAAGAATGTAAGAATTTTAATACCAAAACAAGAACTGTATTGATCTCGTCGAACATTTATAAAAAAAATACAGTTATCAAAATTACAAGAAATTATTTAAATCAGTTAGGGAAGCTTTCTTACTTCAATTAAATAATAATTGATTCTAATTGATTCCATTTAAGTTTTAATAGCTGAAAATTGGTACACACTTTTGAATATTTGTACGCCTAAATATTCTTCTTTGGAAATTTCCTTTAAAATAACTTCGACTGTTAAATGTTATTATACTTTGAATGTAATGTTATTCTTTAAATGTTATTAAGTAGCAGTCGTTTGAAGTGGCTTTGTAAAAATAATTAAGAGTCAATATTTCTCATAAGCTGTTGGTTTTTATTTTAATATGTGTTACATTTTTTTAATCAATATAAAGAAATAAATCATTTCAGCTTAAAGTTTCAACCTAAATAATTTTAACGAACCTAATAGAAGCTTCACACAGTTATTTATGTTTGTTGCTAATGAGTAATAAGACCCTGGCTTTAAAATTTCATTTCGGTAAAAGAGAACATTATTTAAAAACGTAACTAAGATATTCTACGTTTAAATGTAACGGTACGTATCAAACAGTGTACTAAAGGTAAAATCAAGCAACAATAATAAATCGTTGTACCTAAATAAATAATGTCCCTTGAGACTGCACAGAGTATAAATACAAGAGGCTAAACAGATTTTATAGAATAGATAATATTTTCTGGTAAATTTCTAAGATTTAGCTTATATTAGTTGTGGCAAGAATTGTTAAAATGGTTTCTGTTGTAATATATTATTAATTTTAATTATGTTTATATAACGACAAACTCTAGCTACACAATACCTAAGGCAAAAACCATTGAGAATAATGGAATATGACAATAAATATTTTTTTATGATTTTTTAGTTGCTGTTATTTCCATCAACTTTTATGACAATTTTTAATTTAATATTTTAATATAGTAGTAATACTATGCCTGTATACGTTGACGTTACACTGTGATTTCTGGGTACAGTTTCTTTTTCTCCTCTCACAAGTATAATGGGATCGTAAAATACTATATCAGAGAGTATGCGTCTTTTAAAAACTTCGATTGTTAGTAATATCTTATATCTTTTATTAATGAATAATATCATAGTGTTTAATTCCTTATAAAATAATATTCTGTTCCAAATTATCAGTTGCAAGCTACTTAATCTCTACTTCAATAATAGTTCTCGTCATAAAGTAAAAAGACTATAAGCTAAATAGTTCCACTGTTTTCTCTCAAATAAAATCTTAAAATAGCCTAACCTAAATAAATGTTAATTGTTTTATAAATATAGTTTGCTTAAGTTTTTGTCTTTTAAATGCTAAATACAGATTACAATTACCTTCAGTAACAAAGATACTTAGATCAAGTTTAAATCGTACTTGTTAAATCGTTTATTAAAAAACTAAAATCGTTTATTAAAATATTGTTTTTTTACTATATATTCAAAATTCTTTTAATGTAATATTGCTTTTAAAGTAATATTATAAATTATCGATAATATAAGTGATAAGACAATCTTTTAAAAATGACAAATGAAGTAAATAGTATTCCTTGATTTTCTCTTGTACATAATAACAATCATGTAACCTATACTATATAATAAAAAAATATTTTACATTAAACATTATTCTTTTTACTCCCAAAATTTTAAATCCCGCAATATAGAGCAACCCAGGGAGTAAATATTTTTTGTACCATATTTAAATCGTGTATTTTGTAGCATAAAGCCGTGTTTACACTGACCCTCATGATTCTGAACAACGATCGGCCCAAAATAAATGTCTCTTCATATACGTTATGACGGTCGTTAGTTAAAAGCTGTTCATAAGGTAGAGGAAGCTTCCAGCGGTTTATCTTTAAGTACACATAATATGTAAAAGGTAACAGGAAAAGATTTTATGAGATGTAAAAATACAAAATAAATAATAATATTAAACTCATCAAAAATATATATACGGATCATAAAATAGCATAATTATTACAGATACACCTGAGAAGCAAAGAAAATAAATATTGGTAGGAATAAGTAAGATATTAGGTTGTTCAAAATATATCTTAAATATTATATAACAGCTTTTGTCAGTTTCTTCTATATTGTGACGACACCGTTTAACTCCCAAGAGAGGATGAATTGAAAACTTTGGAGCTGAACAGGCATATTTTATATAGACATCTTACCAGAAAAGAAAACGTAGATTATATTACTCACCTACATTTTAAGCCTAATAACATAAGAGAGACTCGATCGGTCTGTCTTTCTTTCTCGTTCCACCACCGGCAACCAGTACATAGCTTCCATTGAATATTGATTGATAGACGTTTTTCGACACCTGGCAGAAAATATAACTTTTAAAATTTATTATATATATTATACTAGCAGTGACTGCGACTTCGTACGTGTCGATTTCGATTGCGATAAAACGTACCCTTTGTACATACCAATGTATGTAAAAATAATATACCTTCAAAGTTTCATCGAACTTAATCTAGTAGTTTTTGCATACCTACAGGGGTATTTATAGTTTATTTATGTATATTTTTTTACGTTTAAACGCTGGTAGTAGCATTGGTAGGAAAAGAAGAGATTATTAACTCTTTATTTGTTACCAGATTGTTAAAATGTAAAAAAAAAAAACAAAATGTTAAGTGAAGCCCATTACAACATATTCCCGAAAACTGCATACAAATCGTATAATACGTTTTTGAGATTAGCAACAACAAACACACAGACACATAAAGACGAACCGTCAAAATGAAAAACCATTGTTTTGGGTTCTCTTGCTTATATAAAGTCCTCGCCGCGCTATTATGAATTTTTGAAAATATTTTCTATCTACAGTAGCAATCAGTTACCGTTTTTTGTATTGTATATAGTTAGTTTCTTGAACATTTTAAATACATATATCTTTTGATAGAGTGAAAAGTGTGCAATGAAAGTGAAAAACTAAATGTTATTCAGAGTGACGCTCAATTTTTATGTATAAAAGTTAATTAAATTGGCTATATATGTTTTACGTGTTGCGTGGGAAAGATCAGCAAGTAGAATAAATGTAACTGTGGGTAGATAATCAATTAGAAATCCTATTTCATACTTTGATAGAAGTATACAAGTGAACTACCGCTGAGTCTAGTTGGCACATTTAATTTAATTGTTATATGAAAAAATATACAATATATTTAAAAAAAATTAATGTCAACACATATCCCATTCAATTATACATGTATTTGTAGTTGGAAGTTAACGGTTGAAATGTATATAATATGATATTATATATGTACCTATATAAATTTATGTATATAGTTATAGAATGTGGTTTTCGTTTGTTTAAACTATTTAATCTTAAGATAGATGATGTAATTTCAGAGTTGTATAGCCTATTCATATACATTTTGTATTTGCAATGTGTAACCAGCAATACTATTTTTGTATTGTACACAGCTCTACATTTATTTTTTGTAAAATGTACTGTGTAATTTTCAGCATGGCTACAATTTGTACATCGTGGTGAGTGTGAAAGCGATCCCGTGGTGTCCCATTATGACGGCGACAACCGTCAGGTTTAGTGAGTAGGAGCCTCACATAACCACCTCCATCATCGCCTGGATGGAGGTGTGTGTCCATGAGGATTCCTGACGTTAAATGAAAAAAAAAGGCTACAATTTGTAATTTGTAATTCTGTGCCAACTGTCCAAGTTTAGCAAGAAGCAACGTCCCGACCTTAATTTGAGAGGAAGACTGGGCCTCATCTAGCCTAGATCTGTGACCCGTGAGACTAATAATTGTGTATAGTTGTAGAGGTTATGCTGTAAATAAGTTAAAATGACTTTGAATGAAATGTCACGTGAAATATTGTGGTGAAATATTGTGTAACCGCCCCGTTGGTCGAGTGGTCAGCGCCGACGCCTAACGTGTCACGGCGCCATGGGGCTCGGGTTCGATTCCCGGCGGAGACAGGCATTTATGGGATGAGTATAGATGTCTGTGTTTCTGGGTTTGGTCGTTTATTAAATATATTCTCAGTATTTATATGTGTATTTCTATGTATTTGTATCGTTGGTTAACACCCTTAACACAAGAAAATAATTTGCTTACTTAGGGGTTAGATCAATGTGTGTAATTTGTCCTGATATTATTATTATTATTATTATATTACACAGCAAAGTCAGAAGCATCTATATATAACACTTTTATTATTTACAAAACATTAAAACCTTTTTGGTCATTAATTACGTAGCTACTTGCATTTTGAAGATGAGAATCCAATATTAACAATAATATGAGACCAAACACACGCGAAAGCTCAATCAAACTCTCCTTAATTCAATCAATATTTAACTCACGAGGTAATTTTTTTATATAACCTGTAAGTATTTGTAACGATAAGTCTCTCGCAATCTGTTAATACATTTCGTTTACGCGCTACCCTTAGTAAAAAATCGTTTACGAGGACTTCGAAAAGGTTATAAAACACTGATAAGCCGTAATGAAATTTGGAAACGTGATGAATAGTAAACATTATATTTTTATGTTATATATTCTCTGTATATGTGGAATCATAGAATTTATATAAATACTTAATTATATGTGTTTCTGTTTAAATATTATTATTTTTTTAATTTAAGAGTACTAATGGACTTATTTAAAGCCATAATTATTCCAGTAACACTAGATAAAACATCACCATATAAATCATTTAACTTTCCTCCACTTCGGTAGATTCCCACGATTGCCCAATCACTAAATTTAAGTGCTAAGTATTACGTAATCGTTTTCAGCTAAAATTATTTTTAAATACATAAAACAAAAAATAGATACCCTTATTATATAAATTATTATCGGTCATGTCTACTTAAAGCACTGTTTACACATACACATATACATTTTTCTTAAAAACTGTCACATGTTTGATTTAATTGAACTCAAATGTGTTGATTAAGCGTACGATATTTATCAATTTTTTTTTGGCAATTTAAGATTTTCTTTAAGAGTCATATACCATATACCATAAGGTACATTAAATATAAACACAAATCATATTTCAGATTTCAAATTTTTCGATATTAAAACTTTTTTATGTGTTCCATCGTAATATTTTATGTCCGTTTAGATTACTTGTTTACTTTTTGTTTAAAACAAACTTTGTTCATAAAATTATGGAATTTACAAGGTGTTGTAAAACGCTGTTAAAGTTTACGTTCGAACATTAAATATTTTCAGTATTTGCTTAAGATAAGTTTACCATGAACATTTATTTATTTTATTCATAACTATTTTGTAATGTATGTATATCGTAACTTCTAAATTAGTAAATCTGAATGTATTTGGAACTTCTATATACTTCTTAACCACTTCCACTTTACTGACCTAGTATAATAGTGAAGAAACCGTAAAAAAATATATCCTCTTCACAAATCTGTATCATGGATTCTACGCTGTTTTGGTGGTCCTAAGCAACAATAAAGAAGAAAAAGGGATAATTATATTTGTTCTACTAAAAGGGTTGTTTTGATACAAAAACATTTTATTTACTCACAACACTAAATAAATTCTTTGAGATAAAGTAAATCAACCCAGTCTCTATTCCAGGTCGTCTAATCCAAACACTCCCTAACATTACAAATTCAGTCCATTAGACTCGCTTTGTATAGTTTTGCTGCTAAGTTCAAAGCCCTGAACTGAATATCATTTGGACTCAGAAAGTTCACATTTAAAAAAATCTTAGACATTTGTCTTAATAACCGAAGCGAGTCGATGGTCGAATATTAAAAAATTGAAAAAGTTTGAACGTCTACATAAACTCAATCATATATATATATATCAATATAAAACTCAATCGTTTTACCTTGAGAATTAAGGAAAAGAAAGTTCCAATTGTAGAAAGAAACCTACAATATGATTTTTTTTCTTTACTAAAGTTAAACAGTTATTAAATTACTATTAGTAAATAGTTATCTATTAGTAGCAGTTGGTTATTTTAATTGTTTGATTAAAGTTAAATATTTACATATTATAAAATAGTGCGAGATAAATAATTTTAATTACAAACAGACCAAAAAACAAAAGTATTTTAATAATCATGTATTTTAATAATTTTATTTTCGGGTGTGTTATAAAGAAGGTTCTGGAAAGAATGTTTGGATTTCCAATTAGAAATCATATGTGACCCTAGGATTATGTTCTACAATATTTAAAATTTCAAAACTAGCCGATAATAAAACTATGTAATTATAATTTTCGAGTTGTAATGATGAGGAGTAGTATGATAGTGTTAATTGCAGGATTATTAGAAAATGTGCAGTATAGAATAAAAAAAATAGGTAAAATCGTCACCTTTAATGATAAAAAGAACAACAAATAAGATCCTATTGAAATAAAACTATTTTTACGGATTTATTCGCGTGTACTAGATAGAGGCGTCACAGACTCGTCTTACGAGCACTATTGCTGCAAACCATTTGAAATGTCGGGTTAAACTTAAAATATAAATTTAAAATTTAATTAATTATACGTGCTCGTGAAAGTCTCAGAAAATACTAAAAAAATCGTAATGTAAAATGTAACTTTAACGGACAAACACGTTCTTAACCTATTACTTAGACCAAAACTTAGCTAAAGCTAGTTAAGCTAAAGAGGTAAAGTTAAACTTCACTGAAAAAAAGCTTGTAATTACCACCTTTAAAATGCAAAAATTAGTTGTGCTAACTTATAAAAAAATGTTTTTTGGGGATGGTGTTCTAATGTCCAGTGATTAAAATGATATAAACTCAGCATAAAATCCTTTTAAAAATATAATATAATATACCTAGTAAGTAATTAAAAAGATTTACCTTAATGGATGTAGTTTTATTGTGCCCGATGTTTAAAGTAATTTGAGATAATGAGAACGATCTCATTAAAAATTATTTCAGTTTTCTGCACTTTTAGTTTTATACAGGCGTTTAATCAGTTTGGCCTTTAATGAGTCAGTTTGTTGCTTTGATTAATTCAAAAACTATATATATTCCTGAAATTAAATGTTAAAAATGACACAAATTATAAAGAATACAGTAGTAATTGTAAAATTTTCACAAATATTTTTATGAAAATTCCAAATTTTGTTCATTATAACACTTTAATAAAAGAATAAATCGATTTCACAATACAAACGAATTTCAACAATGTAAATGTTTCTTTAAGCCAGTCTGAGCTAGAACAAATGGATTTAAACTGGAAATCCTTGTGTACATAAATAAACGAATGTGTATGTTTCTTGTTTTAACTTTATACATACGCTGATTTAATTAAATGTTACTAGGCAACAGCTCTGTTCTATAACTATTCTAAACGATTAATTCCGTATGTTTTATATTTTTAATCTTGAAGTCTAATAATAATACTATATGTATCATAGAAACATATTAAATAAATTTATAGAAGTCAGTTACTTAAAACACTTCGTTATGAAATAATTTTTTTCCTTAATATAAAGTAATTTTCATGTACATACTGTATCATTTGTTAATTACATAAATTTATTGCAATAATGACTTTAATACTTCCTTTTACAGTTTTAATATATTTTATTAAAATATGAAATTGATTTAAATGTAAAAAGTAATTTACAATTAAATAATTATCGTCAAAGAACAAGCTGTAAGAAAAACCCAAAGGTTATTGATATTAGCTAATGTAAACGTTGTATATAGTAGAAATTAAAATATAAATTGGTAATTCAGTATGTAAACAATGTATTGTAAATAATGCAGTGATAAATAAATCCAATAAATATTACCATAGCTGATGCTATTTACAAAGTCTAATGGAATGGAGCGGATATTTATTTTGATGATTATTTCTTAAAAGGAACACTCATTTTACTTAATTAAAAAAAAAAAATGCAAAACCCTCTATACAAAAAGACCTCTAAAAAGGATAACAATAATATTATTATGTACTAACTGAAGTTGTTGCGTTGGGAAACCGTTGAACATACTTTGACGATAGTGTCAATTTTAGAAAGTTTTCAGAGCTAATGGATGAGGACTTAGACAATACTATGAGATATTGTTTTTTCAATATTTATCTTGGTAACTTGCATTTTGATTTCTTCCTTTATAAAACGGTCCCTCGACCCAAAGAATTCAATAAGAACATAATAATACTATTTTTATCCTTTTTAGACGTCTGTTTGTATCTGGGGTTTTTTAATTTTTTTTTCACTGTTTAAAGTTTTGTTAATGGTTTCTTAATTATACTAAATTAAACTTCGAACACGCTAATTTTCACTTGTTTAACTATTTCTAATAATATTGTATAAGAACCTTTCGCCAGTAACACCCCAATATCTTGGAGACCACTGCTTCTCTTTCTACCAGATATAGCTAAGAACCATCTAGACAAATCAGGCTTTCGAGTAAAAAAACAGCATTCATATCCGTCCAGCCCTTTGGTTGTTAGAAGGCCACAGACAGACACATAGATACACAGATACACAGACACACATGTCAAATTTATAACACGTCTCTTTTTGAGTAGGAAGTTAAAAAACATTATAAACCATCAGCGATACGAAAGATTGTTACGATGACAGAATAGTTGTTGTTTTGAAATAAAATGGTATCATCTGACATTACAAATTAGTTATTTCATACATCTGCTTATTAAGTAATTATATTGTAACAAATTATCGAAATAGACATTTAATTCATTTCTTACGTAGTATACCCATCAGGATCAGCATAGATTAATCATTAATTTTATAATGTTAACATTACATACTTATAATATTTTCATATCGTATCAGGAAAAGTCAACCTAATTCTCTTTCACTGAATGTAATGATAGATTTTATTATTTGGCTCAAACAACAAAAGAAGAACTGAAATTAAATTTACATTAAAATATATTTTTAAGGCATTTTTACGTTTTTTAAGTACCATAAAAAATATAATAGTTTGGATTTATTAATTTGGTGGATTTATGGATTAAACCCCAATTTAACATATATGAACTGTTGAACCATCTCCCCATTTTAGATTTTATTTGTTTATTTTAAGCCTCTCCCTCAAAATTGATGTTCAATATTAAAGAGATTATTTTAAAATTCGAATTCTAACCGGCGGACTACCTATTTAATTCATTTATGTACAATAAAAAAAAACTGAATCAAAATATGACTTGTTACACTGTTTTATTATAATAGTAATGGTCTGAAAATATGAACTAATCCTTTAAACATTTAATGGTTTTCAAATAAATTAAACAACATAAAGTATTATATCAAAAGGAAGCGTAACAACAATATAAGACAATGTAATTGGTTTTCATAAAAAGCTAAATTGCTCGCAAACAAAAGTGAGACGAGGATAAAATTTAAATTAAAATGTCCAACTTCTTCGTCTCAAAAGTCTGTAATAACAGTATTATTATTCAATTACGGGGAAACCCTTCAGTAAATTACCGGCCAATTATATTTAAGAAACAAGACCAATAAATATGAATTGAGAATTGCTTGTCAACTATTGCTACAAAAAATCAGATATTTTTAAGTAAAATATATATGTGTGAATGCAATGCTTTTACATACATTGTAATATTTCATATCCTCCACCATATTATCTAAAATGGACGACACATTTAATAGGTTTGAGTGCAATCGTAGTATAGGTTTACAATATGTTTCTATTGTGGATTATTGATGAAAAAGAATATGTTAAAGAATCGTTAAATATTATTAAATATTATCAAATTATCATTATAAAAGTTTGATGCTACAAAAGACATTAAGTACTCATTACCTCATCTACATTTCAAATGGGCAAGGTTAAATAAAAATCAATATCTTTCGTTGGTTACATATTATTAATTTTAAACCAAGTGATGATGTATTGAACTCTACATTATGTTAGAGATCATTGAAATGGCTTATATTAATCTGTGATCAACCAATCATGTATATTTGTGTTTCTAACATTAGTGGTAATATTATTATATATTTAGGTGTTGTTTGTGTAATAAAAGTGAAACTGAAGCTACCTTTACAATATCACTGCTCACGCCTATTGCTCAAGTTTATCATTTATTTATTTATAAATTTTGTATGCATCTTAATAATAAGGCGAAATATCAATATGACAATTAAATAGAAATAATTCTATTATTTTTATTATGATTTCGTGTCAAATATTTTCGCAAAAACAGCATCACGTTATTGAAATACGAGTGCGTTTGTTGTTACTTTAGGATATGTTTCATCGGAATATTTTTGACGAACAAAATATAAAGCGTTGTTGTAATTGACAGGTGGTATTCTTACAAGTACAAAAGTTTTTGTCCTAGGGCCAAGGTCCAACCCCAAACACGCCTGTTTCAATTGGGCAGCGAAAGAATCCTCGTCAAGAGAGACTCCCTGACGTCGAATCCCCTCTCGTCACAGAGAGGTAAGATAGCATCCTATAAATGTTTGACTTTATACGTATACATTACATACATACATTTTGAGCCTTTTTAATTAAATTATATATTTAAGATTCCTTTTTAATTAAATTAAATCAATAAAATTAACAAAAATAAGAGTTTGTCGTTACAAACGAAGGTTTGTAACTTATTTAACATAGCGCCAAAACGGTTTCCCAAAAATTTCGAGGTTCGATTTCCGTCAATTAGTGTTTTATTTTAAGAAAAAATCATTATTTCCTTTGAAATTATTAAAAATTTAAGGTTCAAACTACTAAATAGAGCTTCATTTTGAGTAACATGGAATTATAAATAGCAAACGTAATTAGTTCAATGAAATTTTGAATGTAGGTACCGCAGTAATATTCAAATAAATTAAATCTTTAAATTTCTATTTAGCGTGTTTAATTAAAGCTAATTGGAGCGTAAATATTAAGTCTATATAGTTTTATCAGAGTTAATAAAACTATATAGACTTAATATCTACGCTTATATATATTTACGCTTATATACGTTATAGTTTTATCAACTCTGATAAAACTATATAGACTTAATATTTACGCTTGGACTTTCGTCCTGAAATACATTTTAAGGAATCATGGTCTTAGTATCTAGTAGTATCTAGTAGACTTTCTAATATCGCATTTAACGGAAAAAGTCGATATAAATATACGATCCTTACCAGAATATAAGACATACCTACAGAACATATCTACAATGATTTTTTTACAGACGTATTTCAAACGATAACAAACCACGAAACCTAAAATATATTTAGATAAATATTGAATAGATTAAATAAAATAAATTAAATAAATTAAATAAATGTTGAATATTTATCGAATTTACATGAAATCGGGAAACAGTTTCAGTATTTTAAACCATCAGATACATCTATCCATCAACTCAATATCAATTAATTCTATGACATATCAGAACTAAAAATCATATCATCTAAATGGTTACGCGTTAGAACGAATTTTATGCATTTGTATTTTAATAAAGTGGTGCAAAAATATTTTATACTTATTATTAGAATTGTTTATTTAAATATTAAGAATTATTTATTTGAATATTAGAATCATTTATTAATATTTGTAGTATAGAAACTTCTCTTAAAATAGTTAATAGTTAGTACATAGTTTGATAAATGTTAAAATTGTATGTAAATTGTTTAAAATATTTTGTAATAATAAAAATATTCATTCTAAAATGACACCAAATATATGTCGTTTCAATTACTTTCAAAGCCGTTGATACTTTTTAAGACTATTATTTATTGAATCATTTACGGAATCTATATGAATACTTATATTTTTTTATATATTAACTTATAAAGTCGACAATACTTTTTAAAAATCTTCTCAATGTCATTAACATACAAGTACCTAATTTGTAAAAGCCCACAAATTAACAAAGCACTTGACATAGACAGCTAACGTTATGCAAATACATTTAGGGACTGAAAACTACCACGTGTTTTAATTTTAATTAAGTCCAATACGATTTTTTTAATAACTTATATCAGAGTTTTCCATCTTATGTTTGTACTACTAAAACAAAAACAAACTACAATATACAGCATACTACTACTGCATTCTACAGTACAACATAAATGAATGTAAAATCTACAGGTAAACCAATCCTTGGGATTCCATACCTGGAAGATATCCTAATCTACTACTGAACTGGAATAAATCAAAGTCTTTAAAATCATTAAATTCCGAATTAATTCGGTCCAAGCTAGAACAAACAAAAAGCAAATAGCAATCTTTGTGAATTGGAAATAGGCTAGTTTTTCCTTTTTTATTTGAACATTTTGAATCACTATTTTTAATCCCCATGAATAAATTAAATAAATAACTATTTCACCAATCATTAAACGAGTGATAGTAAACACTTATTTTCTCTAACATATGAATTATTTTTGATATTAAGTTGTTATAACTTTTTTATATAAATATGTTCATGACGTCTTTTATCTTTTTGTCTTTTCTATAAATTGTGAGAATTTAATTAATGTCGGGAGTATCTCCAATTTTGGAACGACTAATTATTTCATACAAATCATTAAAAGATTGCTGAAACTGCCGGTATATAACTTTAGTGAGTAGTCTAGGATGTGGGATGAACAACCAATTTAAATATCATCCTACTACTAGAAAAGGAATGTTTTGATAAATTTGAATCTTTTCTAAGAAAAAGGTCATCCATGTGTTGATTTGATATTAAATATTAACGTGATAGTATAATGACTATGTTATATTCTCCTTTTTAAGTTACCGCGTTGTGTAACACAACTGCAAATATATTTTATCTTTCAAGTTTCAAATTATCTTACAAAAAATAAACACTTATTGACTTAATTGTTCAACTTGTTAGAATACAACAAGTTAAATAGTTTTTTAATTTATTTAAGGTATACTAAATAAAAAATATATATTATCAAAAACCGGTGTTTTTAACATAGTTACATACTTTAAATACTACCTCCTAGCCTATTTTCATATCAAGCCCAAATTTAATCATCGTACCGAAGTTCCAGGCAATTTGAATTTTCAATGTAAAATTATGTCCTCGATGTCGTTTGAACAAATGACACTGCAAAAATTAAGGCGACAGAATAAGTACGCTGAATTATTACCAGTATGAAATATAATATAAGATATTGTTATTAGGTTTTAATATTATTGATTATGTACCTTTTTTATATCGATATTTATAAGATGCACTTACTATATTTAATAGTTTTATGTGCATTAGCTATTGGCAATTACCAAGATTGTTATAATACTAATAATTAAAATTGTATTTCTTGATATTACGATATGTGGATACTTTCAATGTTATATAGCCTGTACAGGACTGACACTAGTGCGAGAGCTGTAAATGTATATTATATAACTATTTATTGTATGGCGATGGGTAATAGGATATTACACTGTTTCTCTTTAAACATTTGTTAAAACAGAAGACTGACAGATAAACAGTACTTCTCTTACCTTCCTCTGTCCTAATGATTATATTTATAGCTTCTTATATATATATATATATATATATATATATATATATATATATATATATATATATATATATATATATATATATATATATATGTATCACAGCCTTTACGAAGATATATTAGTACGCTTTTCAAAATGGGTTCCAATTCCGAACCTTAAACATTTATATCAGTTTATTAACCGTAGATACCGTTCGAGACGGTAATCGAATTCTGAACTAGCCTACTACGAGACGAATGGCGACCTTATTTGGGCGAGATTTATTGGAGTTAACGTTAAATTCTGATATTTAGTATCTTACTTTGTTTAGAATATGCAAACATTTTTCCTTGCGTTCTATAAAGGGCAACAATCAAGAAAAAGCTCACTTTTTCTCGACTGTTTGTGATGTTTTGTTTATTATGTGATGTTTTGTTACGTGATATTTATTCTTTTGAAAAAAAGTTGGTAAAATACTTCAAGGAATTTTGTTTAAGAACTACGTATGGTAGTGGTGAATTATTATTTATATAGGTATAGAAAAATTATACCATTATGCAATAGTTAAACTACGAGTATCATTAAAACTACATTTTTAATAAAATTCTACCATATTAATGTAACGAATGCAATGAATCTCGTCATTCGAATAATAAGCGTAACTAGCGTTCACCTACATGTGACCCATTAAACTTTATGAAGATATTTTATAATAATAATAATATATATTTGCAAAACTTTAAACCGGTAAATCCCTAAAACTTAAAATTTGCTCACGATATAAATGATGTCAGAGTATAGGGTTTTAGATATTCCCTGTCCCCCCTCCTCCTTTCCCTTCAAATCTAACAATACTAAAGGAAAAATTGCCTAATTTTTTTGTTTTCCTTTCATTGTTTTACAATGCCGGTCATTCAGCAGAAATTCTTGTGATACGGGATCTATGGTAATTTAAAATAATTACGCACACTAAACACCGAGTGTGAGGCTGGCCTTTCCATTCGTGTCGTTGGAGTTTTGGTTTTAAAATGGTCTCTTTTGAAAGGAGTTGGTCTCCCTTTTCTCGTAATATTATTCCCAGCCCGAGCAAACACGTAGTTTTTTTTTTGTGTGAGAGTAACTTACCGTATTTCAACCAATATTAGAACCAAAACACAATGTATAAATAACATTTCACATCTATGCAATATATTTATCAATCATATATATTATTATATTAGTATTTCATTTTAATTTAACTAGAAAAACACAATTCGTAACAACTTTGTTGTTTTAGATACCCGAATGTCAAATGGCGGCATCTTTAAAAATGACGTTTGTGATTTTAAATGTTTATCAAATGAATAATAATTAATATATATGACGGCGCCTTGCTAGCGCCATATTTTGAGAGATACGTCGGAACGAGATTTAACAATAGTCAGTCTGACGAAGCGTCGTGTTGATGGTCAGCGCGGCCATGTTAAACAGGACTTTTTGGAACGTCAATGGCGAGCGCACCACTTTTGCGACG
This sequence comes from Napeogenes sylphis, assembly GCA_959347405.1. Classification (NCBI taxonomy): domain Eukaryota; kingdom Metazoa; phylum Arthropoda; class Insecta; order Lepidoptera; family Nymphalidae; genus Napeogenes; species Napeogenes sylphis. The sequence continues at coordinate 11,611,219 of OY365778.1, forward strand.
AATCGTTTTTGTTCCGAGTAATCTTTTGCCTATTTGTTTCAAAACTAATTAAAAGTGATTGGCTATGTGATTTCCTAATTACTAGTGACTAGATTTTAATGTATTTCTGTAAGGGAGACAATTTGTGAATTAAATAATGTTTGATTGTGACATTGGTGATTCTTTCTGTTTCTATCCATATTACAATTTATTTAAGACATGGTTGATTCTGATGACGAAGGTCAATCGCTTATATCAGAAGTGGGATTCCATGCGCTACCGACCGAAGAAAAACAACCACCTGACGAGAATAGCGCCTTGAAGTTGTTAAGTAATATGGAAATCTTACTTACTCGGATGTTAGCGACGTCGCAACCACCAGTGGCAATTGCTAGCGCTCAGTCTAGTGCTGTGAAACTCGTAGAATTTAATCCAGAAGATACAGACGCTGATATAGAAGGCTGGTGTAAGATTACAGAGCTTATAGTACTAACTAGACATTTAGAGGGCGTAGATTTACTTGTGGCTCTTACCAGTGCACTAAAAGGGCGCGCAGCATCTTGCTTGACCAAGTTTAATTTGAATGAGCTGACATGGGAGACTGTAAAACATAGTTTAATGGCCAAATTTAGTAAACCAAAATTATTTCAAGATTACTTTGATGAAATATTGCGTTTTCAAATTGGAACAAAAGAAACTGAAACAGAAGCTGGCCTTCGCTTATGGAATATGATCGAAACTATACCTAGAACCCGAATGCCAGAAGATGTTATAACAGGATTCGTCATATCGGTCTTATGTCAGAAGGACGGTTTGATACGCCGTGAGCTAAACGCGTATACTGTCACTACAAAACCTCAGCTGTTTAGAATCTTAAGAGGCATTTCCCTAAAACGAAGATCGGAGGTTACTGAAATTCAAGAGCCTGATTTCAAGCAGCCTAGAATTGCCGATGCAAAATTTCCTGGTAAATGTCATTTTTGTGGAATCCCCGGACACCGGCAAGCCGACCGTAAGAAGCGTCTTCGAGAAGATTCACCGGGGATGACTAGGAAGCAAGATCCGTCAACTGCAACGCGTGCATCCAAAAAAAAAACTTCTACTGTAACCTGCTACATATGCGGTCAAGCTACACACAGAGACACACGGGCACATAGCAACAAATTGTAAAGAAAATAGAAAAGGCGGTGGATCTATTTACCGCCCCGTTGGTCGAGTGGTTGGCGCGGACGCCTAGCGTGTCGCAGCGCAGTGAGGTTCGGGTTCGATTCCCGGCAGAGACAGGCATTTATGTGATGAGCATGGATTTCCGTTTTTCTGGGTTTGGTGGTTTATTGGGTATATTCTCAGTATTTGTATGTGTAATTCTATGTATTTGTATCGATGTCTAAAACTCTTAGCACAAGCAAATAATTTGCTTACTTGGGGGTTAGATCAATGTGTGTAATTTGTCCTGATATTATTATTTTTATTATTATTATTATCTATTGTAAGGAAAGAGGTCAATGTCTGCGAACAGCGGCTGTCGAGGAGTACTCTGAGGACGTCATCCGGTGAGTCAGTTTCCTTTCTGTTTTATAAACGATCGTCTTGCTCGTTGATAAAAGGGAGCTATTCTAGTAAGTTCCCAGGCACTGTGCGCAATGATCTTGTGTATCCTACGGGCAAGTAGAGCGTATGATGTGCACTTTGAAAAGTTTGCTAACGATTATCGAAAACGATCCTAATAAAGCGTGGCGTGACGAGTTAGATAATGTGCAATCACCGCTTAATAATACCAGGTTTACGGTCACCAAATTTAGGCCAACAGAACTCACGTTCGGTATCCGCTCTCAATCTTTAGTATGTCGCGAATTAGGTGTTCAAGTCCAGATTCAGAACTAGAACAGCGAATTAAAGTAGAGTCAGCTAGGCAAGATGCGTCTCTTAACATACAAAGGACAGCTGCATCCGATATTTTACTATTTAACCAAGGTCGAACTACCATCAAGCTACTTTTTTCTAAAGGCAATTTCGTATTTATCAAAAGTTGCGAACGCAATCACACCAAGTTAGATAGGATGTTTAGGGGTACTTATGTAATAATCGCAGTATTAGACAATGACCGTTACAAGTTGAAAAAATATAACCGGTTCACATCGCACTTGTAAATACGCGCACGAGAACTTGCATCCAGTACCTTGGGGTTATGACGGGTTAGTTGAAATATCTACTAGTTTTATGACTGAAGAAGTGGCCATGACGGCGCCGGAAGACGTTGAACTAGATAATAGTCACCTCGACAGACACCTATAGGTGGTGTGTATGTATATACTGTGAGCATTGTTTGTATGAAGTCTACTTAACTATGCTGGCACGTTAAGTGATAAGAGTCATCGAGTAATGTGGTGTGTGGAAGGTGGTCGAAAGGATAATGTCGTCCGGTCCAGGCAGCTGATAGCCGCTGGTCGAAGGGACACATTCATCCGGTCCAACCTTAAGTGTTCATTGGTCGAAGGGACAGTGTCGTCCGGTCCATGCACGTGTGGCTGGTCGAAGGGACACACTCGTCCGGTCCAAATTGATACAGTGTGAAAACATGTTGGTTCAGAAAAAGGTGCCGTCCGGTCCATGAGTGGTCGAAAGGACGCACGCTTTTTCTTCTATTCTGAGACAGTTATAGTTTGTATGAGATTAGCATTACGTCTACAAATCACAGCTTGTCAGGTTGGGCGAGCGGGTAGATTTACTAACACCCGCCCGATTGATTGTGTCATTGTTACAGGACTGCAACCTGATGCGCCCGAGGACGGTCGAAAGTCAGTCCGGCCGTGACGGCGCCTTGCTAGCGCCATATTTTGAGAGATACGTCGGAACGAGATTTAACAATAGTCAGTCTGACGAAGCGTCGTGTTGATGGTCAGCGCGGCCATGTTAAACAGGACTTTTTGGAACGTCAATGGCGAGCGCACCACTTTTGCGACGAATCGTTTTTGTTCCGAGTAATCTTTTGCCTATTTGTTTCAAAACTAATTAAAAGTGATTGGCTATGTGATTTCCTAATTACTAGTGACTAGATTTTAATGTATTTCTGTAAGGGAGACAATTTGTGAATTAAATAATGTTTGATTGTGACATTGGTGATTCTTTCTGTTTCTATCCATATTACAATTTATTTAAGACATGGTTGATTCTGATGACGAAGGTCAATCGCTTATATATATATTTATTACTTTTTTTGTCAAAACCGGTTCTGTCAACCCCGACTCCACGTAGTCTTGTCTGTCCTACCCCTAGAATGTGTTAGTAAGTCCGGAGGCGCGGAAGGAGGGCAGCTCTCACCCACTGTAACGCTGTGTTGAAACCCAATCGAGCCGTAGCAACCGAGACTTAATCGGAATATCTTAAAAACTTAACGTTTGTTCACAATATAAATGGTGTCAGGAGATAGGGTTTCGACCTTCGCCCCTTCCCCCTTTTCCCTCCCTTCTACTCCAACGACACGAATGGAAAGTCTTTCTGACTGTTGCGCTAATAAATTTACCTCAATTATTAAATACCGCACTTATTAGTCATTTTTATTATAGTGAATGCTAGTGTTGACGATAAGTACTAGATGGCTCCTTAGACTGTTGTGTGTAAATACTATTTTTTAGTTTTAATTCAGATTTTTAATAACATTTGTATAGCTATAAAGTCATATACACACAATACTCTTTTGTTTACCTTCCACTACAATTCCGAGCTGCTTGAAATCTGAAAGAAAATGATTTGATAAAATATGAATCATGGTTAGGTACATGCTCGAAGTAGCTTATCCACTAACACTATGATAATATTGAAATGTAAACAAAAACAATGAAAATAACAAAAACAGTGTACTAAGGTGATGCAGAAATAATGTTTAAAACTGAATTTACATATGCTTGAACTTTGAAAATAACAGCAATTATCTTTAATTTGGGATAACTACAAGCTGTCACCAATGTTCACAATATCAGAAATTCATTTCTGATTATTTAGTTTTCTTCGAATCTAATCTGTTTAAGGGGTGAACATTTTAAAAAACTTTTACGTTTCTTTCGTTTCTAGGTTCTAGACAAATAAAATAAATAAGCAATAGAATGAAATTTTTCATTATGTAATAAAAACTCAGTTTGATTTCTTATTACATATACAATTTTAGTTATTATTGCAAGTAAATAAAGTCGAATATTAAGTAACAACATCGGTCCTTGATAGGTATGCTTAAACAAAATTAATCAGACAATTCGAAGTAGGTCAAAATAAAATAGGTTAATAAAAGCGTATTCAAAACGTAATTCTTGGAATATATAAATAAATAATTTAGAATTTAAGATCTACAGTGAGGATAATATTATTATCTGACGGCTCTAGAGACTGACAGTTTAATATGACTGAGATAATAAATACTACTAACATTTCTTTGAAGGTAAGATTGAGATCCGGATTAAAGATTACTATACTATTCCATATTTAATGAGTATTAATTAAGAAATATATACTCGTAAGGTTAAAATAGCTTAGCAATAGAGAATTATTACTATTTTTGTTGATAAAGTTGAAATTTCTTGTATGTTGAATAATAAAGTGTAAAAACAATTAAATTTAAAGTTTAAAAAACCCCCGATACACAAAGATCTCTAAAAAGAATAAAAATAATATTATTATGTACTTATTAAAGTCGTATTGTCGGGAGACCGTACGTTCGTAAGTACGTTGACGTGTTTATTTTATGAAGTTAATCATTGAGAACTTTTTGTAGTAATATTTCAAGCATTTACCTAAAGCCTTTAAAAATATTTTATTTTGTTTTTAGTATTTATTGTTATAGCGGCATCAGCAATACATCATGTGACAAAATTTGAACTCCCTAGCTATCAAGGTTCATGAAATACAACCTACAGAGTGACAGACGGACAGCGAAGTCTTGGTTTCGTTTTGTTGTCACCCTTTCTCTACGAAGCAAAAAAAGTAAGTAAGGATCCTTGACGTGACACCAAATCTAAATATTAAGAAGATGATGCACAGTGGGTTTGAAGTAATCGCTGCCAGATACTTCAAGATTTATTATAATGTATTAATGTAATTTAGATTTTAAGTTGATCTTAATAAATTACATAATACTAGAACCCTTAGTTTTTGTAGCTTTCTCTTTTTGGGTCTTCAGATACTAAGTATTAAAATAAATTGTTATCTATAATTTTAGCACCATTACCAAATCTCAAGGTCACTTTTTTCAAAGTTCAGAAAAAAATTGACAGCTGAATCGTTTTTCAAACATCTAAAATCAATAATAACACAAACCATATTCGACACAGAATTACTCGTATGTACTCGTATTTGACTTTTTAAGAAACGACCTTTGCATAGTTCTAGTGAGTTCTAGCTTTAGCGAAAATGGTATGTTCGGTGAAATACACAGGAAATACATTTTCTTTCCTTCAACAGGAAAAATCTAGTCATTAATAAACTGGTAAGAATCCTTTAAATAAGTTTGTGTATGTCCCCGGAGAGGTGTCAGTATCCTTGCAACGTGTTTAGCCAGTTTATATGTAGGTGTATCAATCTGGCTGACTATGGGACGTAGTGGGACATTCTGTTTATGTATTTTGGGTAACCCATACAATTTTGGTGGTTTTGCACATGATAGTACGAGTGATTTTTTGTCTAAATTTAATTTAAGACTGAATTTTTGTATTAGATCGGCGGTTTGTTTTAAAACTTTATCGGTAGGATCTTTTTCAACCTTTTTATAAGTGTTATTGTCCGCGAGTATTTCTGATATTTTACTATTATAATCACTCGTATCCATTATACGAGTGATATTTTACTATTATAATCACTCGTATCCATGATATTCAACAAGTGAAATTAAATGACAACGACATTATGATTAGTTTCGATGTACAGTCACTATTTACCAGCTTTCCAGTGATTGACTGCATTGAAATTGTCAAGAGAAAGCTGGAGGATAACAACATGCCTGTAGAATATGCAGAATTACTGAAGCATTGCTTAACATCTGGCTATTTAATGTGGAAGGATGAATTCTATGTACAAGTTGATGGAGTGGCAATGGGTTCCCCGGTCTCTCCCGTTGTTGCTGATATCTACATGGAGCACTTCGAGGCGAGGGCCCTGTCCTCTGCACCTGCTATACCGAACATCTTTAAACGGTACGTAGATGACACTTTCACAATACTACCTATGAATCAAACATCTGCTTTTCTAGAACACCTTAATTCCATTAACAACAAAATACAATTTACAATGGAATTGCAGTCAAATAATACTTTAGCTTTCCTTGATATTCTTATTATCAAGAATCCTGACAATACATTAGGACACACTGTTTATAGGAAACCCACACATACAGATAGGTACCTCAATGGTAAATCACACCACCACCCTAGCCAGTTAGCTACCGTTGGCAAATCTTTGTTTCAGAGAGCACAACACATCTGTGACGCTGAACACCTAGAGGGCGAGCTGCAGCATGTCAAGCATGCCTTGTTCAACAACCACCTGCCCGTACCTCGCCAGCGTCGCAGAAACCACATCAAGCCACCCACAGTTGAGCGTCAACCAGCCCTACTACTATATGTGAAAGAAGTTACTGACAGAATCGGCAACATCTTAAAAAAGGTTTCTATTAGAACTATCTACAAACCTCAAAAGAAAGTGAGCCAATTCTTGAGACCTATCAAAAGTAATATTCCTTTACAATGTGCTGGAGTATATAAACTTGACTGCGATTGTGGCTTGTCATACATAGGTGAAACAAAGAGGAGCATCGGTAAAAGAGTTAAGGAACACATATCGGATATCAAGCATAGGCGTACATCGAAGTCTGCAGTGTGTGAACATACCATAGACAAGCCCAATCATTATATTTATAAGATTTGATAAACCTAAAATCCTCGCTAAAGAACAACGTTACATTCCAAGAATGGTTCGTGAGGCTATTGAAATTAAAAAACATCCTAATTTTAATAGAGAAGATGGTTGGGGATTATCTAACACCTGGGACCCACTTTTGAAAAATATAAAATCCCACGTCTGTGACCGCACTGTAAGACCTCAAGATACTGTTAGTGCGTTTTGTGTAAATCCTGAACTGTACGCCCGGAAGCTTAGAAACCGTTGGAGGTAGATGACTAATTAACTGACTTACTGACAGACACCTCCATCTCGTCTTACCGTGAACACGATTGCTGCAAAGCATTCGAAACGTCGGGTTAGATTTAAAATGTAAATTTAAAATTTAATTCAATATACGCGAGTTAAATCCGTAAAAATAGTTTTATTTCAGTTATAATGTGTTCCATCTGCTGGACAATAGGGTTTTCATTATAGCTGTTTATTTATCACATATACAGGATGTACTTAATTTATCAGGTACCGCAAATGAAATCCATATTCAGAGATGAGTAAATGTAAACGTAAACATTAACTCGTTGCTAGAGTGATGAGATTCATTATTTATGTTGTAAAACATATATAAGTAGAATTTTATGTATAAGCAGCTTATTATTTATTTATGTATTTAAAAATTTTTGCACATATCCTGCAAAGGCAAGCATAATGCCACAAGCATTCTCTTCCAGCAAGCCCTCAAAAAACAGTAAATACATCAAGGTGCATAACAAAACCAAAATAAAATAGTAGATATATATAAAAATGTTAAACAAACCAGTAAAAAAAAATAAAATTTAAAAAACCCCCGATACAAAAAAGACCTCTAAAAAGAAAAAAATAATATTATTATGTACTTAATGGAACCGTTGTACGTACGTTGACGATGGTGTCCATTTTACGAAGTTAATCATTGAGGACTTAGACTATAAGATTCGATATCGTAATTTCTTTATTTGCCTTGGTAACTTACTTGCATTTTAATCTTCTTTTATTAAACGCTCCCCAACGCAACGACTTTAATAAGCATATTATAATATTATTTTTATTCTTTTTATAAGTCTTTTTATATCGGGGGTTTTTTTAAATTTTAAACTTAATTTTTTACACATAAATTTTCTGTATATACAGGGTTATTTGTAATTAGTTGAGCACCTTTTGCAGGCAGCCCATTTACATCAATCCTAACAACATTTGTTCTACGACTTTTTAAAATTAATAGTTTTAAAAATTTAGTTTTTCCCATACAAAATTTATTTATTGCCTCTGAACGTGCATTAAACTTGAGCAAAGAGAGGCCACGCAACTTGTCAAAATATGTGCCAAGGCCACGTGCATCGGGGCGCGGGGTGGCGGGGTGGCGCAGCGGCGGCTATGCACGTTAGAACTTGATCATTTTCTAAGGTGTAATAAAAAATAGCATCGTTTTCCACTTTTATTTATTAAAATATTTTCTACAATAGTCGAAAAACATATTGTCTAACTGTTTAAGAATCTAATGAAAAATCAAAATCTCCAATAGAAGTTGTCCACAAGTTGAATGTCTCAATATTTTTATTTGGTTTATGAAATAAGGGCACTGTAACGAAACCAAATAAATATTATTTTTACAAAACAATAACTTCTCTTTAACTTACTTTATACATGAGATAATATGATTATTATCTCGTTTGTTAATATTTATATCATGACAATAAAACAATAAGTTACTTACGAATTTCTTTACGAAGTTCCTAGAAATAGAAGCGTCGGTATACAGAAACAATCCAGGTAGTTAATATAAAATATCAGTAATACTACACACTTTCATCACCATAAATCTCAAGAGACAAATGAAATATCAATTATCAAATAACAAAGATAATAATATCAAATTACAAATTACTTGACATTTGGCTGAATATTAAAAGTATTATGTGAACGTATTATTGGACCTGTGCAAGTAGTCTTGTGTTATAAAGACAAAATCAATTTAAATATCAACTATTGTATAGTATTTCACTACAAATATATGATAAATACATTGAAAGTATTATATTAATAATTGCTCTTTTCTTTCGAACAGCGGTAGCGGACCTCCGATCTAATCCAATGAAAGCTACTATCAAAGTAACTCAGCACCAATCAAAGGACCTGTATTATTAAATTCCTGTACACTGATAAGCTTAGTCCTGCGATATACATCTTATGTTGCTTACTATTATGATATCAAGTTACAAAGTAGATATTGTACAGGTTTATAGATAGTATATATTGATGTTTATTATTATATTTACGTCATATTATATCCACACAGTTTGAAAGAATTTTTACTTACTTACTTTTTACAATTCTTGATAAACAACACAAAAAAAGTTTAAAAAATATATTTTGCCCTATCTTTGACTTATTACTCTGTATTTTGTAAGAAGTACTTAAAAGGTCGACACCAGGGCGCCACACCTATGTTCAGAGTTAAAGCCCATTCAGAGGCAACAAATAAATTTTGTATGTGAAACAACAAATTTTATAAACTATTAATTTTAAAAAGTCGTAGAATAAATATTGTCGGGATTGTTGTAGAAAGGCTGCCTGCAAGAGGGGGTGAATTAATTATAAATTCAAATTCAAAATATCTTTATTCAAGTAGGCATTTACACGCACTTTTGAATTGTCAATTACATTAAATTGGTCAATATAGTCAGCCTGTGAGTAAGCTACCACGAGCTCGGAATTCTGTTCTGCTGAGAAGAGCTGGCCAGAAACTCAACAGTTGCTCTTTTTAAATGAAATTTAACAATGTTTGACTGATACATTATAACATCAACCCTGCAAATGAGTCAATGACCCAAGTTCCATACATTTCGACTATCCAAAAATTCTTGAATTTTATAACAAGATTTATATGATTGAATTTTAAACTAAGAAAAGGAAGATCCAAAATATCTTGTAGAACCATATTATATATGCATACACTGAAGCCCATGAAGGATTTGTTAACTTTTTAAAGTCGAAATTTAGGCGTTACGAGTTTATTTTTATTTCTTGTATTTATCGTATGTCTGTCGCTGTTTTTACAATGTCACATAGTCCTTTACATAAAAGGGCAAATCATTAATATAGAATAAAAATAAAAAGGGGCCAAGAATAGATCCTTGTGGAACACCCATCTTTAGGTGAGAACCAGCCGATTTACAATTATTTACATCAACCGTCTGAACTCTTTGATTTAGGTAAGAGGCAATAAGATCAAGCGCAGCACTACGCACACCATAGTGGTTAAGTTTGCATAGTAATGTTTGATGGTCTACGCAATCAAAGGCTTTAGATAAATCACAAAACACCCCAATTGCATTCTGTGACTTCTCCCATGCGTCGTAAATGTGCTCAAGAAGCGTGGCACCCGCATCAGTTGTTGATTTGCCTTTGGTGAAACCAAATTATTTACTATGCATGATTTTATTGTTGTAAACGAATTCTGTCATTTGGTTGAGAATATTTTTTTCGAAGATTTTACTTAAGGTAGGCAAAATAGATATTGGCCTATAATTTCCCGGTTCAAGTCTATCAAGTATATATAAATAACCCTGTATATAAATTTCGTAACTTAACGATATTGTTTATATTTTAGGGGTCTAATACGCGATTTGCTTGTTCTCTTCTTTTTAAGCGGTTATTTTCCATTTATTTATGTACATTTTTCTTGCCTATTTTTATGTACATTATTTAGATTTTGGAGATAGTCGTTTTCTTACAGTAATTGGAAGGTGGTTGTTTTCGTCGTTTGATTCTTTTAAATTGTGCTTAAAAGATAAAAATAAACATTTCATTCCAATATTTGCTGGCTTATTTAATATAACCTAGGTACTATTGTATATAATTATTGTAATGGTTTCTTGTCGGTTATTCTCCATGCACCCTCACTTTGGAAACATGTAAGGAAAGTTTGACTTCTCATTAGTTTAATGTTTGCCTACGTGAAGTTAACACTTTTATTTTGAATTGTCATTAAAGAGTTATGGGTTATATTAAAAATTGATATGTACAATTCTTTATTATTTATATATTTAATATATCATCAAAATAAAATAATAAAGAATTGTACAATGACAAAAGTGTAATGTAAAATACAAATAAAGAACAAGTAATGGTTAAAAAATCCTTTCCTTAATAAATAAAACAACATAAATAAAATCTTACTTGATCACATTTAAGGACTTGGTAATTTCTTAATTATAAATAACTTTAACTGTTTTTTAAACTATTTAACGGAAAATTGCATAGTGGATAATTTTGCCTTGTTCAAAATTATATTCTAATATGTAAGCCTTTAACTTGGATATTATGTTTTAAAATACAAGAATTCTACTCACTGATTTGAATAATTTCTCGTTATTAATTATGTCAAATGTAAGTGTCAAAAATAAATATTTTTTATCAAGAGTTATTCTGATGTATTCTACATTTACTGCCAGTTTCTTTCGCTGGTATTATCATTCCTTAATTATTAATAATTCCTTAATTAAATCTTGGATTTTTTTTAGATAATATTATGTTATTTTGATTCCCCTAGAATAAGAATTGAGTGAAAAAAATGCGTTGAATTATTTCAAATATCGATCTAAATACCATGCCATTGCAAAGAATCACCAATGACAGTCGTTCTAATCTTTAAAACACTTTATGGCACTGCTCACAAAGCACACTAAACTGTTTACTATTTAAACTCTTTACTATCACTGTTACACTTTATTATACTATTTCTGTTACACAACTTAGTCTCTCGATCACAAACTGCCTTCTCCAAACCGGGAGACGATTTATATATTTACTACTTTTAATGAAATCAGTATCCAATACTATAATTATTTATTTAGTCAATTAAACTTCTATACATGTTTTAGTCAAAAGATAATCTTGGTCTTTATTAGCATTATATTATGTTAACTTGATTTCACTACAGTGAAAACTAAATAAGAAACTTTTACTGGAATGAGTTATTGAAGAAGTCTGCACTGATTCTAATCAATTTATACCAAAATTATGGTTGCAAAAACTCTTCATATTTCTATATGACTAATTATATTAATTAGTATCTTTCAAAATGACACTATAAATATAAAAACTAAGACCTCTTTATTAGCACATAAGAATGATAAAATATAAAACTTACAAGCGTACGAACTTTTCTATTATGTAATAAAAAAATAAAGTTGAATATAGCCTAGCTACATAACACACTAGATAAGCAGTTTTAGTTATTATTACAAGTACGTAAAGGCTGTTTTTAAGTAACAGCAATTCCTGGAAAGAAAATAAAATATTAAGAGGTATTACTAATTTTAGAATAAACATAAAAATGTATATGATATAAATTATTCAATTATCAATTCTATATGTAAGCCAGGTTAAATCTTTACATATTATAAAATAGTAACAAAAGAAAAATATAAAAAAGTAACGAGAGCAAAATATATATGTTTAATGATAGACCTGAGTTCAATAGTAATTTAGTAATTATATTTTCTAAAATAAAAAAGTTACAAAATAATATTTGTCTGACGTGGTGTCTTATTTTGATCATTAAGAAGAGAAACAACTAATTACCCAAGTTGGTATTGTAATTAGTTGCAGATTAAAACAAAATATATACAAATGTATAAATGTTTAAAAGAATTGTTCAATATTAGAGATAGGAAAATGCTATGATAACTTATACAAACTAATACGAATGAGGTGGTGTTCTAATTTACTTCTTCAATTGCCAGTGTCCATAAGTTAAGTAAATTAATTAAAAATGTGTTCGAATATAAGTCCATATAACTAGTAATATTCATTTAATTATTTCTTATTAAGTTTACATGACCTATAATGCGGGCGACTTGTGCGCCTAAGACATTTCACCTAGGCGTAAAAGATGGTGAATAAAATACAACATATTTAAAATTTTGGGTGTGTAACCACGCCATGTCTACTACTGTTTGAGGAAGATGATACAACTTTTGTATTGCACGGAACTGTTTGGGCACAAACAATAAATTGGACGAGTTAGGTAAGAAATGACTACACTCAGCGAGTGCTGTTTTTACTCTGATTTATTAAATATAACATGTACAAGTTTATACCTTGTACAACTTAGGTTAGACATCTTCTTAGATCTCTTTGAGTTGGTCGAGCTAAATCTAACGTAGATACCGCTTATGTCATTTTTAATAAGCTATATATATTTCTTGTTACGTGATTTCAATATTGAAATAAGATAAAAATAGAAATACAAAATCTAATTACGACTCTTCACTGCCAGTGATCACATTTTAGATTGAAGACGATTTTCCTAATGTGATTTTAAAAGACATCCTAGATCTCATACTTCGTTATTTTATGCCTTCCAAATTGTTCCACTGATTGTGGCCCAAATCCTACTTTTTATATTGTTGCCTGTTTGGTCTCCGTCAGTATGACCATATTTCAGAGTTACGATTCAAGCCGTCTTTTAAAAAAAATGTCCCATTCTTAATCAATGAATCAATCAATTTGTTATGTAACTCTCTTTCGTTATACAAAACAAGCCCGGTCTTTATTATTTTTTAAAGAATATTTTGTTAATTTTATTTCTAACTTTTTAACTATGTATGTTGTATATTTAATTGTACTTATTCGATAAAATATAACTTAGTAATTTCTAATATTTTAGTTTAGTTTGGTTAGAAAACAATTAAGTTACAACAACAATTATTTACAGTAAATAGTAATAGTTAATTATGTCCGGTAACAGCTGCCAAGAAGCTGGCAGGAAGAGGCAGATTACTGGTTGGTTGGGTATCGGCGAGAGTCAAACTACTCGACGAAAGGCCTCTGCGCTGCTTCCGGTGCTTTGAGTTGGGGCACTTGAGGGTGCGATGCACGGCAGAGGTTGACCGCAGTGACGAGTGCTTCCGCTGTGGTCAAGTTGGCCATAAAGCCAGCACTTGCAATGCTTCAGCGCACTACAACCCGTGCAAGAAAGCTGGCAAGCCTGCGAATCATAGGTCCGGAAACAAGATCTGTTCACTCGTGATTATTCCGGGTGATTTATGTGTTGTTTTTTAAACTCTTCTCTCAACACTTATGACAAAATATAACTGATGATATCTAAAAATAGTACAATATTCTAATAAAATCAGAGCGTAAGTTGTATACAAATTTGAAACAATAAAACACAATTACTTCGAAGAACTTGTAACACAGTGCTCGTAACCTCAAATATTGTACCGTTAGTCCGTCGTTCGATCCCTGCCATAGTAGTATAGTAGTATTTTTCTAGTGTCGAGAAAATGTCCAAATAATAATTAATAATAATATAATGGTTGAAATTATTTTTCTGAATTAGCGGTAACCTATTTTATATTTTTAGATTTTTTTGCGATACCTAAAGTACAAAAACCATATTTTATACTACAATAGTGGTCTTGAATGAATAAAAATATTAAATGCAATTTACTATTGTAATATTATTAACTATTATTTAACTATTGTTTACATTATCCAATATATATTATTTGGGGTACATTTCATTAGTAACATTACGTTACAAATAACGATAGATAAATAGAACGATAAATAGAACGATAGTAAATAATTAATTAACGACCTTACGATGATAAATTTCTAAATAAGTAAATTGAAACAACAGACGAAATATAAAATATAAAAGTAACACTTTACAAATACTAAAATACCGTTAAGAAGATCAATAATTGACTATTTACATTTTATATTGATATCTTTCATTAAAGTGTACGTTTTATCTGATAGAGCTTTACTAAATCAAAGAAAAACAAGAATAAAGAAGGTCTTTAATAACATAAATTTTAATTTGGTATATTAACCATTAACTAAAACTGTTTTAATACATAATATGAACTCAAACAAACAAAAATATTTAAACCTTTCAATCACTTGAAGCCAGATTTATTTTAAACCAAAAAAATACTGAATGTAACTGAATAACTTTGTTTACCTGTGGGAATATGAGAGAGCTTAAACATTACCATTCGGTGATATTTAATTTAACAAGGGGTTGGAGTCTATTTTATATCTTTTAGTTTCTAATAGATATATTACAATTTCGTTAACAAGTTATTTTTTATATATTAAATAATTTTTGTGCATTATTTATTTTAGGTATGTAGTATCCTTAAGTTGTAACTCTACATATATACAGGGTAAGACAGAAGTGTCATAACGTTAAAGTACCTTATGTATTACAAATTGTACAATTGTGTTTTAAATCACATACAAGCAGAACTTATTTAGAAAAATACATAATATTAATTCATTCTTAATTAAGGAAATTCTTTCCATTTGAACAATTTAAAATTGGTGAGTTTAATCATCGTTTTGTAACAAGTCTGTCTGTGAAAAATAAAGCGCTTCGTTGAGTATCTAGTATACCTTAGGAAATTCAATTAGTACTAAATAGTTCAAAATTTTAAAAAATATATTTTTCGTTTTACTCATTAATTGTAATCAATTTTACACGATTTTTTTTTTAATAAATCTCTATTTGTATCTGCGTCTACCAAGTATAGCTGTGAATTAAGTTTTCTACTTTCTTATTGTTAATCTTACTACGTAAAATTATTTACAGAAATTATTATTACAAAACTAATAATACAAGCGATTGCAATTTTTACCTAGACCAATCCAAAAAACTAAAATATTTTTATAAAATCTAAAATCGTAATGAAAGTATACGGTAGGTAGGTAATGAATAATTTTATCTGTTTAAACTTTTATAACATTAGACAAAAATTCCAAACTTTAATCATTAAAACTCTTTGATATAAGAGTAAACCAACTTCGCAAAATAAACGAATTCCAACAATACAAATATTTCTTTAAGCCAGTTTGAGCTACAACAAATCTATTTCAACTGGAAATCATTCTATATACGAATAGTTTTTTGTTTAAACTTTTCATATTCGTAGATTGAATAAAATGTTATTAGTTCTTTATAATAACTCTCTGTTATAACTGTTCTGGACGACGCTTAATATATATGTTTTATATTTTCAATCTTAAACTTTATAACAATTTATTTATTTAAAAATTATTAATTAATTATGTTATATAACTACCACTAACTACGATTTTCCTCAACAACATATTTACATATGACATTATTTCTTTTATTTTGTTAAATTCATTACGATCATTATTTGGATACTTACTCAAAAGCTTATGAAGGCTATTTAATTGTACATTCAATTGTAATCCAAAAATAACTTTGATTATACATTTAATCGCACCCAAAAAAAAAATTTATGTTAATAATAAGTATATACGTGCAACGTTCATTATCATTACGAGTATATAATACACAAAAATAATTAGCTTAGATAATGCAAACTTAAGCGTTTACCAAACCAACCAAAATTTGTAACTTAAACTTTATTCAAAAACATCGCAACACTCAAAATTCGAAATACTGCTGTAACTTTGTTAGCTTATTGACTTAAAGAGTATCGAGCATACATTTTGAATTTTGCAGCTTTTTGCATTTTACAAATTACTCTGAAGTTAGTCACAGTGTCATATATTTTTTTATATCATAAGTCTGTATGCATAAAATAAATAAAATAAGTGTTAGAATTACTAATGGATAAGTCACATACCCTAATGTTCGCTTTTATATAAGTGGAGGGAAGGTTGTAATAAAAAAAAACTAAATAAATAATACTAATTAAATAATTAAAGTACAGCTCTGTTAAGGGTTACCGAAGACATCCGTCAAGGTATGGAAAACAAATGTGTAACAACTCTTGCACCGGTTGACTTCAGTAAAGCATTCGGCACAGTTGATCACGATCTCTTACTTGCGTTGTTGGACAGATACAACATCTCGGATTCGACTATCAGGTAGTTCTCATATCTTCAAGACTCCAGCAGGCCATTCGCAATGATAAGGGCCTCTCTGATTGGTGTGAAGTGGTTGCTGGAGTATTATAACATATTTTTTTAATTTCTTTTTCTTTTATGTTTTGCACGCCTACCAACCTTACGATGTACAGACGAGGTCCTGTACATTGTAAGGTTGGTAAGTAGAGAATGTCTTCGTGGCATTAAGCCCGCCTTTTGTCCTTCATATTGTATACTAGGGATCGCCCGCGACTCCGTCCGCGCGGTTTTTAGTGTTTCCTCAGCGCACGCGAGGAAAGCTCTCAAAAAAAAATATTTTTCCGTTTTTGCAGCATTTTTCATTGCTGTTTGACTTCTATAAGAACAGCGAGATGAAATATACCCTAAATCCTTCCTCAATAAACGGACTATTCAACACAAAAAGATTTTTTCAATTCGGGCCAGTAGTTCCAAAGATTAGTGCGTTCAAACAAACAACTCTTGAGCTTTATAATATTAGTATAGATTGTGCAATAAAGAATTCAATAAATAAATATATAATCATATTGGATACTAATTTGATTAAGAGTAGTGATTATATTAATCGCCTTCCAACCAAAAGAATGCAATGTGTGATTGAGAGACTAAGTTATGTAACAGAACTAGTATACTATAGTATAACAGTGATAGTAAAAAATTTAAATAGTAAACAGTTTAGTGTGTTTTTGAGCAGTGTCATTGATGAAATTTTGCAGTAAGAGATTGCTAATACTAAAAAATAATTGTAAGAAAGTGTGTCTGTTTACAGTGGGTTTTTAACTCCTTATAGTGTTAATAATATTTTATACAAGATTTACTTTAATATATTCCATCGTTTTAAGGCAAGAAGGCAAGAAGTTAAAAAATAACCTTTTAGAACCTTAATTTACAATTTATTCCACTGCGAGAAAATATGATATTAAACGCAAATACAACCACAATATAAGACAATATAATTGGTTTTCATAAAAAGCTAAATTGCTCGCAAACAAAAGTGAGACGAGGATAAAATTTAAATTAAAATGTCCAACTTCTTCGTCTCAAAAGTCTGTAATAGCAGTATTATTATTCAATTACGGGGAAACCCTTCAGTAAATTACTGGTCAATTATATTTAAGAAACAAAACTAATGAATATGAATTAAGAATTGTTTGTCAATTTTTTTCACAAAAATTCTGATAACTTTGAAGTGTGTGAAGAAAATGTTTTTATATATTTTATAATATCAATAACTTTCACTATATTATCTTAAATAAACACCACTTTAATATATTGGAGTGTAACCGTAGTATACACTTTAAAAATTTTTGTGTTCCGGACTAAAAATACAAAAACATATTGACAAAACATAGAATAATATTGCCAGGTTGTCATTATAAAAGCTATCTATTGTATTTTGTGTTTTTTGAGGGCAAACGACGAGTCAACGCAGCGGCACCCCGACCCACTTTAACTGTGGACTTTTGCAACATCCGGGGACTTCATTCCAACTTGAACGCCGTCCACCATCATCTAGAGACGGCGCAGCCGCCCTTGTTGTTTCTGACGGAAACGCAGATATCTCAATCTAGCGATACAGCGTACCTATCATACCCCGGGTATAAACTAGAACATCATTTTATACCACACGCCGGGGTATATGTGTTCGTAAGGGACGATATCTGCTACCGT
Organism: Napeogenes sylphis; assembly: GCA_959347405.1. NCBI lineage: Eukaryota > Metazoa > Arthropoda > Insecta > Lepidoptera > Nymphalidae > Napeogenes > Napeogenes sylphis. The sequence continues at coordinate 11,629,684 of OY365778.1, forward strand.
CGCCTTCAGGTTTTTGAAGGTCGGGACCGGTCTCTACTCTGGCTGCGCGTAGACATGGACGACCATGTCAGAGTCTACGCGTGCCTCTACAGGTCCCATAGTGGTAATGCAGAAACGGATCAACTCTTAGGCCATGTTCAGGCGAAGATTGACGATCTGCTTTCACAGACTCCCTCCGCCGAAGTCGTAGTCCTCGGGGACTTCAATGCGCACCATACCGATTGCCTAGGGTCACGTGCCACCGACTACGCGGGGAGATCTGTGTTCGACTTTGCTCTAGCAAATGGTCTGTCCCAATTGGTAAAGACGCACACTCGTCTACCGGACGTGGACTGCCATATACCCTCTTTGTTGGATCTTCTGCTGACTACACATCCCGGAAACTACCAAGTCACTGTCGCGGCTGACTTAGGGTCCTCTGATCATTGCTTGGTACGGAGTGTAGTGCCCATGGAACGCCCAGCTCGCACAAGACCTGCGACTCGACGCGTTTGGCACTACAAGTCAGCGGATTGGGATGGAATGCGATCCTTTTTTGCATCCTACCCATGGGGGCCGATTTGTGTCCCTTCCAATGATCCTAGTGACTGCGCTGCGGCTGTAGCTGATGTGATACTTCAGGGCATGGAACTATTCGTACCAAGCTCTATGGTACCACTTGGTGGCAGATCGCGGCCTTGGTTTGATGCGTCTGTCAGGGCTGCAGCAGCTGACAAACGGCAGGCTTATCAAGCTTGGGCTAATGCGTTAGTCACTAAGGATCCGAACTCTAGAGTTCTGAAGAGGAAATATAATCGTGCCTCCAGATTCTTCAAACGGAAAATCGCTAGAGCAAAGTTCAAGCATGTTGTCAAAATTGGGGATCAGTTGGCAAAGTATCCTCCTGGCACGCGCAAGTTCTGGGCGCTTTCCAAAGCCAGTCTGGGAAACTTCTGTCGCCCATCCCTGCCGCCATTGCACACTGGTAACGACTCTTTGGCCCACACGGCAATAGAGAAAGCCGATCTCTTGGGCACTCTTTTTGCCTCAAACTCGACTTTAGACGACCAGGGGAGGGCACCGCCTATCATCCCGCGGTGTCCGAGCTTTATGCCGGAAATAGTTTTTCGGCAAAAACTCATCCGAAAAACCCTCCTTTCCTTGGAAGTTCATAAGTCGAGTGGGCGAGATGGTATCTCTCCAGTTGTGCTACGAACATGTGCCCCTGAGTTGACACTAGTGCTAACGCGTCTATTTCGGTACTCTTACTTGAAAGGCGTAGTCCCGGTCTCATGGAAGCGTGCCCTTGTCCATCCGATCCCTTAAAAAGGCGATAGCTCGGACCCAGCTAACTACAGACCTATCGCCATTACCTCTCTTCTCTCCAAAGTAATGGAGAGCATCATCAATAAACAGCTCCTAACTTACCTCGAGGATCACCAGTTGGTCAATGACCGGCAATATGGCTTTCGCCATGGTCGATCGGCTGGTGATCTTCTGTTGTATCTTACACACCGTTGGGGAGCTATTATTGAAAACAAGGGAGAGGGTCTGGCAGTTAGTCTGGATATGGCGAAAGCCTTTGATCGTGTATGGCACAGGGGGCTTCTTTCGAAGCTACCTTCCTATGGGCTTCCCGAAAGTTTATGCAAGTGGATCACCAGCTTCCTCACTGGGCGGAGCATACAGGTTGTTATCGACGGTTTTTGCTCGGACCCTAAGCCCGTGAACGCTGGTGTACCGCAAGGCTGCGTGCTATCCCCAACTCTGTTCCTCCTGCACATCAATGATATGCTGGATATCTCCAACATACATTGTTATGCTGATGACAGCACTGGGGATGCGGTATATTCCGGCCGTGCAGGTCTCTCTCGGGAAAACGTCGACGAGTGCCAAAAGAAACTTGTGTCTTCTATAGAGACTTCCTTAGGGCTTATCTCTGACTGGGGTGAACTGAACCACGTACAGTTCAATCCCCTGAAGACACAAGTTTGCGCGTTGACCACTAAGAAAACCCCATTTGTCCTATCACCGCTCTTCGAGAGCACTCCCCTCATTGCCTCGCCAAGTATCAGAATACTGGGTCTCGACATTTCGAGCGATTGTCAGTTTCGTGGTCATCTGGAGAGCAAGGCCAAGTTCTCAAGTAGGCCTCGAAGAAATTGGGAGTGATAAATAGAGCGAGGCAGTATTTCAAACCTGGCCAAAGACTTGCACTCTATAAGGCGCAGGTCCGGCCACACATGGAGTACTGTTCTCATCTCTGGTCCGGATCACCCCAATATCAGCTTCTACCATTTGACCGCGTACAACGGAGAGCCGTTCGGATTGTCGGGGACCCGGTGCTCTGCGAACGGCTGGACTCTTTGGCATTGCGTAGAGACCTGGCTTCTTTGTGCGTCTTCTACCGCATTTACAACGGGGAATGTTCCGAAGAACTATTCGATCTGATGCCTGCCGCCGAATTTCATCACCGCACAGCGCGCCATCGCCTCCAATATCATCCTTACCACCTGGATGCGTGGCGATCCTCTACTGTGCGGTTTTCAAGGACATTTTGCCCACGTTACACTCGCTTGTGGAACGAACTCCCTTCGGTGGTATTTCCAGATCGGTACGACATGGATACCTTCAAAAAAGGCGTTTACACCTTCCTACATGGCCGGCAACACTCTTGTAAATCCTCGGATGTTGCAAGAGTTCATGGGCGGCGGTGATCACAAGTCATCTGTGACCCGCCAGCTCGTTTGCCCTCCTCTTACATAAAAAAAAAATATATATGTGTTGTAACTTTTTCGAGCAGAAAACAAAACATTAAATCTACAAATATTGATAAATCTTTATGGAATTTACATCTAAAAGGAAAATAGTTTAATTATTTCAAACCATTAGGTTCAGCCATTCATCAACTCAATTTTAATAAATTCTATGACATATCAGAACTAAAAATCATGACAGAAAAATTAGTACGCGTCAAAAATTTATATTTCAAAAACGTGATATCAATTTTGCATATTTTTGCATTTGATACCAATTTCAAATAAAAAGTTAAGAATTATTTTTATTTTATATATTTGTAGTATTTATATATAGTTGTAGATATTTCGCTTAAAAAAGAACGTTTCTATGCAAATGTTAAATTTGCATTCGACATTGACAAATATATATGTACCTATGTTCATTTTTTAAAATATAATCATAATAAATAAAAGTATTCATTCTATAATGACACTAAGTATACATCTTTCCAATATATTTCAATGTTGTTTGAAAATGCGTATAAAATTGGAATGCATATCGAATTTTATTTACTCACTTACATTAGAAGGAGCACAACTTTATAATAAAATAGATTAATGAATTTAAAACAAAGTTGGCTGATTATGTAACAGAAAATTTACTGTAAAAAATAAGCTAATGCCTTCAATGGGTACATAGTTTTTAACGACGAATATGAATGTATAATATTTATTATTATTTATATGTATTCTCATGTAAACGACGTGTGTCTTTTAGAGAATAAAACAATGTCTTAAACCACAATTTTATATATTAGATTGAAGATTTGTCAATCCGTTTAAAAACATATCAATGTTGTTGATATGCAAAAAAATTGCAAAAACCTAAAAATTTTATAAGTAGGTATGTTCACAGCGGACGACGTAAAAGAAAATTGGATATATTTGAAATTTATTTACTTTACACTTAATACGTGTAGTTTTTATTTAATAATTTTGAACCCCTGTTCTTATTTCCCATGATTAAATTAAATAAAGTACCATTTGACCAAGGAAAAGAAATATCCAAACAGTTAAAGTAAATAATTATTATCTTTAACATATTAATTATTTTTGGCACTAAGTTCAGTTTTCATTAGAAACTCTCTAACATTCTATTTTCACGACGTCTTTTATCTTTTTGTATTTTATTTACTTGAGTATCTTTAAATTTTGGAACGACTAATTGTTTCAGACAAATGAAGAATTATTAAAAGATTGCTAAAACTGTCGGTACATAACTTTAATATGTAGTCTAGGATATGGCAAAAAATATAAATAATTTAATATCGTTCTACAATTCGAGTACTACTAAAGGATTTATTAACATCAATTTGAATTTTTCCATACAATTAGCTTCTCCATGTCTTAATAGTACATGTTGAGTTAAGTTGAAATAGCACTAAGAGGTAAAATAAAAAAAAATAAAAAATTAACGAGTTTTTTTTTAATTGAAAAAGTGTAACTTGTAACTGCAAATGTGTCAAACAAACAAACCGGTATAATTTTACATATTTACAATTTTTAAATACTACCTCCTAGACTATATTCATATCAAGCCCAACTTTAATCATCGTACCGAAGTTCCAGGCAATTTGAATTTTCAATGTAAAATTATGTCCTCGATGTCGTCTGAATAAATGACACTTTGCAAAAATTAAGGCGACAGAATAAGTACGCTGAATTATTACCAGTATGAAATATTAGGCCACTTACGTCACAGTTAAAATTTTAACATATATAATTTTTTTATTATATGTAGTAGGTTAATTTTACATACGGTTTTGCTTTTTTATATAAAAGCATAGTTTCTGTAGTTTATATTTTATAGAGATCTATTTATATGTTTATTTGGTAAGCTTTCATAGTTTTATTAATTTATTTTTTACTAGGGGTAGTACGAGGTTTGACGTTACAGTACCCTAATACAATTGTCGTAAAACTATGTATATTATAACGATCGAGAGAAAATTCGGTTCTTTAAGATGTTCATTTCTCAGAAATTCATTCTTTTGCCTAGAACGGATAGACAGTTGATTATCTGTTAGACAGACGAAGAAAACTGTAACAAAATTTGAATAATTGTATAATAGTAACTACGCGACAATTTAACTTAAGCTAAAGAACAACGCTCCTCCCAAAACTTTTACGACTTTCGTTCACTCCCTGGATATTTTATGCTTTTCAGATGTACTCCAATTCTGGGCGTAAATTATTTACATAAGTCTATTATGCGTAGAGTTAGAGACAGTAATCGACTTCTGAACTAGCGTAATACGAGACGACTAACATCGTATCGTATTTTGTATTGTATTTTAGCATCGTATTTTGTATTGTACGTTTAAAATGCGAACATTTTTCATTATATTCTAGAAAGAGAAAAAATGCTAGAAATCTTTGGACTGGTGAATCTCACGTTCTCTTGACACTTTGTGAAATACTGTGAAACGTTCTTTTCACTGTGATATTCTTTAGAAAAAAATATTTAAAGGAATAAAAGTTTTCTTTTGAATAGTAGTCGTAGTAGTACTCATCATTGTTATGGTGAAAGAATCTGGAAAAAAGCGGTGTTGTAGATTCTAACTAATAGAGATTATTATTATAAAAAATAAATCAGTCGAAATTATGTTATAAATAAGGACATTTACTTATAACATAAATTTATTATAGAATGCACCTTCTTTTTTATTATTATATAGAGTGGTTTTTGCAATCAAAGATATATTATTTTCCTACAAATGCTACTAACAATTAATGTTATTAAAATAATGTTTTAGCCATAGAGATTAAAATATTAATTAATATGACACTGTACCTACTATAGCCAAGTGAAATTTTAAAGCTTATTAAGTATTTAAAAAAGTTTTAGTCTTAATTAGAACGTATTAGTAGAATTTTCATCCTTATCTAAGTTAGGATAAGGATAATTGTTAATAAATATAACCTGAGTATACTGATGCAAAACGCTTCTTCCTGTCTAATCCAAACCAAACTTAAAGCTCTAGGGAACTAATTAGGAAACCTCTCATTACTCAACTACTGAGCATCATCTATAGTCCAGCAGTATTAGTATTCTTGTTCTTATTATCTTAAATAACAACATAACATTAAACGACGTCTACAATGTTATATATTTATATATTTTCTCTTATATTTATCATTAATTTCATGCAAATTTAAGCTGTATTTCCGGAATAAAATTAATAATTAGTACATATTTAAAGTTGTGCCCTTGTAAAAATAGCAGAAAAAAAATAATTAAAAATTTAAAAAATCTCCGATTTAAAAAGACCTCTAAAAGGAACAAAAATAATATTATTATGTACTTATTGAGGTCGTTGAGTCGGGGGACCGTTGTACGTACGTTGACGATGGTGTCTATTTTACGAAGTTAATCATTGAGGACTTAGACTATACGATTCGAGATCGCAATTTCTTAATTTGCCTTGTTAACTTACTTGCATTTTAATTTCTTCCTCTATTAAAGGGTCCTTTACCTGAGTAAGTGTAGAAACCTTTCATAAAAGGCTTTTTTTCGGGTGAGGCCGCTGGGAACAGCTAATTATAAGAACATCTCCCCCGCACGAACAAAACGTCAACATCTTGGGGACGACTATTTTTATTTCGACCAAACATGGATAAGAACCATCTCGACGAGCATAGCTATCGATTAAAAAAAACTGCATTCAAACCGTCCACACGTTTGGCCGCATATTTGCAACAGACAGATACACAGATACACAGTTACACAGATTGACAGGTTAAACATATAACACCCCTCTTTTTATTTTATTTATTTATTTATTAATTCTTTATTGCACAATTTAACAAAAAGGAAAGTGTACAAAAGGCGGACTTAATGCTATTTGGCATTTTCTACCAGCCAACCTTAAAACAACAAAAAAAAGTATAAGAATTAACGTCTTGGCGTGCAAATTACACTTACAGTACACAACAAAAAAAAAAAAAACAAATTGAACAAATGAAACAAAATATATACTGGCCATATATATGTATATATACACACACACATATACATAGACATATACAAATATATATATTTATATATATACATATATAATATAATTTTAGTATAATATATAAATAATATTAAGAAATTCATATATAATATTTATCTGTATATAAAAGAAAAAAATATATAAAATAATAATAATAATAATAATACTAATGAAACTAATTATCGTTTAGGAAAAACTCTTTTACACAACGTTTAAAAACATCACGGGAAGAAATTTTACGCGTTGACTCTGGCAATTCATTCCAAAGTCGAACGGCCGTTAATTGCGAACGATTTAGATTGGAAAGCAGTCCGATGAAGAGGAGTGTGAAGCAATAAATTGCTAGAAGAGCGGAGTGGTCTGTCATGCGTGTCAGATAAGAAAGAGAGATTACATTTAAGATCATTTGGTGTACGAGGATTGAACAATAAGGAGTGAAGAAGACATAAAATTCTAAGTTTTCTGCGCTTGCGAATAGGTAGCCACTTGAGTTGGGACCTATAGCTTGACACATGATTAAATTTACGAAGTTCGAAAATAAAACGTACGCAAGTATTAAGTAGCCGGTCCAGTTTGTTAAGAAGTACCTCGTTGTCATCCAAATAGCACACATCTGCATAGTCAAGAATTGGAAGTAATAAAATATTAACCAAATTTAATTTGGCACTGAAAGGTAGAAATTTTTTAAACGTAGCAGAGGATGTAATGTTCTGTAGAACTTGCGAGATAATTCTCGGACATGTACATTCCAACTAAGAGAACTATCAATAAATATGCCCAAGTTTTTTACATGTGAAGAGAAAGGTATCGTGTTGCCGTCAAAAATCACGTTCGGTAAAGTACTTAAGTTAATTTTAGCTAGCTGGCGAGAACTGCCTACAATAATCGCTTGACATTTATTAGGGTTGACTATGATACCAAATTCCGATGACCAGGTTAGTATTCGCTCAAGGGTAACATTTAAAGTATTTATAGCTGGATTAAGCAGGTTGACATTGGAATGTACATAAAGCTGCAAGTCATCGGCGTAAAGATGATATTGACAATTTAGACAAGAGGTAATGGAGCTGATAAAAATTGAAAATAATAAGGGAGATAAAATACCGCCTTGTGGGACGCCAGCAATCGTATTACACCAATCAGAGAGGCCCTCATCAGTGCGAACGGCTTGTTGGCGACCCCGAAGATAAGAGGAGAACCACCTGTTAGATTCAACCGAGATATTGTACCGCAATAGCATAGCAAGTAAAATGTCATGGTCGACAGCGTTGAATGCGTTACTGAAATCGACCAGAACAAGAATGGTCACCTTTTGGTTACCCATACCTTCCCTGATGTCTTCCGTAACTTTTAAAAGTGCTGTAGTAGTGCTATGGCCAGTACGGAAGCCAGATTGTAATGGATCCAGGAGATCGTGTTTAGTAAGGAATTGGGAAATTTGAAAATGGACAATGGATTCAATGATCTTTGAGAAAAATGGCAATTTTGAGATAGGACGGTAGTGAGATGGTGATAATGGATTGGAGGTTTTTGGTAATGGTAGGACGAGAGCTTTACGCCACAGACCTGGAAAAGTACCTGAGGACAAGGAAAAGTTGATTAAATAGGTAAGGGGATTTATGAGATAGTCAATGAGATACAGGACAATGATGATGATTAATCTCGTCGAAACCAGTGGCCTTTGATGTTATGGCTAATAAATGCTTTTTAACTTCGGTCTCGTTAACAGGTGAAAATTTAAATAATGGAGTAACAGGTTTTGGCAAACGATGAATATTGGAAAGGGTATAGTCCTTAATTTGCGAGTTAATAGTTTTCGTAGTAGTGAAATGGAGGTTAAGAGTGTTCAAGTCGAGAAAGTTAGGGTTATCTGAAATAAGAGGTTTGTTCACGCCTAAAGTTTTGAGAAATTTCAAAGTGGCTGAAGGAGAGGTACAAGTATTTTCATAGATATAGCGGCGTTTAAGTTTACGACACATTTGATTACATTGATTTCTTGCAGCCTTATATCGACACCAGTTTGATTGAGAATTATCTTTTTTGAATTTGCGGAAAGCGTGATCTCTCGTCGCCATAGCTTTTTTAACAGTCTCATTAAACCACGGCGCTGACCGGCGTTTAACTTTTACCGTATGAAGTGGGGCGTGTAGGTCAAAAAGGGCTAAGATGTGGGTATTTAAAAATAAGACCATTTCGTCGATAGATGTAAGATCCTGTATCGCGTCCCAATCAATAGCAAAAGAGTCCGCAACCAAATCACTTTTATTAATATTTTTAAAGTTTCGAAGCTTTAGAAGTTTGGGTTGTATTTTGGGCATTTTTACCTTATAAGAAATATATAAGAGGTCATGGTGTGAAAAAGCAGGCGCTGGTAACTGACCGTACTTAATTATGTGAGAAGTCTCTAAACACATAATTAGGTCCAGCAAAGTTGAAGAAGTACTAGTGTGGTGTGTAGGGTTCAGAGCTAATATTTCTATATTAAAAGAGTGAGCAAGACAACGTACAAGCAAGTATTAAAGTCTCCCATGACTATGAGATGCATACCATAAGAAATCAAGTCTTCGAAAACAGACTCGAGAGACGAGAAGTAAGAAATATTAGGAGGTGAATACACAACTTCAATTATTAACTTGATACCAACATTGACTTCTAGGAAAAGATATTCAGGAGAATCAAGAATAGTACATTGTGACTGGCAAATGAGTTTGAAAGAAATATGACTACGCAAGTAAATACAGACACCACCGCCGGCTTTACCTATTCGGTCATTCCTGATAAGTGTAAAACCAGGAACAGAGTAGTAAGAGGAAGGAAGATCTCTTCCTGGCTGAAGCCATCTGGCTTAAACCAGGATTCAGAAACTAGTACAGCGTGAATAGAATCCAGATTAAAAGTATGAAGGAGATCTAAATGGTGAGCAGGAATACTTTGAGCGTTAATATGACAGATGTTAAAGTTATTTCGGAAAGGTTGAAGCTCGTTTGATAACAGACCTTGCACAGTTGGATAATTAGAATCTAAACTACTGAAGGCGTTTTCGTCAGCAGTATGATATGAATCAGTACTTGAATCCATATTATATACTTTAAATACTTAATAATGATATAAAATAAATACAATAAACAATTTTATGATATTTAACAAATTTAAATAAACTAGCGAATTATATTATTCTTAACAAGGAAGGATGCGCATGCATGCTCATCCTGCTGGCGACTATAGTAATACAATAGTTTTAATGACAATAATAACACGATGATAATAATAATAACGAATAATAACATGATGAAAATTATCCAATACTAGAAAAAAAAAAAAACACATAACTCTCCCACGGAAATCATTGAAAAAATGTTTATATCTAAAATAATAATGAAAAAAAAAAAAAAAAAAAGCAATAAAATTGTTATTAGTGATAATGCCATAATTTAAAAAAAAAAAAATAATAAAATAAACGAATAAACATACTTATTAATTTTAAAACTATACTAAAACTGGATATGCAAGAGAAAAACACGTTACCAAAAATCATGTGTCATAGACAATTAAAAATCGCAGTAATCGATTGTCAAATTCCACTAGACTTGACAGTTATTATTGTCAGTCTAAATACTATATAAACATAGTGATTAACAATATTACTTGTTCTCAACAATATAAAAAAAAGTTTAATGATAAATAAAAAGAACCTATAAGATAAAGAATACATTTGTGAATCTGAACTGCTAACCAACAAGTAATTTAAAGTTTTAATATAGTTTATTGGCATCGGTAATGAGTGAATAAAAAAAAATGTTAAAGTAATGTAGGAAAAATTATGTGAAAGGAAAAACAAGGAAACTTAAACTTTTTTCACCATTTGTTTACGAGTTGTAGGACGTATATTCATTCTTGAGATGGAGCCGGGAGTCACTTTCCGTTGTTGAGCACAGAGTTGAGTACTTTCAAGCCGAGGCTGCTTTTCTATTGCATTCGAAGAGGACGGGGTTGAAGTCGTTGAATGTTTCGAAATTAAATCTTCAAGATGTTCCAAGCCCTCTAAACGCACTATGACATTATTTGGCAGTTTAATGAATATGACACCACTACGCGACCAACAACTAGTTATTCCAAAGTGTCTCCTAGCTTGAATAAACAAATTTTGACGGGGTTTAGTTAAGAATTCACTTAACACTACCGAAGATGACTTGAGTGCTTTCTTGTGATTGTATATATGATTCCGGATATTTAAGTCATTAAAGCGGACAAGTATAGGACGGGGTCTTTTTTCAGAGCGAGACCCAAGTCTAGTGCAATACTGAATGGCTGAGGGTTGCACATCAGATAGTCCCATAAGCACCTGAATAGTGCTCAAGGTTGTGGAAATTAGATTTTCACCAACTTTCTCTTCAATTCCACTAAACAAAAGGGCATTTTTGCGAGTCTGATTATCCACATCATCTACTTGAGCACCCACATTTCGTACTAAGGATTGCAGTAAGCCAAGGATGTTCCACACTGATGTTTTAAACTCACAGTAATCATTATGCAACTTTTCAAGCACTGGCTTACCCGTGTCAGATGATGAGGTTGACTTTAACTTTTCTTCAAACTCAGTCATTCGTTTGCCAAGTGACTCAGCAATGTTGCGGTGAATTTCAGCAATATCTTCAAATTTGGCCATAATGCACTAGTATTAATCAAGGATTAGAGTGTAATGCCAGCAGGTAAATGCAATGTATTCAAAAAACACACCACATCAAAATTACTCTTGTTAAATTAAAAGAAAACTATGTTAATAACTTCTTACATAATAAATTATCACTTTTTGTTAAACAAATAAGTTGTGATTATTTAAAATCCCAAAAATAAGGAAGAGAAAAATTTTGAGAAGTCTAACTTTTTGCACCTACCCGTTACTTTACCTGCACAAAACTTCGGAACACGATTATACGATTATACAGCCTTCGCTCTAAATAAACGTCATAAATTTAAACTTATATATTTTTGTTAAGTGCGTCAATTACAAACAGCTGGATGGATTTGACATTATTTTTAAAGGTTCGTTATATTATATGTATAGTTTATATACAAAGGAAAAAAAGTAAAAAGAAGTTCTTGATGTAGTTTATATGAAGATAAAATAAGTGCAACGGCTGTGGCAATGTTTTATTAATTATTATTATTTTGGTATCAAGTCACGAACCACCACCACCTTCAAAATCTATGGTTATATTTAACCGTTTGTTATTCATTAAAAACATACTTATGTCTATCTATATATTATAATTTATTATTTCTATATCTTTATTTGTTTGTGTATTTTACTGGGTTACACATGTTTATGTTTTTTTTTTAATTAGAATGCTCTTAGCATTAAGTACCTTTTGTACCTTTATTTGGCTCAATAAAGATTTAATAATGATAATAATAATAACATACTTGTAATACGTCTCCATATTCGACTTGACCGTAGCTAGGGGCCAAAGGAACGATGTTATAGTAAGTACTATATACTAAAATGGAATAACTTTTGCAATATTACTAAGGCTTGAATGTCTTGACTAAACATATACATTGTAGTGTATTATATATTTACCAGGCGAAGACTGTATCTTTAAGCATTTGAAGTATATTATATAATATCTTTTGTAGATTTCGTTTAGGGTAATATGTTTTCCTTTGCTATTCACTCAGGTTATAACAATTATTAAACCACTAGAACCTCACTAAATTGGATAGATGATTTAGCTATCCAGTTTATTTGAACGTTGACCAGATATTGATCATAGAGATCTCGAGATTGAAAAATAGTTGTCTGTGTTCCTAGATAATAAAATAATATTTAGAAGCTATATTTATAAATAATTAAATATTGACACAAAATGATTTGATGATTTCAAATATAATCATATAACTATTACTCGAATCATGAAGTAAGTAATTTTATTTATCACACTAGGATTATTACTGAAGTCCCCAAGGAAATTGATTCGCAAGACGTTTGCTTTGAAACTAGATATTATTCGGTAAAAAATTACGAAACATAATAATATTGAATAAGTTGCACTTAAAAAATATAACTAACAATAAAAAACTTTTGAAAAAGACGTATATTCTCTGATCTCATATTTAACGACCCCATTATAAGAACATTTGTGAATAGAAAAAGAAAATATGTCCAGAAAACATAGAACAATGTAAACGTTTACAGCCGCAATAAAATATAATTTAAAAAAAGTGAAAAGAAATTAAATATTTGTATCTTATAAACGTAACAGCAACTAAAAATAATTGTGTTACATTTAATAAATATACAATACTACATTAAATACAACTTTTGCTCATTAATTTGAAATTGAACTGAAAAACTTTTAGTATGTAGTAAGTATAAATATTCGTTAAATAGTTATAAATGTATAAAATAAGTTACTCCATTTAGTTCAATCATTGCTTGATTCAGTATTACTTAAATAACTCAATTTCAGTAATTTCTAACCCTTATAACAAAATAAAAATTCAAAATGTCAATACCTTAATTATATAAAAAATAAGTGCTTGGATAAAAGCAAGACAAATATTAAGGTTGTTAGCCTCTTCTATTTCTACTCTGTGTAGTCTCAAGAGACATTACTTATTTAGGGCCAAAAATTTATTCTTGTTGATATAATTTTCTTTAAGAAAATTGTTTCGTGTTTCTTGTATTACAACAAAAAAGTCGAAGAAAAGATTTAAGATAATATTTTCTTTCATTACATATCAATATTCTAGAACTTCACAAAAAGAAGTAAACAGAGTCATTGTGAAAATTATTCGACTTCTGATAAGATGCTTTAGTTTAGCTTTTGTTTCTGGTTAAGTCTAAATTGTACAAAAATATAAATATATATTTAATAAAACGTAAAATAAACTAATCAGCTAATAACAAATATTAACACAAAACCTATTTCGAAAAGAACTTCAAAGTCATCAAAAGTACTTTTAATTTCCCAAAGTTGAATAATTTCTGCCTGTCGAAGTAATTTTAAAGGTAAATTTCTAAGAAAAATATTTAGACTCGTTCAAAAATGTACCTATTTGTTAGCTATTATAACTTGGATGGACTCGATTATGATTTATTTATGATACGAAAGCTTTCCTTACTAATTAATTATTGTTGATGTTTATTTATTAATCCTAATTAGTTGTTGATGTTTATTTTTATTTTTTTTTCTTTCTTTCTTATTTTTATTTGAATAGAGGGTAAACAATAATATATTTCCCCGTCATAACGCAATTATATTAATATTTTTTATTCTTTTAAACTTACACTAACATAACATGTCATATAATAGTGAACTTTTGAGTGATGACTGACATGTCATGACTCTGACATATAGCATTTCTTTCTTGTACAGTTCCATATTTTGAATAGTTATACCTGCATATTCTCTGTGATCGGATACTTGATAATTCTTATATAATTAATATATTTTATTCATGACCATATGTACAGAATGCTCTATATTAATGTCGTCGTTCATACCCAGATTTATTTTTATTATTATAGAGAGTTTTGTTATTTATATCGTAGTTACCTATTCATTCTATGCATACTGTTTTGAACTATGTGTGGCGTCAGCTGATCTCAACTTGGTTTTCGTTTTAAGACAATGTATCCAAAACCTGTTTTATAATATGGTATGTTATGTCGTTATTAGTTAATGTTTTATTATTATTATTATTATTATTATTTTTTGACCAATTATACTTGTAACTCCTTTTTTTATATACATATATATTGATAATACTGGCGGGACGTGCAGTCAGAGCAAATTAAAATTGTATTAGTTTTAACATATTTAGTTAAGTTAAACATCACATATATATTTTTTTTATTGTGTATATAACTACACATATTTATATATACGTATATTTAATTATTCTTAGTATGTCTAATAGTGACTCATTCCACTCGGCTTGTGAAAGCTTTCAATCTCAGTCTAGTGTTGATTCACTTAGTGAACCTCTTACCCTTAGGGATTCCCTGAACAGGGCACTAAACTACCTACCAAACTCCTTCAACATCTGTCATTTAAATGCCCAAAGTATTCCTTCACACTTCACTGATCTCCTAGATACTTTTTCAAATAGTTCACCTGTACATGCTATTCTTATCTCCAAGAGCTGGCTTAAACCAACCATCAACTCGCTGTCCTACTCTTTACCAGGTTATGACTTGATCAGGAATGATCGCGTTGGTAAGGGTGGAGGTGGTGTTGCCGTGTACTTACGTCGTGATATCTCTTATACTATACTCGCTTTGTCGCCGAATCCCTATGCTGCAACGTGCGAGTACATTATACTTGAAGTCATTCTGAGGGGTGTCAAGGTCGTGCTTGGAGTCGTATATTGTCCTCCATCCACCAATTATTTCTCTAGTCTTGAAAATGTCCTAGAATCATGTTGCTCAGAGAACACACACAATATCATTATGGGTGATTTTAATACTGACATTTGCAATAACTCATTGAAATCTGCCAATCTTCTCAAATTATTTAATTCACTGAATCTGTCCCTCATTTCCTCAAACCCTACACATCACAATATTAACTTTAATGATACATGCCTTGATTTAATGTTTACCTCCTCTATTGATCATGTCATAACACACGGTCAGCTACTTGCTCCCGGGTTTTCCCGGCATGATCTAATTTATCTCACCTACAAAGTTAAATCTCCTAAATTAAAACCAGCAATAGTTTGGTTGCATAATTTTGCAAAGATTGATCTGCCGTCGTTACAAGCAGATGCAGAAGGCATTGACTACTCCACCGTGGAAACAGCATTGTCAGCAGATGATAAGGTCTCTGTTTTAAATAATATCATATTGGACCTATTAAATAAGCATGCGCCACTCAAGCCCGTGAAACTTAAACGCTTGCCAGCTCCGTGGATCACCGCTGATGTTAGGATGGCAATGACACGTCGTGATAGACTGTTTCGACGTTTTAAGCGTGACAGATGTGACGAGAGCTGGAATCTGTATAAAGCAGGTCGCAACAGATGCAACCAAATGGTAAGGTCAGCAAAACGTCGCTATTTCTTTGACAGTATTTCCAATTCCTCTCCTGCTGATATATGGAAGTTTTTACACACGCTTGGTATCGGAAAAACTTCTCCAAATCTTGCTTCTGGCTCCTTTTCTCTTGATGAATTGAATAAGCACTTTTCTTCATCTTCTACTCTTTGCCCCCTTATCAAGTCTGAGACTATTTCCGAAATTGCTTCCATTCCTCGACCTCCTATAGAACCATTTTCATTTTCATTAGTTTCTGTGGAAGATGTTAATAAAACTATAACTTCTCTTAAATCAAAAGCTGTTGGCTTCGATAATGTGAGTAGAGCAATGATTTTTCCAATTCTTTGCTATCTGTCACCTACTATTACTCATATTGTAAATTTTTCGTTTCTAACAGGGTGTTTTCCTTCCATTTGGGGTAAGGCCTATATAACTAAAATTCTCTCCTCTTCTTCTTCTTCTTCTTCTTCTCCTCTTCCTAAAATTGCTAATCCAAATCAATTAAATCATTTTAGACCTATTTCAATTTTGCCCTTTATGTCTTAAGTTCTTGAAGCCACTGCTCACAAACAGTTAGCCTCTTTCTTTCATACTAATAAACTTCTTTCCCAGTTTCAGTCCGGTTTTAAACTAGGTCATAGTACTACTACGGCACTTCTCAAAGTTACTGAGGATATTAGACACGGCATGGAGAAGAGACTGGTCACCATTCTAGTTCTTATTGATTTCTCTAATGCCTTCAACATGGTAGACCATGACATTCTCCTTGCCGCCCTCCATCACAATAAAGTCTCACCCACAGTGTTAGATTGGTTTTCCAGTTACCTCCGTGGACGCCAGCAAGCCGTCAAAGTTAACCATGTGATTTCTGAATGGTGTGATTTGAAGTCTGGTGTTCCACAAGGTGGCATTCTGTCTCCATTACTTTTTTCTATTTTCATCAATCTTCTTACCTCTTCTCTTGACTGTTCTTACCATTTGTATGCAGATGACTTGCAAATTTATACACAGATCGCTATCTCGAACATTGATATTGGAGTGGAAAAAATAAATAGCAACCTGTGTAAAATTAATTCTTGGTCTGCTAAATTTGGGATCCTTGTGAATGTGGCCAAATGTCAGTCTATCGTCTTGGGTAGCTCAGGTCAATTTTGTAAAATGGATTTGGAATCTGTTCCACCTGTCATGCTTGGTACTACGGTCATACCATTCTCATCATCAGTAAAGAATCTTGGTATCCATTTTGATTCAACATTTTCCTGGGCTACACAAGTAAATGAAACTAGTAGATCGGTCTTTGCAGTTCTGCGATCCCTGCAGCGTTTTAGAAATTTCTTACCTATCACTACTAAAAAGTATCTTGTTGAAACTCTTGTTTTTCCCATTTTGGATTATGCAGCTGTGTGTTACTCTGAAATCAATGAAGTTCTTCTTAATAAACTAGATCGTCTCGTGAACTACTCAATACGTTTTATTTTCTGTCTACGTAAATTTGACCATATTACCTTTTATCGTCGCCAGCTCAAATGGCTTCCAATTCGCGAACGTCGACAGTCTCTTATGCTCAAT
Organism: Napeogenes sylphis; assembly: GCA_959347405.1. NCBI lineage: Eukaryota > Metazoa > Arthropoda > Insecta > Lepidoptera > Nymphalidae > Napeogenes > Napeogenes sylphis. Next base: position 11,647,071 of record OY365778.1, read on the forward strand.
CTCCTTTTCTCTATATTATTCAATCCTCTCTCCCCTGATTACTTAAAAAGCAATTTTCATTACCTCAGTGATTTACATGAGAGACGCTTTCGTTCTCCAAATACTCTCCGCCTAGCCTTTCCCGTTCACCGCTCTGGATTTATATCCCATTCTTTCACGATCCAGTGTATTCGGCTTTGGAATTCTCTTCCCAATGACGTCAAGAAATCACGCACAAAGCTCATTTTTAAAAAAAGAGTTTATAGTCATTTTTCTAAGAAACTTTTATATTACTTTTTAATACGAATATGTGTATTTTTAAAGTTATCTATTATATTGGTGTATGTATCTTTTAAATAATTAGTTATATGTATATGTATTTGTATATGTGTATATGTTTATGTATATATATATATATGTATATGTGTATGTATGTATATATATATATATTTGTGTGTGTGTGTATGTATATGTGTGTACGTGGATGTATATGTGTATGTCCAGTTTTTTAATTCCATATTATTTTCTGATTTTTATTGCTTATTTTTATTATTTCTTTTTTTTTGTTTTATTGTACCGTCTTTTAAGTCTCTGTACATCCTCAAGGTTGACTGTTAGAGAATGCTACCTAGCATTAAGTCCGCCAATTGTAACAGTTTTTGTTGGAACAATAAAGAATAAATAATTTGAATAATTCCTCGGCATTTTTATAAATATACATATTTTATAAGAAATATACGAAAAATCTAATATGTTAATTTTGGAACCTATTATTTGAAATCCTTGAGTTTTCTAAGAAAGTGAGAAAACCAAAACAAAGCATTAGACTAGTTTGTGTCAAGTTGTTTTCAACCATAATAAATAATATACTGAGAAACGTTTATTGCATGCAATTGTTAGTTACAGTTAATTATATTATTACCTGCAAATCAATTTAACATATTACATATAACATTCTATTTGACAGACAATATTTCAAAAATGTAACAAAGGTTCGTCGAATTATGTGATTCCGAACATATTAGATGAATTTGGTTGAAATTTTAGTATTAATAAAGTTTATTGCCTCCATCGCCATATAGGATAATTACTTAACTCCAAAAAAACCCCACGTTTCATGTTAATACAAAAAATAACAGATTTAGGGTATTTTATAATCGTATCGTAAAATATTTTGATGAAATATGGAGTTGTGAAAGTCTTGATTAGAAGTTAGAAAAAAATATGTTGATAACAACATAGTATTATTTTAACCAATATTGTAAATATAAAAGAGTTAGACATGCCACAAGCAAAATGTTATCGAGTAATTCAGACGATTGTCATTATCAAAATTTTTATTTACTCGACTGGACATCGGGATATTTACAACGGACATTTTGTTATTATTTTTTAAATATATTTTTTTTATTTTGAATAATTATTATGCGTAACCTATATAGAAACCAAAAGTTTTAGGAAGCAAATCCAATGCAAACTGTTATGGAAGCAGTATTTGCAGAATTCATTCTAAACAAAAATATTTTCGATTATTTTCAAAGAGCAAATATATTATTGATGCTTAAAAAGTAAAGTATTAAGTACCAGGTTTTATTTCAAAAAACTATCTTTACAATACTAGTGTTTTCTAAGGTTTTCACGAGTACTACACATTGAAATAAAACTATTTTTACGGATTTAACGCGCGTATATTGAATTAAATTTTAAATTTACATTTTAAATCTAACCCAAATTTAGATTATATTAGATTAGGGTTAGATTTAAAATGTAAATTTAAAATTTAATTCAATATACGCGAGTTAAATCCGTAAAAATAGTTTTATTTCAATTTACAATACTATACTAATAGCAGATAGAATATAAAAAAACTTACCTAATAATTTGTAGATAATATATTATTACAACTACGTACGTACCTTAACTTTTAGTTTACTATTATAACCATAGTTTTGTTATATTTATATAGGTATATTATTTATGTTCTAGCCCTCGGTTACAAAGATGTTTCACTGAGAAAGAGATACCCTTTTAGTATTTTTCTTTTATTGCGATAATATTCCACGATTGCTTATTTTCGTTACGGCCACAGAAAATCCAGCGCAGAAATTATCGACTTTCGCAAATTCTAAGTGGACCTTTGTTTTTCATGTCACATATTTTATTAATTGGTAAGATTTTAGACATGAAAGATATGGAAGAAATGATAGGGAATGAATGTTGGAATGAAATAGCAATATGTATAAGAAGTGTAGCGAAAGAGTTTTGGAGAAACGAAAGGTAAGGGCAAAATTAAAAGGGACACGTGGTGGTGGAATGATGGGGTACAAGGTACTAAAGTTGAAAAAGAATGGCAGAGTAGTCTGGAGAACTTCTGAATAAAGATCAGTCGGAACAAAACAGAGCATTTGTTCTGTGATTTCGGTGGTTCCTCCAGCTTTACCCCAATTGCCTTAGATGGTGTATCCCTTCCTGTATGCTTCCTGTATGCTTCCTGTATACCTCGGCTCAGTCCTGCTAGGTGATGGTGAGATAGATCAGGATGTAAGGAATAGAATAAATGCCGGATGGATGAAATGGCGACAGGTCACAGGGACAACATTTGACCCTCGAATGCCCCTTAAACTAAAGGAGCAATATACAAGATGATCATAAGACCTGTCGTATTGTACGCTTTGGAGTGCTGGGCGACGAAAGGGACGAATGAAAGGAAATTACACGCATCTGAGATGCGAATGCTAAGATGGATGTGTGGTATAACTAGAATGGACAAAATTAGAAATGAGTATATAAGGGGAAGTATGAAAATAGCGCCCGTGACCGAAAAGCTGGCAAGCAACAGATTGGCGTGGTACGGGCATGTTATGCAAAGGGATGAATGTCATGCGACGAGGAGAATGTTAAAGATGAATGTGGATGGAAAGAAGAGGAAAGGAAGGCCGAAGAAGCTCTGGATGGACTGTGTGAAAGATGATATGCTGAGAGAAGGAGTAAATACTGAGATGACGAATGATAGAAAATTACATCTTGTGCCGACCCCACATAATGGGATAA